>CM035165.1:99510407-100017907 GCA_020205615.1 Panax quinquefolius | reverse complement strand
AAATAATGCATTTAATCATCATAAAATGCCAAACTTATAAGATTTCAACACCAATAACCAAAATCCTCATCAAAAATCTGCATATACCACATATATGATTCTCAAGCCATAAAATCATATTTTCTAATTTTCTTCCTTAACATAACATATTTAACTCATTTATTCATAACTAGTCCATTTTCATGAAAAATACCAAATCAGTTCCAAAAATATTTCTTTTCTGGGATTTAGCAGAATATAGTCTCATATTGAACATATATTTTTCTTAGAATTTTTAAAATTCATTTACTATTTTTCATATGGCCAAAACCGCTGAATATTTAGACATTTATCATAAATTGTACTTTTATCCAAAAATTTCGAAATTCATAGAGTACACTGATATTATATAGATGTACTCCCAATAAAAATTTCATCAATTTTGGAGTTAACCACAAGGAGTTATAAGTAGTTACTTTTAAAATAGTCTTTTCTCATAAAATTCATAACTCTTAATCTATACATCCAAAAATCACCATTTTTGTACACAATCAATAAAACTCATCAACATATCATTTCAAATTTTTCCAAAATTTTCTGAAGGTCAGAAGAATTACGAAACTGAAAAACATAACAACCTTTAAAATCCCTTACTATCCCTTACCTCAAAAGAGCAGAACTTCTGACTGGATATCGGATATGACATTGAAGGAAACTTGCCCTGATGAATATAAACTCACCAAGTATCTAAATACTCACAAAATACACTCAATAATCTAGAGAGAAAGAGAGAAAGCTTATGTTTCTGGTGTGATTTTCAATTCTAACTTAGCCCTCTATTTATAGAAAAATTTTAGCAGACTTGACTGCAAACTCAGAGGCTTTACTTTACCTGCTACTATTCCCACCCACCACATTTGAAATAAAATTTAGCACATTTCTTCACCAACCACAAGTGGGGCCCACTCAATTCTATAATTTTCCACCAAAATGCTAAATTCGGATACTTCAACAGTGTTTGAACCATTCACCTCTTAAAATTCATAACAAATCATACGTTCATTTTTAACGGTTCAAAATTTGTGGACATATACTCAACTTATATATGTATAACATATCCAAAAATTACAACGATCCAACGGTCGGATTAAAATTATAACTCACATAATATATCTAAAAAATTTGGTTTAATTTTTAATACCTTTATTCAAATAAAAAATCTTGATAAAATACCTCAACATTAATTCCTTCATTTATAACCACATAATTAAATCCATCATTTATATCAACATCAAATAAATATTTCTTTATCATATAAATCAAAAATTAATTATTCACAAATAATATTACGAGAATCACAATTATAATGACCGGTAGTTCTAGGAAATAGGTGGCTTTCAATAAAATTTCTCTTACTAAGCGGCATGATTAGGTGACCAACCCTCTCCTTGATGAACTTTCTAGACATTGCCAATAATGCAATCTAATAATATTATTCAAATAATATGAATTATTGATCGATAATGAGAAATATCATGCGTTGATAAAAATTGAAACAACAATAATATAAAATATCAACGCAAAGAACTATTGAATCAATAAAATAAAATATTGAGCGAGTAATTCATCGTAACAATTATTGAGTAGTGCCTTTTACGTAAGAATCAATAATTCAAAAATCCGCATGTAATCTGGTGTCTTTCTTGTCAACAACGCGTATTACTTTATTTTACCAATAGGGTATTCCAGCGGTGTTATTGATAACGATTACGCTCAGTTATTTATAAAAACTTAATTTTGTCATTTTCTTCATCAAAGCGGTTATTCTGTTATGGGGCCCCTAAATGGTCTTGGCAGGTCGCATGCGAATATTCCCAAACGGAAAGAATATTCCACGACCAAACGAATATTCAAACAACAATGAATATTTTATAACCCTTTGTGTATTTTAAAAAAAATTCATATATCACCCTTAAATTTAACTTTTATCAATTTAACCATTTCTTGAATAGTAATTATAAGAAAAATTGAATACTTTTATTTCATAAAATTCGGGGTCTTACAATCTCCCCTCCTTATGAAATTTCATCCCCGAAATTTACGTACCTGGTATTTCAAAAAGTTGAGAATACCTTGCTTCCATTTCAGATTCTATCTCCCTGGTCATCATGATTTCTCCATCTCCCGTGATAACTTCATTTGGGTTCCTCATTTGTTGGGAAGTCAAGACAACCGCCATCCCTCGAACTACTCGGCTTTGACTTATGCAGGCGACATTTGGCGTCAGACTCTTTGTTGGAATATATTTTTCTATAGGACATATTCCTCCTCATTTGCCTCGTCGTACTCTTGTTTCATGATCTGAATCATCAATCTTGATCCATATCGAATTGGGTTAATTGCCGCTATATATGCAGGGTAATTCAAAACTCGATGTTGGGTTCTCCCAATTGCTTTCCAAAAAGAGAAATTCATGTCATCTATTTTAGCCTTCTTAGATCGGACATTTCTTTCCAGAATATCCACGTGTCGTGTGGCTTTTACCCATGCATCACTCATTCTTACTCGTTCAGTTTTTTCTTCTTTCAGCTCAGATTCCATCTTTATCATCTTATACTCTGTCAAAGAATGCTTACATTTCAAGCATCGTATATCGGGTAACCACAAGCTTGAATTGTTGCATCCTTTTGTTCCTGACCTTTTGTCGTTCTTGATTGCTTCTTAACTCATGAATACGATTTTGAAATTCTACATTTTGATCATATAATACCTCTAATAAACTCTCCTCAGGTACCTCTTCTTCATCTTCTTCCTCACTCTCAGCTGTTACCTCTGTGACTATCTCGGGTACAACTATCAATTCTTCACTCACCACATGGATATCTCTAATTCCTTCTTCGTTTGACATCACATTATCATGGTTAATGATTAGAGGTATCCCCACGGTCTCATTCACTCCATTGTTAACATTCTCAGCAGCCATTCTCAAATACTGCCATAAAACAAGGGTTAATTAAACAAATTAACATATCACATAATATCCCGATATTATGACTGACCAACAAATAAGCTTAGGTAGGACACACTAGCGAAGGATTTACTCATCTCTCCCCTCCTAGTTATATTCCCCGATCTACGCCAGAGATCATATCCCTAAGCTCTGATACCAACTGTGATGCCCCCAAAATAGGTATATAACACTCATTCTGAGTCGCCAAATACATGGTACAGAAAACAACTACAACTTTATTACAACAATTGTCGTGCAAAATACAACAACACATATACTGTGAGTTTGGATACAAATATATACCAAATGTGACACATGTCTCAACCATGGACAACACCTCACAGTGACACCTTACATAAAGGTATAGTCAAAAACTGTTTTAGAAACTAAAATCTTTGGGAAGTGCTCGAGAAACCTTCGTACATGGGAGGCCATGCTTACAGGTTATGATAGATATCATATGGCCGCGAAATTATCCTTGGTTGACCTAATAGACCCCAAAGAAAAATGAGAAGATTACTATCATATTCTTCCCGATGGTGAGTCTTTTCTTGATTTATCATTATCTCCACTGTCTCAAATTGAGAATTATACTTCAAACAAACACCAAGATTATATAGGTAGTGCTCGTAAATATACTCAAACAAGTGGATGAGCACAACCACTGTCTTATGATGACACACGAGGTTGTATGTCATTAGACATCTTATATGATAGTGACAAAACACCCTTCCAACGTTGGGTTCGCCTCTCCTATATGATTCACCAAATATAACTACTAAAAGATGTATACAACACACACATCTATACTATTTAGGGAGAACTCCACGACTAGAGACCACCGATTCTATTCCGCTTATTACCCAGCTTCGACCCGGCTACACTTTTATTACACGAAAGGAATTGTGAAGCAAAGGGTGAGCACAACTAACAGTAAAGAATATCATGACTAAAGATAATTAAATTATCAATAGCCTTCATCAATAACAAATCGGAGATTTAGAACATATGGTAGATGATAAAAATTTCAACCATAGTTGCGGAACGAAGCGATCCATTAGAAGAGTCGAATAGACAATACGATCTATTATCTTCTCCGTGTTAAAAGTCCACCAACAATATTTTATCCTGTAACATCAATCAACAGTTCCTTTCCACAATTATATGAATATCTCATAATCATAATTGTGATTCTAAATTCCTCTTCGTGCCGGGGCGAAAATAATTTTCATCACATGTCTTTTACGAAACATCAAAGATCATGGTTATACCAAATCACAGTTCATGTTCATAATCATACTAATAAATTCATCTTTGCACTACGGGCCAAAGATATTCATCCACAGTTAATCTTCGCACCACTGGCCAAAGATATTTAACAACAGGTCATCATTGCACTACGGGCCAAAGATATTCATTAACAGTTCATCTTTGCACTACTGGCCAAAGATATTCATTAACAATTCATCTTAGAACTACAGGCCAAAGATATTCCTCAACAGTTTATATTTGCACTACAAGCCAAATATATTAATATCTCTAAGAAATATATAATCATTTCAGAATTTATATAAACAATAATTATAACCATGTTGATCAATTCACCTTTGCAATTAAGCTAAAGATATTCGATTATAAATTCAATGGTTAAGCGATCATACGGTCACAATTCAACTTTTCACTACGGGCCAAAAGAGAACCTGAGTCATGATCATACCGATAATCTACTCATCTTTACACTCCGGTGAAAGAGAATTTCAACATCGGGGTTATAAAAATATTATATATGATAATAAAATCAATATAATCAATATATAGTTTTAATCTTGAGTAATATTCATAAATCAACTATAATTTGGTTAGAAAAAGAAACCAATTTTGTAGTGAATAGTACCCGTGAATAGTAACTTATGAATAATAACTCGTGAATAGTAACTCATGAATAGTAACCCTGACACAAAAAGGTAGAAATTCCACAATAAAATTCATACCAATATTTTGGTATAATGATATTGAAAGAATAACATTTCTTAAACATATAAACAATTTATTTTAATTGTTTACACTTTACTAAATAATGCATTTAATCATCATAAAATGCCAAACTTATAAGATTTCAACACCAATAACCAAAATCCTCATCAAAAATCTGCATATACCACATATATGATTCTCAAGCCATAAAATCATATTTTCTAATTTTCTTCCTTAACATAACATATTTAACTCATTTATTCATAACTAGTTCATTTTCATGAAAAATACCAAATCAGTTCTAAAAATATTTTCTTTTTTGGGATTTAGCAGAATATAGTCTCATATTGAACATATATTTTTCTTAGAATTTTTAAAATTCATTTACTATTTTTCATATGGCCAAAACCGCCGAATATTTAGACATTTATCATAAATTGTACTTTAATCCAAAAATTTCGAAATTCATAGAGTACACTGATATTATATAGATGTACTCCCAATAAAAATTTCATCAATTTTGGAGTTAACCACAAGGAGTTAAAAATGGTTACTTTTAAAATAGTCTTTTCTCATAAAATTCATAACTCTTAATCTATACATCCAAAAATCACCATTTTTGTACACAATCAATAAAACTCATCAACATATCATTTCAAATTTTTTCAGAATTTTACGAAGGTCGGAAGAATTCTAAACCGAAAAAAACATAACAACCCTTAAAATCCCTTCTACTATCCCGTACCTCAAAAAAGCAAAGACTTACATTTGGATATCGGATATTACATTTGAAGGAAACTTGCCACGATGAATATCAACTCACCAAGTATCTAAATACTCACAAAATCGATCAATAATCTAGAGAGAAAAGAGAAAGCTTATGTTTCTGGTGTGATTTTCAATTCTAACTTAGCCCTCTATTTATAGAAAAAATTTAGTAGACTTGACCTGCTACCTGATGGTTTTACCTACTACTATTCCCACCCACCACATTTGAAATAAAATTCAGCACATTTCTTCACCAACCACAAGTGGGGCCCACTCAATTCTATAATTTTCCACCAAAATGCTAAATTCGGATACTTCAACAGTTTCTGAACCATTCACCTCTTAAAATTCATAACAAATCATACGTTCATTTTATTACCTGAAAGGAATTGTGAAGCAAAAGGGTGAGCACAACTAGCTCAGTAAAGAATATCATGACTAAAGATAATTAAATTATCAATAGCCTTCATCAATAACAAATCAGAGATTTAGAACATATGGTAGATGATAAAATTTAAACCATAGTTGCAACGGAACGAGCAATCCATTAGAAGAGTCAAATAGACAATACAGTCTATTATCTTCTCCATGTTAAAAGTCCACCAACAATATTTTATCCCTGTAACATCAATCAACAGTTCATTTCCACAATTATATGAATATCTCATAATCATAATTGTGATTCTAAATTCCTCTTCGTACCCAGGACGAAAATAATTTTCATCACATGTCTTTACTTGAAACATCAAAGATCATGGTTATACCAAATCACAGTTCCTGTTCATAATCATACTAATAAATTCATCTTTGCACTACGGGCCAAAGATATTCATCCATAGTTAATATTCGCACCACTGGCCAAAGATATTTAACAACAGGTCATCTTTGCACTACGGGCCAAAGATATTCATTAACAGTCATTAACAATTCATCTTAGAACTACAGGCCAAAGATATTCCTCAACAGTTTATATTTGCACTACAAGCCAAATATATTAATATCTCAAAGAAATATATAATCATTTCAGAATTTATATAAACAATAATTATAACCATGTTGATCAATTCACCTTTGCAATTAAGCTAAAGATATTCAATTATAAATTCAATGGTCATGATCATACCGATCCAATTCAACTTTTCTTCTTCGCCAAAGAGAACCTAGTCATGATCATACCAATAATCTACTCATCTTTACACTCTAGTGAAAGAGAATTTCAACATCAGGGTTATAAAAATATTATATATGATAATAAAATCAATATAATCAATATATAGTTTTAATCTTCAGAGTAATATTCATAAATCAACTATAATTTGGTTAGAAAAAGAAACCAATTTTGTAGTGAATAGTACCCGTGAATAGTAACTTATGAATAATAACTCGTGAATAGTAACTCATGAATAGTAACCCTGACACAAAAAGGTAGAAATTCCACAATAAAATTCATACCAATATTTTGGTATAATGATATTGAAAGAATAACATTTCTTAAACTTATAAACAATTTATTTTAATTGTTTACACTTTACTAAATAATGCATTTAATCATCATAAAATGCCAAACTTATAAGATTTCAACACCAATAACCAAAATCCTCATCAAAAATCTGCATATACCACATATATGATTCTCAAGCCATAAAATCATATTTTCTAATTTTCTTCCTTAACATAACATATTTAACTCATTTATTCATAACTAGTCCATTTTCATGAAAAATACCAAATCGGTTCCAAAAATATTTCTTTTTACGGGATTTAGCAGAATATAGTCTCATATTGAACATATATTTTTCTTAGAATTTTTAAAATTCATTTACTATTTTTCATATGGCCAAAACCGCCGAATATTTAGACATTTATCATAAATTGTACTTTAATCCAAAAATTTCGAAATTCATAGAGTACACTGATATTATATAGATGTACTCCCAATAAAAATTTCATCAATTTTGGAATTAACCACAAGGAATTATAAATGGTTACTTTTAAAATAGTCTTTTCTCATAAAATTCATAACTCTTAATCTATACATCCAAAAATCACCATTTTTGTACACAATCAATAAAACTCATCAACATATCATTTCAAATTTTTCCAGAATTTTACGAAGGTCAGGAAAAATTAAACTGAAAAACATAACAACCCTTAAAATCCCTTTACCCTCAAAAAAAAAGAAAGACTTACATTCGGATATCGGATATGACGTTGAAGGAAACTTGCCCTGATGAATATCAACTCACCAAGTATCTAAATACTCACAAAATACACTCAATAATCTAGAGAGAGAAAGAGAGAAAGCTTATGTTTCTGGTGTGATTTTCAATTCTAACTTAGCCCTCTATTTATAGAAAAAATTTAGTAGACTTGACACTTTACACGATGGCTTTAACTGCTACTATTCCCACCCACCACATTTGAAATAAAATTCAGCATATTTCTTCACCAACCACAAGTGGGGCCCACTCAATTCTATAATTTTCCACCAAAATGCTAAATTCGGATACTTCAACAGTTTCTGAACCATTCACCTCTTAAAATTCATAACAAATCATACGTTCATTTTAACGGTTCAAAATTTGTGGACATATACTCAACTTATATATGTATAACATATCCAAAAATTACAACGATCCAACGGTCGGATTAAAAATTATACATCACATAATATATCTCAAAACACCTTTGGTTTAATTTTTAATACCTTCATTCCGACACAAAATATCGATAAAATACCTCAACATTAATTCCTTCATTTATAACCACATAAATAAATCCATCATTTATATCCACATCAAATAAATATTTTCTTATCATATAAATCAAAAATTAATTATTCACAAATAATATTACGAATCACAATTATAATGACGGTAGTTCTAGGAAAGGGGCTTTCCAATAAGAATTTCTCCTTCTTGGTGGCGCTTGATTAGGTGACTAAACCTCTCCTTGTGAGAACTTTCTAGACATTGCCAATAATGCAATATAATAATATTATTCAAATAATATGAATTATTGATCGATAATGAGAAATATTATGCGGTTGATAATTATTGAAACAACAATAATATAAAATATCAACGCAAAGAACTATTGAATCAATAAAATAAAATATTGAGCAATGAATTACCGTAACAATTATTGAGTAGTGCCTTCTCACGTAAGAATCAATAATTCAAAAATGCATGTAATACCGTGTCTTCTCTTTGTGCAACAATGCGTATTACTTTTATTTTACCAATTTGGGTATTCCAACGATTGTTACTTGATAACGATTACTGTAGTTATTTATAAAAACTTAATTTTGTCGTTTTTTCATCCAAGCGGTTATTACATTATGGGGCCCACAAATGGTTTAGTGCGCCAGTAAATACGAATATTCCACGACCAAACGAATATTCCCCGACAACAATGAATATTTTATAACCACTTGTGTATTTTGAAAAAAATTTCATATATCACCCTTAACTTTAACTTTTATCAATTTAACCATTTACTGAATAGTAATTATAAGAAAAATTGAATACTTTTATTTCATAAAATTCGGGGTCTTACAATTATTATTTGTTTGTGTGTGTGAAGAAGAGAGGAGAGAGAGATTTTGTGTGTGAACATGAGAGAGGGTGTAAGGGTGAATTTGATTTGGACGGGAAGATATGAGCCTTTAGATTAAGTTGAAAGAATTAAGTTACAATGAATCTGAACCGTTCTTGTGGTTTGTCAAATGAAAGATTCAAAATAGATTCTGTTTTATTATATATATATATATATGGGTTTTAATCCATGGCAAACATTTGTCATGGACACTGTTCAGCAACCAAGTTGATTACTGTTGATCTGGATAATGGAAGGCTGAGATTGGTCAAATTTTCTCCTCCCTTTGCTACTGACATGGCAAATTCACATCCTCAATTCGTGCTTTACCAATTTACGCATCGCTTGTGTAATAAGATAATACATGCCTGTGGCTCTCCCCCATATTAAGATAATGTAAAGATGAATTTATTTTTAGGTATACATAATATAAAAATAAAAGATAATGTAAAGATACATATGTAAAAATAAAAGATAATGTAAAGATAAGTTTGAATAAAAGTTAAATTTATTTTTATGTATACATAATATAAAAATAAGATAAGTTTGAATAAAAGATAAAATTATTTTATTATAAAAGATAAATTTATTTTTGAATAAAAGATAAATTTATTAATATTTTCAAATAATTTATAATATTATAAAATTTATAATATAATTTTATCTTTTATTCAAACTTATCTTATTTTTTACCATGTATAGTTTATATATTGATTACATGAATGCTAGCTAAGGATTATAAGTTTGAGGAACTAAAAGAGAGTCCACTCAATTCATGTGATTAATAAATTATATAAATACAAGCATGACTATCTCAGATTATGTGTGAGTTATTAATTGTGCTGATATTCATTTTTTTAAACAAATTAATTAATTTAAATCAACTATTGTAGAAGATTGAGGCACTCTCCCAAGGAAGTCGTAGATTCATTTAGAAATTGCATGACAATATTTTAATTCCCCTCTTCTTTTTGGTCTAGAAAAATTTGTAATTTCTATTCTTCAATTAGTTTCGAGATAACAAGTGTTTTTAATTGAGATATAAATTTTAATCTTATCAAAACAAAGTAGGGTTGTTACATTTTGCAGCTAGCAGAAAATGTTAAATCAGATTGAAATTTTACATCATCTTAAATTACCCACAAAAGTTTTGGATACATGTATATGCATAATGCATATACACTTAATATTTGATACATATATAAATATGAAATTGGATATTATTAAGAATTGATATTTACACATAAAATTTGATATTTTTGCATAATTATTCTCACATGTATAGTGAGTGGGTCCTATTTTTATGCGAGAAAAATTTAAGTAAAAATATCATTTTTAATATTCCTATTATTTTTAAGGGGGATTGAGCTGCTAGTATAAGAGAGAGAAAAGAAGGTTAATAATAATGTTGTAACAAAAGTAGTCCATAGGGAAAATAAATACTCCCTCCGTCCCATAGTTATAAGCTGATTTCTTTTGGAACATAGTTTAAGAAAATAAGTTAAGTGACAATTTTTAACATAATTTTTCCACATATACCCCTTAATATGAAATTAATGAATAAGTTAATTACTCCTTACTTATCACATTGAAACTCGCAACTTCATTGATTGACGTGTACTAACCATTAAAATCCATAAACTTTAACCAAAGAGAATACAACAACATTAAATGTGGTGACAAAAATAATGATATTGAATGTTGTTTCTTCAAAAAAAAAGTAATAGTTGAATATTTATTATAAGGGCATAAAAGTAAAACAATGAACCAACTAAATTTTATAAATAGTAAGTAGCCTATATATTGGGACATCTCAAAATGAAAAATCAGCCTATAACTATGGGACGGAGGTAGTACTAATGTTTAGTGTAGTAATGTTTGATGGTGAATAGGTCAGCAGTGAAGTGATCATATTTAGCTGAAAAAAGGTAGTTTTGTTATGGCTTAAATATGAATTAGTACCTTAAACTGTGACGCCCCCAAAATTAGGTATACGTCACCCATCTTGGGTCGCCACTTACATGGTACATAAATTCAAATACAAACTTAATTATACATCATCATGTAGGTAACATACGACAATACATAAAGCGAGAGTTCTAATAGGAATATTGTCATTTAGACAATATCCATACTCAAGGAGTCCTCATTACATTTATTGTCACACTATTTAACAGAATAGTGAGGACTACTAATGCTATCTTCGGGATCATCACTCTTTTCCCCGACTCGTCCCAGCTATATTCTCATTTCCTGAAGAGAACAGTGAAAGAAAGGGTGAGCTCAACTAGCCCAGTAAGAAATATTATGACTAAGATAATGCAGAATAAATTATCATTAGCCTTCAACAGTGTTAAACTGATAAAATACAATAGACAACCGGTTTAAGCTGCAATGAATACGCAATCCATTAAAAGAGTCAAGTAGAAAATAAAGTCTACTATCTTTTAGGTTTTAAAAGGTTTTCATAAATTTTTATCACTAAAACTCAGTTTAATGAATAAACCACAATATCTAATCATCCCTGTACCACGGTCAAGGATTTTCATCAAATTATCAATGGTCATGACTATACCGAATCACCCCTGGTCATAATCATACCAAAAACTATCCATCACGCATTGCATTACAGCCAACCGAGGACTTTTATCACATCATTTATAACAAGCCATGATTATACCGAATGATCCCTGGTCATAATCATACTAAGTTCATCTATACACGTAAGCCATAATATAACATGAGGATGATGATAATTGTGACGCCCCCAAAATAGGTATACATCACCTATTCTGAGTTGTCAATACATGGTACAGAAACAACTACAACTTTATTATTACAACCGTAAAACTGTGAGTTTGAATACAAATATTATCTTCTAGACAATATCTATACTCAAATAAATCCTCATCACATTTATTGATACATTATTTTATAAAAATGGTGAGGACTACTAAACAATTCTTTCTAAAACCTTCATTCCATACCCCAACTCGTACTCGCTATATTCTCGCCTCCTGAGAAGAAAAATGGAACAAAAAGGAAAAGGGTGAGCTCAACTAGCCTAGTAAAGAATATTATGACTAAGATAATATACAACAAATTACCGTTAGTCTTCAACAGGGAAAAATCTAATAGAATACAATAGACAACAAATTTTAAATCAATATTCGCAGATGAAATAATAATTCATTAGAAGAGTTAAGTAGAGAATGCAAACTACTATCTTCTATGTATGAATTTAAAAGTTCATCGTCTATCTTTTATCCCTGTAACATCAATCAATATACATCTGGAATCAAATATTCATCTTTGCACTACAGGCCAAAGATATTCATCGATTAGTCATGTTCATTTAAACACTGTTCATCTTTTGCACTATGGCCAAAGATATTCTTCAGAAATCATTCATCTTTGCACTACAGGCCAAAGATATTCAATAATATCATCATTTAAGACTGAGGATTATGAAAAATATTTTTAAAGAAACGAATCTTGTGAAACAAAATGACAAGGATTAAGGATTAATGATTCATACTTTGTTTTATCCATGTTCAAAAATACCTCAAAAATAATCATAGTGGTGTAAAATTCAAGAATGACCAAAACATGGATACAATCAAAGCTAGTATCCGTAAGCGAGATATTTTGGACAAAAAGAAGAAATTTTATTTTTTGGTGAATAGTCAGATATCGTGAATAGTGCAGATATCGTGAATAGTAACTCACACCAAAAGATAGAAATTCCACAAAAAACATCTTCACGCTTCATGAATAGTACTTCGTGAATAAGAACTCGTGAATAAGTAACTTCGTGAATAAGAACTCATGAATAGTAACTTCGTGAATAGTAACTCATGAATAAGTAACCCGATACATGAAAAAGTTCCAAATTTGATAAAAAGTTCCAACCAATATTTCAAAGATAATGATATTGAAGAAATAATATCATTTGAGAAGAAAATAACATCTCTACCTCGAAAGATCAAGTCTTTAATTAAAAACAGGATATAGGCTATGACTTGACTTGCACCAGTATATCAATACTCAAAGTATACTCAAAATACTCACAAGAATACGCTCGATAATATAGAGAGAAAACTTCAGTTTCTGGTGTGATTTTCAATTCTAACCTAAGCACCCTATTTATAGGAAATTGCTTAGAACACCAAAGCAGAAAATTTAATAAATTAATAATATAATTATATAAATTTCCTACACATGCCTAGAATCTGATTTCAGCCATCAAACACATGCCACATTCTAGAAAAAGTAAGAAAAACGTTTTCTAATTTTAAATATTTTAAACTTCCAAAAATCAATTATTTCGGAGCTTCGGAACTTCAATAATTCATAATAAATAGCCCTTTCATCAGAAAATTCGAATCTCGCGAGTTTTTATAGGAAATTCAATTCTCTACAACTTTGCAGAAGAAAGTTTTTCCAAATTCCAAATAGAAATTGACCGAAATCCATAAGCAGGCGATTTTTTAACAGTATAATCAAATTTCAAATTAATAAATGGGGTCCACCAGACATGTTTAACATGTTTTAAACATTTATTGCAACAAAATACTCTTCCTCCTTGTATACTCATATATCCCACATTCGTTATAAAAATATCACCATTATTATATTATTAAAATATAATAATATATTTAAATGAATTATTTTATCGGAAAAAGATAAAATTTCAATTTTCAACAATTGTCACATTAAAATTTTCTCCATCTATATCCACATAAAATCAATATTTTCCTCATCATATGAATCAATAATTAATTATTCACAAATAATATTACAGTAATCACAATATTGACAACCAGAGCGGTTCAGAAAGGGGCTTTCAATAAGAATTTCTTCTTCATGCGCCGCAATTAGGTGACCAAACTCTCCTTAGGCAGAACTTTCTAAAAATTGCCAATAATGTTATCTAATAATATTATTCAGATAATATGAATTATTGCTTCGATAATAAAAATACCGTGTAATGACAATTATTGAAACAACAATGAATATAAAATATCAACGCAACAATTATTAACTCAATAAAATCTTCGAAGCAAGAATTTATCGTAACCATTATTGAGTAGTGCCTTCTTCTACGTAAGAATCAATAATTGGTGCAATACTGGTAAGCTTCTTGTGTTTTAACCAGGGTATTTTAACAAGATAATCAGTAATAACTTACGTAGATTATTTTTAAACAACTTATATTTGTCGTTTTTCTTCATCCAATCGCTTTCAGTTATGGGGCCCACACATGGTCGTACTCGTCGCATGCGAATATTCCCCGAATGCATTTGAATATTCCACGACCAAACGAATATTACCCGAAACAACAATGAATATTTTATAACCACTTGCTTATTTTGAAATATTTGCGTATCTTACCCCTAACTATTCACATTAATCAAATCAACCCTTACTATTTCAAAATAATAAATAGAGAAAATTAAATTTCATTAATAATAAGTTGGGGTCTTACAACCTCCCTCCTTATGAAATTTCGTCCTCGAAATTGACGACGATACACAGTGTTTGAAAAGGTTAGGATACCTCGCTTTCATTTCCGTTTCCAATTCTCGGGTCATTTCCTCTATAAAGCATGATTCCTCCACAAAACTTTAACCTGTGGTATGACCCTTCTTGGCGTAGGACATGCTCCTTCCTATCCAAAATCTTGTGGTACCTCCTCACACGTTAAGTCTTGGCTATCTCGTCCGGTTCTAACTCTATAACGTGATTTGGGTCTTTCACATATTTACGAAGTACAGATATGTGAAACACATTATGAACACGAGACATACTCGGAGGTAACGCGAGTCTATAGGCTAGATTTCCTACTCGGTCAAGAATTTGAAATGGACCAATAAATCGTGGATTGAGCTTTCCTCTCTTCCCAAATCTTGTAACTCCCTTCCATGGAGCAACTCGCAAAAATACATGATCCCCTACACTAAATTCCACGTTCTTTCGATGAAGATCCGCATAACTCTTTTTGTCGATCTTGCCGCTCAGTTTGTATCGTTGTCGAATCATTTGGATCTTTTCGGTGAGTCATACGTATTTAACTCGGTCCCAACAATGTTGCTTCACCCACCTCATCCCAACATATTGAGAGCGACACTTTCATCCATATAATGCTTCAAATGGAGCCACACCTATACTTGCACGATAAGTTGTTGTTGTAGGAGAATTCCACCAATGGTAAATACTTATCCCAACCGCCTTGAAGTTCAGGGACACAGAGTCTTAATAAATCTTCAAGAGTTTGAATAGTCCTTTTCGATTGTCGTCCGGTTTGAGGATGGTATGCCGAATCAATCGTAAATCCGTGCCCATAGCTTTTTGCAAGCTAACCCAAAATCTTGAAGTGAATCTTGGGTCACGATCCGAAACTATGGATACAGCATGCCACGCAACCTCACAATCTCATTCACGCACATACTAGCAAGACGTTCAAGTGAATAAGTCTCCGTGTCGGCAAGAAATGAAAGAGACTTGGTTAATCTATCAACAATAACCCAAATAGCATTGATGCCCGAGAAAGCGTAGGAAGACCCGTGAACGAAATCCATGGTAATGTGTTCCCACTTCCATTTACCGGAATCTCAAGTGGTTGCAACGGACCCTTAGGTACTAGATGCTCGCCTTTACACGTTGACAAGTTAAACACATTGAGATAAACTTTGCAATCTCTCTTCATATTGTTCCACCAAAATGTATGTCGAAGATCACGATACATTTTAGTACTTCGAGGATGGATTGCAAATGGTGTATTGTGTGCCTCCATCATAATCTTGTACTTCAAATCAAAGTCGTTAGGAACACAAAGTCTAGAGTGGACTCAAGTATTCCTTCTTCAACCATTCTCGCTCCTAGGAATAGCTTCTTCTTGTACTTTCTTCTTCACACGCATCGCCTCAAGATTCGGTGGCTTGAAAGCAACCTTAACTTTTTCTATTAAAGTTGGCTCTGTCGTATACTTGACATCATCGCACTTTTCGTTCTGCATATGATCTTCTACTCAACGTGTCACTACCACGTTCGCTTTTCCAAGATGGTATTGAATAGTGTGGTCGTAGTCTTTCAATAGCTCGAGCAACGTCGTCGGCCAGCGATGTTGAGTTCTTTTTGAGTGAAGAAATATTTAAGGCTTTTATGGTGCGAATATATCTCCACTTTCTCCCCATATAGATAGTGCCTCCATATCTTTAAGCAGAAAACGATTGGGCACTTTAACTCTAGATCATGAGTAGTAGGATAATTCATCTCATACTCTTTAAGTTGTCGTGAGGCATAGGCTATGACTTTCCCACGTTGCATGAGAACACATCCTAACCCTTTGCACGAAGCATCATTGAGATAACAAATCCATCCAGAACCGGATGGAATTGTTAGAACAAATCTGCCAAATAAGTCTCCTCTTAAGCTCTTGGAAACTTTTCTCGCATTCTTCGCTCCAAACGAATTTTGTATCCTTAGAAGTTATTTGAGTTAATGGAGTAGCGATCGAGAAAACCCTTCCACGAATCTCCGATAATAACCATTTAAGCCCAAAAGCTATGTACTTTAGTCACCGACTTGGTTGCTCTAACTTCAGTATTGTTTCAATCTTCACGGAGGATCAGCAGATACTCCATGTTTTTCGACACGCGTGCCCAAGGAATGCTACTTCCTCAAGCCGAACTTCGCATTTCTTTAATTTGGCATATAGTTTGTTTTCACGAAGCCTTTGGAGTACCAAGCTTCAAATGGTGCTCATGATCTTCACGACTTTTGGAATATATGAGGATGTCATCAATAAAGACAACAACAAAACCGATCCAAATATTCCTTGAATACTCGGTTCATCATATCCATGAAAGCGGCGAGGAGCATTAGTCATCCAGAAAGACATGACTAAGAATTCATAATGCTGCATCGAAGTTCTAAAGGCGATCTTTGGAATATCCTCGATTCTAATCTTCATTGATGATATCCGTAAGCGAAGATCGATTTTTGAAAAGAATTGTGCCCTTTATTTGGTCAAACAAGTCATCAATACGAGGTAGAGGATACCTATTCTTGATGGTGACATGGTTCAATTCAGATAGTCAATACAAAGTCGCATACTCAAATCTTTCTTCTTTTACAAATAAAGCAGGAGCATCGAGGAGATGTACTAGGACGAATGAAACCGATGTCCAACAATTCTCACGTAGTTGGACCTTTAACTTCGAAGTTCAATAGGAGCCATTCGATATGGGGTTTTAGAAATGGGCTTTGTGCGAGTTCAAGATCAATAAAGAATTCAACTTCACGTTACGGGGGTAGATCGGAAGTTCTTCGGGAAATACGTCGGAAAGTCAATAACAACGGGAATATTATTCAAATTTGGCGTGTCTTTATTCAAATCCATAACATGGGCTAAGAAAGCTTGACATCCGTTTTTCAATAAACGAATAGCTTTATGATTAGATATGGCAATTGATTGATTTTAATGGTTTAGTTGCTTGAATTGCACAACGGGTTGGTTAGGAATATGAAAACTAACAACCTTACGAAAACAATCAATTTTGGCATGATGAGTAGTTAACCAATCAATCCCTAAAATCACATCAAAAGCAAGTATCTTTAAAGAGATAAGGTCAACGGTAAGGTGATGGTGCCAACTTGAATCAAACAAGATTTATAAGCAGTGGATGTGATGAAAGTTTCTCTAACGGAGTTTCCACGAGATAGGTCAAAGTCTAATTTCTCCGAGTCAAGTTTAAACGTTGAGCACATGCAGGAGAGATAAATGAATGGGTAGCAAGAGGTATCAAATAAGGTATAAACTTCGCAAGAATTTATAAATAGCTTACCCGTGATCACCTCGTTTGGGTTCCTCGCATTATGACCGATCACAACAAACGCTTCTTCCGGAATCGTTGACTTTGACTTTTTCTGGGACGGTCTTTTGAGTCACCGTCCCCATTGAACTAGGTTTCGCTATAATGCATAATCTCGAGCGATATGTCCTTCTTTTCCACAATTATAACATACCTTGAACTTGTTGTACAGGCGGTTTGGTGATATGTCCCTCTTTTCCGCATTTGTAGCATATGATGGGTGGTCGTTCTCCTCCCTTAGAACCGTTGTTATTCTAAGACCTTTGCGTCTTCACATGGTCATTGTTAAATCTCCTCTTTTAAAATCTCCTCCCGACTCGCTTCTTCTATTTTCATGGCCATGATTACCACCAGAGTGGTTACCATTTTGTCCGTCTCTTTTTTCTCCATTTGGTTATCATTATTACATTGATCGCTATCTCTAAATACGATCCACGGTTATGGTCCCTCGGTTGACCGTATTTCGTTATCTCGCTCTAATAATTGAGCCCCATTTACAACATCCGAATAGAGAGAAAATTTATGAGAAATGAGATCTTGACGTATCTGGGGTTTCAAACCTCTCGAAACATCCGCGTCATCGTTCCTCATTCTCCACCAAATGAGGTACTGAAACTGGATAACTCTGCAAACTTTGCCTCGTCTTTGAGACACCGTCGTGTTGTTTTGTTCTAATCGATGAACTCCACTTCCTTCATATAGACGAACACTTTCAAGAAAGTATTTGTCATTAAATAATTCTGAAATTTCTCCCAAGACATGATGAGTGCGAATTTTGGATGGGTGCACGCCATAGACTCCCACCGATGAGTCCGCCTCACCACGGAACATAAAAGGTGGCGAATGGAACCTTACATTCCTCCGTGCATCCCAAGACATCGAATATCTTGGTAATTTGCTTGACCCATGTTTCCGCCATGATCGGATCGGCTTTCCCTTAAATTCGGTGGTCCCAACTCTTTGAATCGCTTGTTGTGATAACCCGTGAATTGCTATCATTTCCTCCCGTATTTTGAACACGAGCATTAGTCAATTCATCATATCCATGAAAGCCGCGAGGAGCATTAGTCAATCCGAAAGACATGACTAAGAATTCATATTGCCCGCATGGAAGTTCTAAAGGCGGTCTTTGGAATATCCTCGATTCTAATCTTTGGTGATGATATCCGTAAGCTAAGATCGATCTTTGAAAAAATTGTGCCCTCAGAATTGGTCAAACAAGTCATCAATACGAGGTGAGGATACCTATTCTTGATGGTGACATGGTTCAATTCCCGATAGTCAATCTAAAGTCGCATACTCCCGTCTTTCTTCTTTACGAATAAGCAGGAGCACCCCGAGGAGATGTCTTGGGGACGAATAAAACCGATGTCCAACAATTCATGTAGTTGGACCTTTAACTCTGAAGTTCAATAGGAGCCATTCGATATGGGTTTTTAGAAATGGGCTTTGTACGGAGTTCAAGATCAATAAAGAATTCAACTTCACGTTCGGGGTAGGCCAAGGGAAGTTCTTCAGAAATACGTCAAGAAAGTCAATAACAACAAATTTGGACGTGTCTTTATTCAAATCTATAACATGGGCTAAGAAAGCTTCGACATCCGTTTTTCAATAAGCGAATAGCTTTATGATTAGATATAGCGTTGATTGATTTTAATGGTTTAGTTGTTTGAATTGCACAACAATTTGGTTAGGAATATGAAAACTAACAACCTTACGAAAACAATCAATTTTGGCGTGATGAGTAGTTAACCAATCAATCCCTAAAATCACATCAAAAGCAAGTATCTTTAAAGAGATAAGGTCAATGGTAAGGTGATGGTGCCAACTTGAATCAAACAAGATTTATAAGCAGTGGATGTGATGAAAGTTTCTCTAACTGAGTTTCCACGAGATAGGTCAAAGTCTAATTTCTCCGAGTCAAGTTTAAATGTTGAGCACAAGCGGAGAGATAAATGAATGGGTAGCACGTTATCAAGTAAGGTATAAACTTCGCAAGAATTTATAAATAGCTTACCCGTGATCACCTCGTTTGAGTTACTTCGCATTTTGACCGGTCACAACAAACGCTTCTTCCGAGGCTGTTGACTTTGACTTTTCTCGGGACGATCTTTTGAGTCACCGTCCCCATTGAACTAGGTTTATTCTATCGTATAATCTCGAAAGCGATATGTCCTTCCTTTCCACAATTATAGCATACCTTGAATCTGTTGTGGGCGGTTTGATCGATATGTCCCTCTTTCCCGTGATTTATAGCATATATGATCGGTGGTCGTTCTCCACCCTTAGAACCGATTCTTGGCCAAAGATCGTCGTCTTCACATGGTCGTTGTTAAATCTCCTCTTTTTAAAATCTTCTCGACTCGCTTCTTCTATTTTCATGGCCATGATTACCACGGAGTGGTTACCATTTTTGTCCATTTTTTTTTTCTCTGCTTTGGTTATCGTTGTTTTGTAAACCGCTATCTCCTAGATGATCCTCGATTGTGGTCCCTCGGTTGACCGTACTCGTTATCTCATTTCTAATAATTGAGCCTGCATTTACAACATCTGAAAGAGAGAAAATTTATGAGAATTGAGATATCGACGTATCTTGGGTTTCAAACCTCTAAGAAACATCCGCGTCATACGTTCCTCATTCTCCACCAAATGAGGTGCAAACCTGGATAACTCTGCAAACTTTGCCTCGTACTGAGACACCGTCATGTTGTTTTGTTCTAATCTGATGAACTCCACTTCCTTCATATGACGAACACTTTCAGGAAAGTATTTGTCATTAAATAGTTTTTGAAACATCTCCCAAGACATACTTTGAGTGCGGTTTGGATGGAGTGCACGCTTCATGACTCCCACCCGTAGATGCGCTTTCGCCACGGAACATAAAGGTGGCGAATGGAACCTTCTGTTCCTCCGTGCATCCCAAGACATCGAATATCTTGGTAATTTGCTTGACCCATGTTTCCGCCATGATCGGATCTGGCTTTCCCTTAAATTCTGGTGGTCCCAACTCTTTGAATTGCTTGGCTGTGACAACCCGTGAATTGCTATCATTTCCTCCTGTATTTTGAACACGAAGTCTCCTAAATGCGATTTTGCATGAAGCGCAAAAAGCTTCTAAACATCCCTCGTTCATCATCTCGCTTTCCGGTGGTGTTGTTCACGGGAGGAACATTTGACATTTGTTGCGTTCTCCTCGTTAGTGAGTATAAAGGCGTCTCCACGGTCTCATTTCCATTGTTAATATTCTCGGTCGACATTCTCAAATCTTTCATGCATAAAACAAGGGTTAATTAGGAAATCAATGTGACGCCCCAAAATTAGGTATCGTTACCCATCTTGGGTCGCCACTTACATGGTACATAAATTCAAATACAACTTACTAATATAAGCGCTGTGGTATGCAATACGACATAAAGCGTGAGTTTGAATACAAATTTTGTCTACTAGATATTATACAAACTCAAAAGGAGTCCTCATTACAAATGACTATTATCACACTATTTCACGAGAATAGTGAGGACTACTAATGCTATCCTCCGGACCATTACTTCGTTCCCGACTCGTCCCGGCTATGTTCTCATTTCTGAGAGAAACACGGTGAAAGAAAGGGTGAGCTCAACTAGCCTTGAAGAAGAAATATTATGACTAAGATAATGCGAGAATAAATTATCATTAGCCTTCATGATGTTAAAGCGATAAAATACAATAGACAACCGGTTTAAGCTCGGCGGAATAAAGAACCCATTAAAAGAGTCAGTAGAGAATAAAGTCTACTATCTTTTAGGTTTTAAAAGGTTTTCATCAATTTTTATCATTTGAGACTCGCTTAATAAATAAACCACCACATCTAATCATCCTCGTACTCACTGGTCAAGGATTTTCATCAAATTATCAATGGTCATGACTATACCGAATCACCCTAGTCATAATCATACCAAAACTATCCATCAACTTTGCATTACAGAGCCATCGAGGACTTTTGTCACATCATTTATATCAAGTCGTGATTATCTTAGAATGATCCTCGGTCATAATCATACTAAGTTCATCTATGCACGTAAGCCAAAGATAACATAATATAACATGAGGATGATGACAATGACATAATAATTCAATAAAATAAGTTCAAGAATTATTTAATCCATGAATTATTAACGTCCAAATTATCAACATGATATTGTTTGGTAGAGTAAAATTCAAGAATGATCAGAAGAATATTTCCATGAAAAGATCACTGGATGAAACGCAAATATCAAGGATATTCTACTAATTTCATGGAGTATAGAAGTCAAAGTTTTAAACCATTTGGGTATAATAAAGAATGGAATAACAAAAGAAATCACCATGCATGCGTACTTGCGCATGATTAAAAGTTATTCCAGCGTAATAATAATAACGGAACCAGTCGTGAAATTCACACCAAGCGGGATGTTCCAACGTAGAATAATAAAGATGGAACCGGATCCGGTGTAAAACACATGATAGGATATTCCAGCAGAATGATAAAGAGGCGAGAACCAGTCGGTGTAAAACACATGACGGGATGTTCCAATGAGAATAATAAAAAGCGGAACCGTGTCCGTGTAAAACACATGAACAGGATGTTCCAATGTAATAATAGAAGAATGTCACCAAGTATAGGATAAACCAGCATACGAGTTATTCCAATGAGAACAAATAAGAATGGAATAACATAAGGATTTCACCAAGTATAGGGTATGCCTGGCGTATCTGAAGTTATGTATAGGGTATACCACTTTTTACGAGTTATTCAGCGTAATAATAATGAATGGAATAATGAAGTTCTCTTCAAGAAGAAAGAATAACACCCCTTACCGTAAAAGAACTGAATATAGAAGTAGTGAAGTAGCAGAATACTCTTCTTCTTTCTATAAATTTCTCTCTATAGCTTCTCTCTATAATTTCTCTCTCTAGAGTTTCAATGAATTCGTAAGAAAATAATGAAGGAATGAACTTCTATTTATAGGAAAATGGAATGCATAAGTAACTAATCCATGAGCGGTCCAGATTGATTTACTTTAATCTGACGGTCCATATTTAAAGAAAAATCTTTTAAATAAAATATAATATATTCTATTTATATAAAAACATTTTACTATGCAAACACTATGCAATACTACGAAAAAACACTATGCAAAATCTTTGTGCAACACTATGCATAATAAAATATAATATATTCTATTTATAGAATAACTTTAATAAAGTATTCTATTTTATATAAAAGATGTTTACGTTTTATTACGTTAATAATACGAATAAAACAAAAGCGTCATTATCATTATAATAATTCATATTATTAATCGTGATAATGGAATCAAACCCGAGTGACTTCTCACACAAGCATCAATAATCAATACAGGTGTGCTACTTATGCAACCACACGACATTCGTATTTTTACTACTGAAAGTAGTTCAACAAGAACCACGGTAAAACTTCCGCCGTTATTTCAATAAAATATATTTTGTCGTTTTCTCAATCAAACAATAATTACATTATTGTGGGTCCACCAATGATTGAGTAGTTATACGAATATTCCTCGCTAAACCGAATATTCCCAGAACCAATCGAATATAATATAACCACTTGTATACTTTGCAAAATTTATAAATACTACCCACAACTATAATATTTATCTCAAATTCACACCATAATATTAAAAATTATTTCGACAAAATTTAAATCTTTATTGTTAAAATCTGGGGTCTCACAATCTCCCCTCCTTATGGAATTTAAGCCCTCGAAATTAAGTGGTACGATACTGGTATGATAAGAGATGAGGATACCTTGAATACCTTTATCGTTTAAAATATTAAATTCATCTTTGCAATCCTACCAAAGATATTCATTAACAATTCATCTTTGCACTCTGTGCCAAAGATATATAAGCAGTAAAACCAATAATCCGAGACTTAGCTTAATAGTATCACGACCACGAATTATCCATGCACCTTCTTGGCCAAGGATATTCGTGTTTTCAATCTGATCGTGATTATACCGAATAATCCATGGTCATAATCATACCAAGTCTATCAATGCACTACTACCAAAGATGACTTTTACCACATCCATGAATTAATATTTCATTCTTTGAGACTCATTTCAATAATTAATCCATATCATCGAATCATCCCCGCACTACTGAGGCGAGGATGACTTTCAACATAATATAAGCGTGAGGATAATGATATAAAGAATCAATCAAATGAGATAAAGGATAAATATTAAACATTTATAATATAATTTATCCGAGATTCAAGAATATCCCCATGTTATCAATCACTTAATAATCTCATAATCTAATAACATTAATATTATAACAATATTTTAATCACTTCTTAAATTTATAAACAATTTATCTCAATTGTTTACGCTTTTACCATATAATGCATTTAATCATTCAAAATGCCATACTCATAAAATATCATCACCAATTATCAAATCCTCATCAAAAAATATGCATATATTCTATATATAGGATTCTCTAGCCATAAAATCCTATTTTCAACTTTGTTACTTCACATAACATATTTAACTCATATGTTCAGAACTAAACTATTTTCATGAAAAATACCAAATTAGTCCCAAAAATATTTCTTTTCTGGGATTTAGCATAATATAGTCCCATAATGAAAATATATATTTTCTCTAATTTTTAAAATTCATTTACTATTTTTCAAAATCAATTTCTAATTAATTCCTTAAGAAATTAGCTACCTCAAGTTTAACTCCAAAAATTCCCAAATCTTGTCAGGACCTTACACATGTTAACGTGAGCTTTTAGTTTAAATTTCATGGTCATGAGTTATAGAACTCCCGGTTATAGCATTTTTCGCTCTGAAAACCTAAATATTGAAATAGTCATAACTTGCTCATTTTAAGTCAGAATGAGCTCATTTTTGGACAGGAGGTACTTTATACCATATACTTTCATGTCCCAAAAACCCAGAATTTTTCTCATAATTTAAGTGGCCTAAACAGTCCCTTAAATTTTCTGGGCAGTAGCATTTTCGAAATTTACAGCTTTGGCCTCCTTTGCTAAAATCAGTCCACACAAAAATCCACAACACCTTTTCCAGTAATTCCACTTGGATTAGTTAGGTAACTCATAGATCTAACTCTAGGACTTGACCACACTCAAAAATTCAAAATATAATAGGAGATATGATCAATTGAATTTCATGTTACGTTTTTCACCAAAATCTGATTTTCAACTCTTTGTGATTTCTAAGAAACTTTCATGTTTTCACATACTAACCAACATGACTCATCATAAAACTTACTAATACTTCATATACCCATGATTTTCATCAGTTCTATACTTTTATTATGACTTTCATCATAATCCTAAAAATGCAGATCCTTTTAGTTGAAGAAATATTTGAGGGTTTAAGAAATGGGTTTTATCTTTGGGGTCAATACAAAATTCGATTTCATGCTCTAAGTAGGCTAAGAAGTCTTCAAGAATACGCCAGAAATTTATTAATAATAGAAATATCATTCAATACTATGACTCTCATCCAAGACTTGGATAAGTACGTCACATCGATACCAACCTGTGACTTCTATCCCTTAACCTAGATAACACCTCACAATGATACCTTACATAAATGTATAGTCAAAAGCTGTTTTAGAAATTAGAATCTTTGGGAAGTGCTCAAGGAAACCTTCGCATACATGGGAGGCCATGCTTCAGGTTATGATAGATATCATATGGCCACGTAATTATTCTTGGTTTACCCAATAGACCCCAAAGAAAAATGAGAAGATTACTATCATATTCTTCCCAATAAGTGAGTCTTCTCTTGATTTATCATTATCTCCTTGTCTCAAATTGAGAATCATACTTCAAACAAACACCAAGATCATATAGGTAGTGCTCAGTAAATATACTCAAGAAGTGGATGAGCACAACCTCGCCTCTTATGATGACACGAGGTTGTATGTCATTAGACATCTTGTATGATAGTGGCAAAACACTCTTCCAACGTTGGGTTCGCTTTCACCCTAGTTGATTCACCAAATATAACTACTAAATGATGACCACCGATTTCTATTCAACTTTGTTACCCCGCTCGACCTAGCTACACTCTTATTACCCGAAAGGAATTGTGAAGCAAAAGGGTTAATTAATATATCAAATATTATCCTATATACTCAACCGACCAATTAAATAACAAATAAACTTAGGTAGGTCATACTAGCGAAGGAATTTTCCGCCTCTCCTCCTAGTTCTTATCTCACATTTTAGCCAGGATCATATCCTAAGCTCGATACTGTTGTGCGACGCCCCCAAAATTAGGTATACGTCACCCATCTTGGGTCGCCACTTACATGGTACATAAATTCAAATACAACTTACTAATATAACTGCCGGTATAAATACGATATAAAGCTGTGAGTTTGAATACAAATTTTGTCTACTAGATATTATACAAACTCAAAAGGAGTCCTCATTACAACTATTATCACACTATTTCACGAGAATAGTGAGGACTACTAATGCTATCCTCTGGACCATTACCCGTTCCCGACTCGTCCCGCCTATGTTCTCATTTCCTAAAGAGAACAAAGTGAAAGAAAGGGTGAGCTCAACTAGCCCAAAGAAGAAATATTATGACTAAGATAATGCAGAATAAATTATCATTAGCCTTCAACAAAGTGTTAAACCGATAAAATACAATAGACAACCGGTTTAATCTGCGGCGGAATAAGCAACCCATTAAAAGAGTCAAGTAGAGAATAAAGTCTACTATCTTTTAGGTTTTAAAAGGTTTTCATCAATTTTTATCATTTGAGACTCGCTTAATAAATAAACCACCACATCTAATCATCCTCGTACCCACGGTCAAGGATTTTCATCAAATTATCAATGGTCATGACTATATACAAGAATCACCCCGGTCATAATCATACCAAAACTATCCATCATTGCATTACAGCCATCGAGGACTTTTGTCACATCATTTATATCAAGTCATGATTATACCGAATGATCCCTGGTCATAATCATACTAAGTTCATCTATGCACGTAAGCCAAAGATAACATAATATAACATGAGGATGATGACAATGACATAATAATTCAATAAAACAAGTTCAAGAATTATTTAATCCATGAATTATTAACGCCCAAATTATCAACATGATCTTTGTTTTTTGTAGAGTAAAATTCAAGAATGATCAGAAGAATATTTCCATGAAAAGATACTGGATGAAACGCAAATATCAAGGATATTCTACTAATTTCATGGAGTATAGAAGTCAAAGTTTTAACCAACTGGGTATAATAAAGAATGGAATAACAAAAGAAATCACCATGCATGCGGTACTTTCAGACAGACAAAGTTATTCCAGCCAGAATAATAATAACGGAACCGGTCGGTGAAATTCACACGGCATGCAGGATGTTCCAATGTAATAATAAAGATGGAACCAGATCCGGTGTAAAACACACAGATAGGATATTCCGAGAATGATAAAGAGCGGAACCGGTCCCAGGTGTAAAACACATGCATGAGGATGTTCCAATGAGAATAATAAAAAGCGGAACCAGTCGGTGTAAAAACACATGCATGTGATGTTCCAGCGAGAATAATAGAAGAATGTCACCAAGTATAGGTAAATGGCGTATACAAAGTTATTCCAATGAACAAATAAGAATGGAATAACATAAGGATTTCACCAAGTATAGGGTATGCCAGCGTATCACAAAGTTATGTATAGGGTATGCCACTTTTAAGTTATTCCAATGTAATAATAATGAATGGAATAATGAAGTTCTCTTCAAGAAGAAAGAATAACACCCCTTACCATAAAAGAACCTGAATATAGAAGTAGTGAAGTAGCGATAATACTCTTCTTCTTTCTATAACTTTTCTCTATAGCTTCTCTCTATAATTTTCTCTCTAGAGTTTCAATGAATTAAGTAAGAAAATAATGAAGGAATGAGCTTTCTATTTATAGGAAAATGGAATGCATAGTAACTAATCCATGAACGGTCCAGATTGATTTACTTTAATCGACTATCCATATTTAAAGAAAAATCTTTTAAATAAAATATAATATATTCTATTTATATAAAAACATTTTACTATGCAAACACTATGCAATACTACTATACAAAACACTATGCAACACTATGCATAATAAAATATAATATATTCTATTTATGTAATAACTTTAATAAAGTATTCTATTTTATATAAAAGATGTTTCGCATTTTATTACGTTAATAATACGAATAAAACAAAACGTCATTATCGCTATAATAATTCATATTATTAATCGACAATAATGGAATCAAACCGAGTGACTTCTCACATAAGCATCGATAATCAATACCGGTAATGCTACTACGCAACCACACGACATCGTATTTTTTACTACACCGAAAGTAGTTCAACAGTATCAACGGTAAAACTTTCGCCGTTATTTCAAAAAAATATTTTTGTCATTTTCTCAATCCAACAATAATTCTGTTGTGGGGTCCACCAATGATTGAGCCGTTATAGAACTCTGGTTATAGCGTTTTTCGTCGAAAAAACCTAAATATTGAAATAGTCATAACTTGCTCATTTTAAGTCAGAATGAGCTCATTTTTGGACAGGAGGTACTTTATACCATATACCTTCATGTCCCAAAAGGCCAGAATTTTTCTCGTAATTTAAGTGGCCAAAACAGCCCCTCTAAAATCATGGCAAGCAAATTTTTAGGCTTTTTGCAGCTTTGCACTCCTTTGCTAAAATCAGTCCACACAAAAATCTACAACACCTTTTCCAGTAATTCCACTTGGATTAGTTAAGTAACTCATAGATCTAACTCTAGGACTTGATCACACTCAAAAATTCAAAATATAATAGGAGATATGGTCAATTGAATTTCATGTTACGTTTTTCACCAAATCTGATTTTCAACTCTTTGTGATTTCTAAGAAACTTTCATGTTTTCACATAATAACCAACATAACTCATCATAACACTTACTAATACTACGTATACCCATAGTTTTCATTAGACTAATGCTTTTATTATGACTTTTATTATAAACCACGTAAACTGTTCATTTTAGTTGAAGAAATATTTGAGGGTTTAAGAATTGGGTTTTTGTACTGGGGTCAATACAAAATTCGATTTCACGCTCTAGGGTAGGCTAGGAAATCTTCAAGAATACGTCAAGAAATTTATTAATGATAGAAATATCATTCAAAAAATTACTCTCGTCCAAGACTTGAATAAGACGTCACATTAATACCAATCGTGACTTATATCCCTTAACTTGGATAAGACCTCACAATGATACCTATAAACTTGCCATCTTCATTCACGATGTCGCCACTGAAAAGTCGGCTTTGCGGTGCATTCCACACAAGGAGGTCAACAACGAAAGGTTCGGGGCTCTTTACTTATGGCTCGATATGACAATAATTGACTTTAGTAGTTTGGTTACTTGAATTCGCACAACAAAGTTGGTTATGAATATAAAAGCTAACAACCCTACGAAAAGCATGATGAGTAGTTAACCAATTGATTCCTAAAATCACATCAAAGGCAAGTATTTTCAAAAAGATAAGATCGATGTGTAACGTGAAAGTGTTTATTTGAATCAAACAAGATTTAAAAATAGTAGCGATGTAACGAAGGCTCCTACTAACGAAGTTTCAACCAATAAGTCAAAGTCTAACTTCTCCGAGTCAAATTTAAACGTTGAACGCAAAGCAAGAGAGATAAAATAATGGGTAGAAACCCAGTATCTTATAAGGTATAGACTTTGCAATTTATAATTAACTAACCTTGCAGTGCTAACTTCGTTCGGTTTACTCGCTTTTGAGAAGTCATGAAAAATGCACTTCCTAAAACCAACGACTTTGTTTTGTCCACATCAACCTTTGGTGCCACCGTCCAAACTAGACTTGACTTTGGTGCACAACAAAATTGGGCTAAATGACCTTCTCTTCTTGCAATTTCCACTTCTATTATCTTTGCCATGATTACCACCAAGTGGTTACCATTCTTGGCATGATAATTTCCCCCGATGGTTATCATTGTTCGATGGCCGTTGCCACCAAAGATGATTATTATCGTATTGTTGGTCGTTACCTTTTGTTTGAAATTTGAATCAATACTCTCATGTGCTTCATTGCTTATCTCAACATTTTCAGATGCCATTCTCAAAACACCGTCACAAAACAAGGGTTAATTAACATATCACATATTATCCCTATACTCGACGTCACCAATTAAATACCAAATAAATTTAGGTAGGTCATACTCTTAATAAGGAATTCTGCTCTCTCCTCCTAGTTCTTATCTCACATCTCACCAGGATCATATCCCTAAGCTCGATATCAACCGTGACGCCCCAAAATTAGGTATACGCCACCCATCTTGGGTCGCCACTTATATGGTACATAAATTCAAATACAAACTTAATTATACATCCGTCAGGTAACATACGACAATACATAAACCGAGAGTTCTAATAGGAATATTGTCATTTAGACAATATCCATACTCAAGGAGTCCTCATTACATTTATTGTCACACTATTTAATGTAATAATAGTGAGGACTACTAATGCTATCTTCGGGATCATCACTCTTTTCCCGACTCGTCGTCCCGCCTATATTCTCATTTTTCAAGAGAACGGTGAAAGAAAGGTGAGCTCAACTAGCCTAAAGAAGAAATATTATGACTAAGATAATGAAGAATAAATTATCATTAGCCTTCAACAAATGTTAAACCGATAAAATACAATAGACAACCAGTTTAGCTGCAAATGAATACGCAATCCATTAAAAGAGTCAAGTAGAAAATAAAGTCTACTATCTTTTAGGTTTTAAAAGGTTTTCATAAATTTTTATCACTAAAACTCGGTTTAATGAATAAACCACAATATCTAATCATCCTCGCATTTACACGGCCAAGGATTTTCATCAAATTATCAATGGTCAGCGACTATACCGAATCACCCCCGGTCATAATCATACCAAAACTATCCATCATCGTGCATTACGTGCCACCGAGGACTTTTATCACATCATTTATAATAAAGCCATGATTATACCGAATGATCCTCGGTCATAATCATACTAAGTTCATCTATACACGTAAAAGCCATAATATAACATGAGGATGATGATAATGACATAATAATTCAATAAAACAAGTTCAAGAATTATTTTATCCAGAATTTAACGCCCAAATTGTCAACAAGATATTGTTTTGTAGAGTAAAATTCAAGAATGATCGTAAGAATATTTCCATAAAAGATACTTTGGATGAAACGCAAATATCAAGAATATTCTACTAATTTCATGGAGTATAGAAGTCAAAGTTTTAACCATTTGGGTATAATAAAGAATGGAATAACAAAAGAAATCACCACGCACGCGATACTTGATGATGTACAAAGTTATTCCAATGTAATAATAATAACGGAACCGTGTCGAGGACAAATTCACACCGACAAGATGATCCAAATGTAATAATAAATGCTTTGAATAATAATAAACAATGGAACCAGTCGGTGTAAAACACACGCACAGAAGTGATATTCCAAATGTAATAATAAATGCGAATAATAAAAAATGGAACCAGTCCTGTGTAAAACACATGCATGTGATATTCCAAATGTAATAATAAAGAATGGAATAACGAAGAAGAAGATCACCAAGTATAGGGGATTCACAGATACAAAAGTTATTCCAAATGTAATAAATAAGAATGGAATAATATAAGGATTTCACCAAGTATAGGGTATCTGCATTATACAAAGTTATGTATAGGGTATGCCACTTTTTACAAAGTTATTCCAATAGAATAATAATGAATGGAATAATGTAAGTTCTCTTCATGAATAAGAAAGAATAACACCCCTTACGGTACAACAAATAATATTTCCTACCGTAAAAGATAATCGGATATTAAAGTAGTGAAGTACTGAATACTCTTCTTCTTCTCTCTCTAGATTTTCTCTATAGCTTCTCTCTATAATTTCTCTCTGAGTTTCAATTGAATTCGTAAGAAAATAATGAAGGAATGAGCTTCTATTTATAAGAAAATAGAATGCATAGTAATTAATCCATGAATCTATCTGATTGATTTACTTTAATCTGACGGTCCATATTTAAAGCAAAATCTTTTAAATAAAATATCATATATTCTATTTATATAAAAACATTTTACTATGCAAACACTATGCAACACTATACAAAACACTATGCAACACTATGCATAATAAAATATAATATATTCTATTTATGTAATAACTTTAATAAAGTATTACATTTTATATAAAAGATGTTTTCGCTTTTATTACGTTAATAATACTTAATAAAACAAAACGTCATTATCTCTATAATAATTCATATTATTAATCGACAATAATGGAATCAAACCGAGTGACTTCTCACATAAAGATCAATAATCAATACCGTGCGCTCTTATGCAACCACACGACATCGTATTTTTACTACCGAAAGTAGTTCAACAAAGATCAGCGGTAAAACTTTCCGCCGTTATTTCAATAAAATATTTTTGTCGCTTTTTCAATCCGACAATAATTACGCTGGGATCCACCAATGATTGAGTAGTTGCATTTAATATTCCTCGCTAAACCGAATATTCCCCACCAATCGAATATAATATAACCACTGCATACTTTGCAAAATTTATAAATACTACCCACAACTATAATATTATCTCAAATTCACACCATAACATTAAAAAATTATTTCGACAAAATTTAAATCTTTATCGATAAAATATGGGGTCTCACAATCTCCCTCCTTATAGAATTTTCACTCGAAATTAGGGTACGATACTCTGTATGATAAGAGGTGAGGATACCTTGAATACCTTTATCGTTAAAAATATTAAATTCATCTTCGCAATCCGCCAAAGATATTCATTAACAATTCATCTTTTGCACTACAAAGCAAAGATATACAACCTGTAAAACCAATAATGCCGAGACGCAACTTAATAGTATTACGACCACTTAATTATCCATGCACTCATCGCCAAGGATATTCGTGTTTTTAATCTGATCATGATTAAACCGAATAATCCTTGGTCATAATCATACCAAGTCTATCAATGTATTACTACTAAAGATGACTTTTTACCACATCCATGAATTAATATTTCATTCACGAGACTCATTTCAATAATTAATCCATATCATCGAATCATCCCCGCACTATGTGCCAAGGATATTCATTAGTATCACGACCATTTAATTATCCATGCACTACTACCAAAGATAATCGTGTATTCATTAGTATCACGACCACAAATTATCTATACGCACTACTGACCAAAGATAATCGCAGTATTCATTAAGATCACGACCACAAATTATCCATGCACTTACTACCAAAGATAAATGTATTCATTAGTATCATGACCACAAATTATCCATGCACTACTACCAAAGATAATCGTGTATTCATTAGTATCACGACCACAAATTATCCATGCACTACTACCAAAGATAATCGTGTATTCATTAGTATCACGACCACAAATTATCCATGCACTACTACCAAAGATAATCGTGTATTCATTAATATCACGACCACAAATTATCCATGCACTACGCCAAAGATAATCGTGTATTCATTAAGATCACCGACCAATAAATTATCCATGCACTACTACCAAAGATAATCGTGTATTCATTAGTATCACGACCATAAATTATCCATGACACTACTACCAAAGATAATTGTGTATTCAATTACGGTTATGATTATACCTAACAACTCGGTCATAATCATACCAAGTCCATCTACGCACTACAGCCACGTAGATGACTTTCAACATAATATAAACATGAGGATAATGATATAAAGAATCAATCAAATGAGATAAAGGATAAATATTAAACCTTTATAATATAATTTATCCAGATTCAAGAATATCCCCATGTTATCAATCACTTAATAATCTCATAATCTAATATCATTAATATTATAACAATATTGTAATCACTTCTTAAATTTATAAACAATTTATCTCAATTGTTTACGCTTTTACCATATAATGCATTTAATCATTCAAAATGCCATACTCATAAGATATCATCACCAATTATCAAATCCTCATCAAAAAAAATATGCATATACTCTATATAGGATTCTCTAGCCATAAAATCCTATTTTCAACTTTTGTTATTTCACACAACATATTTAACTCATATGTTTATAACTAAACTATTTTCATGAAAAATACCAAATCAGTCCCAAAAATATTTCTTTTTTGGGATTTAGCATAATATAATCCCATAATGAAAATATATTTTTCGGAAATTTTAAAATTCATTTACTATTTTTCAAAAATCAATTTCTAATTAATTCCTTAACAAATTAGCTACCTCAAGTTTAACTCCAAAATTCCCAAATCTTGGCAGGACCTTACACATGTTAACGTGAGCTTCTAGTTTAAATTTCATGGTCATCTGAGTTATAGAACTCGGTTATAGCGTTTTTCATTCGAAAAAACCTAAATATTGAAATAGTCATAACTTGCTCATTTTAAGTCGAATGAGCTCATTTTTGGACAGGAGGTACTTTATACCATATACCTTCATGTCCCAAAAAGCCAGAATTTTTCTCATAATTTAAGTGGCCGAAACAGCCCTCTAAAATCATGGCAGCAGAAATTTTTTTTTTGTTTTTGCACTTTTTGCACTCATTTGCTAAAATCAGTCCACACAAAAATCTACAACACCTTTTCCAGTAATTCCACTTGGATTAGTTAAGTAACTCATAGATCTAACTCTAGGACTTGACCACACTCAAAAATTCAAAATATAATAGGAGATATGGTCAATTGAATTTTATGTTACGCTTTTCACCAAAATCGATTTTCAACTCTTTGTGATTTCTAAGAAACTTTCACGTTTTCACATAATAACCAACATAACTCATCATAACACTTACTAATACTACGATACCCACCATTTTCATTATTAGTCTAATGCTTTTTTATGACTTTTATTATAAACCACGTAAAACTGCTCATTTTAGTTGAAGAAATATTTGAGGTTTAAGAAATGGGTTTTTTCAGACGGGTCAATACAAAATTCGATTTCACGCTTCTAGGGTAGGCTAGAAATCTTCAAGAATACGTCAAGAAATTTATTAATGATAGAAATATCATTCAAAATCATATTTCGTCCAAGACTTGAATAAGACGTCACATTAATACCTAATCGTGACTTATATCCCTTAACTTGGATAAAGACCTCACAACGATACCTATAAACTCGCCATCTTCATTCACGATGTCGCCACGTGAAAGCCCTGGCTTTTGCAGATTCCACACAAGGAAGTCAACAACGAAAGGTTCGCAGGGCTTTTTACTTATGGCATTGATATGACAATAATCGATTTTAGTAGTTTAGTTCTTGAATTCGCACAATGGGTTGGTTATGAATATAAAAGCTAACAACCTTATTTAAAAAGATGATGAAAGTAGTTAACCAATTAATTCCTAAAATCACATCAAAGGCAAAGTATTTTCAAAAAGATAAGATCTATGTGAACGTGAAAGTGTTTATTTGAATCAAACAAGATTTAAAAAATAAGAAGCAGAACGGCGCTCCTACTAACGTAAGTTTCAACCAATAAGTCAAAGTTCAACTTCTCCTGAGTCAAATTTAAACGTTGAACGCCTTAAAGAGAGAGATAAAATAATGGGTAGAACCCAGATCTTATAAGGTATAGACTTCATAATTTATAATTAACTAACCCGCCGCTAACTTCGTTTCTTACTCGCTCGCTGGAAGTCATGAAAAACGCACTTCCTAAAACCAACGACTTTGTTTTGTCATATCAACCTTTGGTGCCACCGTCTCCGCCTAGACTCGACTTTTGGTGCACAAATAAAATTAAAATTAAACGACCTTCTCTTGCAATTTCCACTTTATTATCTTTCACATGATTACTAATCAAGTGGTTACCATTCTTGTGACGATAATTTCCCCACGATGGTTATCATTGTTCGATAAATGAATTATTGCCACCAAAGATGATTATTATCGTATTGTTGGTCGTTACCTTTGCTTTTGAAATTTAATCAATACTCTCACGTGCTTCATCGCTTATCTCAACATTTTCAGACGCCATTCTCAAACACCGCCACAAAACAAGGGTTAATTAACATATCACATATTATCCCTATACTCGACCGACCAATTAAATACCAAATAAATTTAGGTGAGGCCATACTAACAAGGAATTCTGCCTCTCCTCCTGGGATTCTTATCTCACATCTCACTGGGATCATATCCTAAGCTCGATAATTCAACCGCGACGCCTAAAATTGTGATACGCCACCCATCTTGGGTCTCCACTTCGTAAGACATAAATTCAAATACAAACTTAATTATACATCCGTCGCAGAATATACGACAATACATAAACCGAGAGTTTTAATAGGAATATTGTCATTTAGATAATATCCATACTCAAGAGAGTCTTCATTACATTTATTGTCACACTATTTAATGTAATAGTGAGGACTACTAACGCTATCTTCTTGATCATCACTCTTTTCCCCGACTCGTCTCAAATTTATATTCTCATTTTCAAGAATAATAAATGAAAAAGAAAGGGTGAAATCAACTAAGCCAAGAAGAAATATTACGATTTCAAGATAATGAAGAATAAATTATCATTAGCTTCAACAAATGTTAAACCGATAAAATACAATGATAAACAGGTTTAATCATAATTGAATATTTAATCCATTAAAAGAGTCAAGAGAAAATAAAGTTTCTACTATCTTTGCGCTTTTAAAGGTTTTCATAAATTTTTATCACTAAAACTCAGCTTTTAATGAATAAACCATAATATCTAATCATCCCGCATCTACTGGCCAACGATTTTCATCAAATTATCAATTGGTCACGACTATACCGAATCACCCCTCATGGTCATAATCATACCAAAACTATCCATCATCGCATTACGCGCCATCGGCGACTTTTATCACATCATTTATAATGCAAGCCACGATTATACCGAATGATCCCAGTTATAATAATCATACTAAGTTTCATCTATACACGTAAAGTTCATAATATAACATGAGGATGATGATAACGACATAATAATTCAATAAAACAAGTTCGTTAATTATTTTATCCAAGAATTAAGAACGCCCAAATCATCAACAAGACATCGCTTTTTGTAGAGTAAAATTCAAGAACGATCGTAAGAATATTTCCATAAAAGACACTTTGGATAAACGATATATCGTTAATATTCTACTAATTTCATGAAAGATAAGTCAAAGTTTTTAACTAACCCAGATAATAAAGAATGGAATAACAAAAGAAATCACCACGATGCAGATTGTGACAGATAAAGTTATTCCAATGTAATAATAATAATCTAAATCCGCAATCGTGAAATTCACAATCGACAAGACGATCCAATGTAATAATAAACTTTGAATAATAATAAACAATGGGAACCGCGTCCGCCAAAAAACACACGCATGCGATATTCCAATGTAATAATAAATGCGGAATAATAAAAAAATGAACTGCGTCCTGCCAGAAACACACGCATGCGATATTCCAAATGTAATAATAAAGAATGGAATAATGTAGAAGATCACCAAGATAGTGATTCACAGATATAAAAGTTATTCCAATGTAATAAATAAGAATGGAATAATATAAGGATTTCACCAAGATAGTAGATGCCACAGATACAAAAGTATGTATATAGTAGATGCCACTTTTACAAGTGTTATTCCAATAGAATAATAATGAATGAATTAATAATGAAGTTCTCTTCACTTAATAAAAAAAGAATAACACCCTTACTTAAGACAACAAATAATATTTCCTCACCGTAGAAAAGACACTCTGGATATTAAAGTAATGAAGCACTGTAATACTCTTCTTCTTTTCTCTACATGATTTTCTCTATACTTTCTCTCTATAATTTCTCTGTAGCCGTTAATTCGTAAGAAAATAATGAAGGAATGAAATTTTCTATTTATAGTGAAAATAGAACGATAAGAATTAATCCATTTAATCCATTCAGTATTGATTTATTTTAATCTGACTCATCCATATTTAAAGAAAATCTTTTAAATAAAATATCATATATTCTATTTATATAAAAATATTTTACTACGCTTAAACACTACGCAACACTACGCAAAACACTACGCAACACTACGCATAATAAAATATAATATATTCTATTTATGTAATAACTTTAATAAAGATTCATTTTATATAAAAGATGTTTCTATTTTATTACGTTAATAATACTGTAATAAAACAAAACGTCATTATCTCTATAATAATTCATATTATTAATCGATAATAATGGAATCAAACCGAGCCGACTTTCACATAAAGATCAATAATCAATACCGCGTGCTATTACGCAACCAACACGACATCGCATTCTTTTTACTACCGAAGTAGTTCAACAAGATCAACCAGTGAAAAAACTTCCGCCGTTATTTCAATAAAATATTTTTGTTGCTTTTCAATCCGATAATAATTTCATTGTAGGATCCGCCAACGATTGAAATTGTTGCATTTAATATTCCCTCGCTAAACCTAATATTCCCCAACCAATCGAAATATAATATAACCACTGCATACTTTTGCAAAATTTATAAATACTACCCACAACTATAATATTATCTCAAATTCACACCATAACATTAAAAAATTATTTAAATAAAATTTAAATCTTTATCGATAAAATCCTGCCTCACATAAACTATATAAATATATTCCACTTCGGTGATCCACCTTTCAATTTTTGTTAATTAGGTGATTAAACTATCAATTTTTTCAATTTATTGAAAATGAGAACACGCCACGCCGAAATCATTGATGCTATTTATTTTATGGTGAAGACAAAGCAGCTGATGTGTCAAAAAAAATATTTTTTTATTTTGAGATTAAACATTAGTTATATACTGAAGGGTAAATTAGGAACAAAACTTTCATGCTACTCCACCTCCTCCTCTCCATTATCATCGGCGCAATCGTCGGCACTCGGCACCTTCAAATCACCGCCCAACATTGTCGCCGATCAGTAAGATCCCAAATCTGATCATGGGCAATAAACCATGAAACCATATTGGGAATGCTACGGTAGAACTGAAAGCCCCCAAATCAGACAAAGGGTAATAACCAAATCAGACATAACAACAAACAAATTTACTACCATCAATAAACTAAACATGAAAAGATCAAGCAATAACCCCTGTTCAGAAACACAAATAATTTAACTCATTGATTGCAACTGATCTCAAAAAAAAAAAAATCATGCTAATAGATACAAATTAGAGATCAGACATCTGGAACTTCACTCATATCCCAATCTAAACAGTGTTAATCACCTTCTTCAGATTCCGGCAGCCCAAAATTTTCATATCTGCCAGATCTAAGGTTGACAGAGAACAAATCAGGATCTAGAAAGAGACGAAGAATAGTACTATCACAGTCAGATCCATCTTCCAAACCCCAAACATTATTATCCAACAAGATCCGTAACCCCAAACCAGAGGCCCAAATCAAGTATTCCACACCAGATCATAAGCCCGAATTCGTCGACGACGATGGAGAGAAGATGGTGACTTGCAGCTCGAATTCGTCGTTTCAGAAGAAATAAGTCGAGGTTATTGGACACACCGGAGCAAGATGGGAGATCAATTCGTCGTTTCAAAAGAAATTGTTGATGGATTTATTGAGGAATCACCGGATCGGTTGAGGAAGAGGAGATGTAATTTTCGGCTGGGTTTAGATCGATTGTATGATATATAATATTTGATTTGTTAATTGTTATTTGATTTGTTTTATTTTAATTGTTGTTTGACCAATTTACCCTCTATAAAATCAGATTTATTTTATTCATGATTAAAAATTTATTTTTTGCCACGTCATCTTCCTATGGTTTACAAAAAAATTAGCCACGCCAAAATTTTTGACGTGGCATGCTGTTCAATTTTCAATGCAGAATTGGAAAAAATTGATAGTTTAATCACCTAATTGATAAAATTAAAAAGTGAATCACCGAAATAGAATATGCTCTATAATTTAGAGTACTAATTCATATTTAAGCTTTTTGTTAATGGCTTCTTTATTCACGCGCCAGACTTACTGATGGAGGAAAGACATAACATCATGGTTTTCAACAAAGCCAGACCACACCTTCATTATTACAGAATTTCTTAACTTGGTAACAAATACATACATACATTATACATATATACTACCTATTTCTTTTCTTGTAGAGAAATAATTATTACCCCCATATATAAATAAATTTGTAAACATACGTAGCAAGACTGTTACTTTTTATATATATATATGCTTCATGCATGTGTTGTTCTATCAAAGAAATGTAGTACTTAATTAATATGGCAATAATGCCCCTTTTGAAAGACTTGAGATAATGGCATGCATTTCATTCAGAGTCATCGATCACATGAGCGAAGGGATGAGGAAAGAGAGTTATTTGATGTGATTTTTTATTTTATGAAAGATTATTATATATATATATATATATATATATATATATATTAGGATCGATACAAGCAAGCGAATTTTTATCGATTAATGTATGAAAATATTATTGAAGTTATAAATAATTTGATTAGTTTAAAAATTTTTTAGCCCAAATTTTTTTTTAATACTTTATACTTTCAAGTATATATATATATATATACTATATTACAATGAAAATATAATGAAGAATAATATATAGTATATATACATTATATCGATTTCATACTTGCATTTTTTAATCGTGAATCGCTCATAAGTAAGTAATTCATTATTTATTTTTAAAAATAATATAAATTAGATTATTATTTAGTTTAAAATATTATAGAGAGATATATATATTAAGAGGATATGAGTTATATGTGATTAAAATTTGATTGACAAAGTTATAAATTTTCAATTTAACCCCGTATAATAGAAAATTTATAAAATTTTAGTGGGGTCAATTTATATATAATACTTAAAAAATTTAAAATTTACCTTATATCATAAAACAAAAAAATTTTCCAGTAGGGGCGATTGACCCCATACCACTCTATGTGGCTTCGCCACTGGTTAGGATTGGATCACACACACACACAACAGTAAAAAATTAACACAGAGTTTTACGTGGTTCCCCAAACTCAATTATGTCCACAGGAGCGGAGAGAGGCGTTTTTTTATTAACTTAATACATATGATTTTTACAATAGAGAGTATATTTATATATATTACCGTTACTTCTATCCCAACCCGCTTTAATTCTCTCACTCCGCTTGGCTCGACATTGACCTTTTTTAAAAACTTCTCAATACCTCTCATAGACACCCTATAAGCTACAAATTCCAACAATATTGTTAACGTCAAGATCTTCTGCCACGTCCCAATCACGTAAGACGTCCCGATCCTGCACAGTAAACACGATCAACACACAAAGCTTGACGGCTGGACCGTCGGGGGATAGCTCCGGCGTGAGAGTCAGTACAGGTGGTCACAAGGATTAAAAATGGAGGATGTAAATTATCTAGCGTTCCGAGAGAGATAAGAATGTATGCGTACCTTTTGTTAGAAGACTTCCTGTTAGGTTTGTAATATTCATAACGCAATCAAATTGCATAAAAAAGTGCGGAAGCGTGGTAAAATCAGAGTTTAAAAAAATTTACAAACCATATACCCGGATCATCCTTTATGCACAATTATTAATTAAACGAAAAGATAAAGAATAAAATCATACCTGAAGATCGAGCTTCCTGTACAAGTTCACCTCCAAATTCTTTTTCGCTCAATCTTGAATCCACCGGTTTTGTTCCTTCCTTCGATCAACGTTAGCCACCCAAATGTTTGGCCTCTCAGAGGTGATCCACCAAGGAAGAAGAAAATTCAAGAAGATGGGTATTTGGCTCAAAACCTAGTTTTCTATCTCTATAGAAAGGGTGTACTCTCCCAACAATTGGAATTATGTCGTATGTTGAAAAAGTCAACAACCCATCCCACCCATAATAAGACTCCTCTTATTTATAGATATGGGCAACCCATCTTAACAATTAAGGAATTGGGTTTTAATTAATTAATTCTTTTTAATTAATTAAGCTCCCTAATCTTATTAGGGATAATTAATTAAACTCCTTTAACTAATTTTTCTTCCTAATCCAATTAGGAATAAATGAGAGTACTTATATTAAATTAATTCCTAAACTCTTTTAGAAATTAAAATAATAATAATTGTAATAATATTAATAAGACTCCTCTTATTAATTTATATTTAATATTTCTAAAATATTAAATAATAAATATTAAGCTATTTAATTTATTCTATCACCATAGATCAAATTAAATATACATAACATATTATTACGATTATGCCATTAACTTCTTAAATAATTATTCTTCCTTTTATGGTGTAATGACCCTTTAGGTTCTCCATATTAAACCTAGGTTGTGAATAAATCAATTAGAACAATTCTAATCTTATTTAAATAAATAAATTAAACAATTAATTTATTTAAATAATATTTATTCTACAATAGGATAAGTTCTCCCCAAATGATCAACGACTTTCCAGATAATATAGATTTCAACATTAATCATTAAAGAACCTTTGAGTAAATAGTTACTCTGACAATTCAATCCTTCCACCATACAATGTCCCAATTAAATATAAGACATGGAATTATCGTCAAGTCTTATTTTATTTAATTATATGTATTTCGATCCTTAAACGCACAACTCAAATAATGCAAATTAGAAACTCCTTTCTAATTTCATTTCGCCGCCAATGACTACTCTTTGGGTTGTCATTTATCGAATCACATAGACATTTCTCTTCTTTATTAGAAGTGGTAGATTCTTTATCGATCATACATTATCTCCATATACAACTTATTATACCCAAGCATACCCTTTGATATACCCTAAGGGTCTTAAGGAATAAGTCAAAGTATAACTCATCATACACAAGATACTATGATGATCTCAAGTCCAAGGATCACTTCAGATTTTACTATCACTACAGAATTCCTATCGACAGCAAATAAAACTCCATTAGGTATTCCTTAATGAGCCAATGCTCAAATGAACTTATTCTCTAATAAGCACCTACATACTTGCTTTAGTGTTCCACACAAATGATCATGAGATCAATCATCCTCATCCAATGAGCAAGCAACGTATGTACCAATCTATCCGGATTCACTAATCCCCAATTTAGTAATCCAATGATTGGGAACTATTTTAGTTTTAAGCTTTCTAAGAATTTAGATCTCATTAGAATGATCATCATCATTATTCTAAAAGCATTGCTTAAAACTATGGGTTTATCACATATTATAAAAACAAAGATCACGTAGATAATTAAAAGCCTTTAATAAATTAATACTTTTTATTAATAAATGAATAAGATTGTTACAAAGTATATGCTTTATCATCAAACATGATTGGCTTGTATGCATACTACTTTCAATCTCCCACTTGCACTAAAGCCAATCGTCATGGTAACTCATACTCTTCTTCTCTAAGTGACGATTATCCTACTGTTGGATAAGCTTTAGTTAATGGATATGTAATGTTGTTTATGAGAGTCCACTATCTCCATAGTGATTTTCCATCTTCAATGATTCTAATAATCAAATGAAAGTGCCACAACACATGTTTAGATCCAAGATGAGACTTGGAACTATTCCTAGTTTTCAGAATGAACTTTTAATCCAAACAATCAACTTGCGCAGCCTTCATTTATAGCTATATACTTTGTCTTTTATTACTAAACCAAAGAACTCTTTTCTTTGTTTGGAACCTTTCCAATTCATCGCACCACTATTCAAGATAACACTTTACCTTAAAGTGGATTTTTCATCATCTTGATCCGTCTCGAAAAAAACTTGAGTCTCAGAAGCCCTCTAGTTTTAATTCGGACCCACCATGTTTGCTCACATCCTTAGTGTCTGGTTAAGAACTTTAAGATGTTTTTCACCGCCTTATGTTGATCTTCCGTAATGTGACCGATCAACATCGTGTCTCGTACATTTCATTGCATACATGATTGTCACTCATGCCGACCTCTCTTTTCGAGAGTCTGTGGGGACTATTAAGAGAGATACACTCCATAGCTCATCGACATGAGACATCTCTTCGAGTTTGTCATGCTAAACGACTTTAGCATCAAATGAATATACGTTCCTCGGGTTAAGTCGAGCATCCTCTTAAATCTATCTATATAGATTTATATCCCCAATTAAGATACTCTTCCCAAATCATTCGTGGAGGAATGTTTAGACAACATTATCTTTACCGATCAGAAGCATTAGTATGTCATTCTTTATCCGTAGTATATCAACATATAGTACTAGGAATGTCACGATGCTCCTAATCGACCTTTTTGTACACACTAGGTTCATTCTTATTTTGATAAAATCAAACTCTTTTGATCATTTCATCAAAACGAATGTTCCATATTTGAGAAACTTGCTTCAATCCATTTCTCTCGAAAGTGTCTACAACACTTACCTCATCGTATGTAATCGGATCATCATCTTCATGATGTGTACCTCATCATCATCATCCATGATGAATCCATACCTCCTAGGTATCTTGAGACTTATTCCGCACTTACGATTTTCTTGTGGTACAATAGTTCTATCTACAGTTCCTCTTATTCGACTTATAGTGTTTTGTGGTTCTTGAACTTTTCAAGATCTATTATCCTCCCACTAGCCCCTTCAATGATAAACACTTTTTATCTTAGAAGGCGTGCGTGTTCGTAACAAACACCTTTTGCTAAGTAGAATTATAGAACATATACCCTAAACTTACTTTAGGATGTCCCACAAATCGACACTTGTCAAATCTTGTCCCAAGCTTATCCTTTTGAAACCTTTTCACATAAGTCGACAACCCTTATCTTAACATACTTAAGATTAGAATCCTCCCCGTCCATAACTTTTATGGAGTCTTGAAATGGATTTTGAGGTTACCTTTTTCGTAGAGATATGCACCATTTCTAGGACATTATCCTCAAGGATACCGGAATGTCGGTAAAATCATTATGGACCGCACCATGTCCCAACAAGGTACGATTTTTCATTCAGATACATCAATCAATTATTGCGTATCAAGATGTGTCCATTATGAGAAAACCATTTGAGATGATCTAGAAATTTATTGCAGACAAGTATTTATTCCTTGATCTAATCAAAGAATCTTAATACTTTGTCAATTTATTTCACTTCAATTCTTTGAACATTTCAAATAATTCACACTTGTATTTCAAAGAAATACACACATTCAACTCTTTGAATGATCATCTCTTTTCTTATACTAGTTTATTCAATTTACAAAATAATTTTTCACGTAAGTCAAGTATACAAAATCTATTAAGTAATATTCCGTTCTATACAAAACATTATTATTATAAATAGAACAACAATTGTTCTTAATTATAATACCAAAGATTTCATTGTCCAACAATAAAATGGAAATAATATTTTTAACAAGAACTCGGAATACAATAACAACTTATTGACTTAATAGATTTGCCGTGTAGGCATTGCTAAACTATAAGTTCATATGGCTAATGCAAAGAACTTTGCTTCATTTTCCACACAGGATTACTTATATTTGTTTAGCTTTCTACTGCTTGGTCCCTTCATAAATCTATATTTATGATAACCAAAGCTCTCAGATCCAATACCCAAGTAGAACCCTCGACTTAAAGAAAAATTTATTTCAATCATGAACAAAAATCAGATGTAAATCAAACTTCACTAAGCTTCATTGGTTAGCCTCTCGCAAGATGCTTCTTGCAGCTTTCTTTCCAAAGGTCCGTGCTTATAGCGGTGGAAGCAAACTCCTTTGCTATCCGTGACGCTTTTGTTCTTATTATCCTTTGTTTATGCCTTTCTATTTACCTTCTTTGAATCGTTCTTCTTTGGAAGATCCTTTGGCCCCTACCAAGAAGACTTGATCTTTCTTGGTTGGAAAGTGACTCTCAACATTTTTCAACATGTTAAGCAAATCAAAGAAAGTCGATATCTAGCTTGTTCATATGAAAATTCACAACAATTGTGAAAGGAGTCAAGGGAATGAGTGCAAGATCAAATCTTGGCTCAACTCTCCATCCATGACAAAACCAGTTGTCCTAATTGTTCAATCAAATTGATTATGTTAAGAACCTTTTTGTCTGTACTATAGTGCCATTGGCCATTCTAGATCGGAAGAGCTCCTTAGATATCGATATCTATCAGCCCTACTTTCCTCACCATCAACTACTTGATGTGCAGGAGTATAGTAAGAGCATCCATAGTTTCATGCTAACGCTGAAGCTCGTTACTCATGGATGCGAGCATGATGCATTAAGCCAACTGTGCATCATCTTGCCACTTTCTAAAAGTAGCAATCTCTTCCTCAGAGGCATTATTTGCAACCATTGCAGGGATAGGCATATTAAGGACATAAGATAACTTTTCCAGCCATGAGAACTATTCTCAAATTCCTTAACCAATCCGTTTAATTTGATCCCGATTAATTTAGCATCTAATATGCTTCGCAGTGATAGTAATTTTAGACATTGTAAAATTCTGTAAATGAATTTGTAATTAACAACATTTTAACATACATTCTATTATTAATTACCAAAATAAATTAGATCTTGTTTTAAATTGGTATCTCCCACTATTTTCTTCAAACTATATTACCTCACTTATATAGTTCTAAGAAAAATCTAATTAAAGATTTGCTAGTGAGAATAAGGATCCCATTTCAAATGTATATAGCCTTGTGGTGACACAACAAACTATATATAAATAAATAGGTAGACAACTTTTGTCAATTACATCAACTATGCAACTCCTTGTATTTTGCCTCTTAGATTATTTTGATCAAGTGGTGGCACATCCGAATCAAAATTATCCAAGTTAAGTCCGACCTAGTACTCCATATATTCAAAAAAGAAAAATATCATCCTTGTGGTGACACAACAAAACAATATTGTTCAATTTTCTTTATAAGCATCAAATGTGATAAATTAACATCTTAAATACTTAATACTTGCCTTGTGGTGACACAACAAACTCATATTAAATATTTAATACTCTATTAATTTTATCATGCTAGAAGGCGACGTTCGATATTCCAAATATCTTTGAACGCTAGGACTTAATATAAAATTATGAGGGGTTTGTTATTAATTTGTCTCATCTTGTTTTAAGCAGCATTTGCATATATATATATAAAATACGTTATATTAATGAACATGCGAAGCATGTTTGTATAATATATAATATATATATATAGTATAGCATGCACATATAGAATACTATATTCTACCGGATTGATTATGGACTTTTATTCTAGTTTGGTTCACTAGAGCCACCAAGTGAACCAAAAAGGTCAAACCCCAAGGGGTGCAAGAAATAATATTTAAATATAACTATTACATTTAAACCCGGGCTCTATTACAAACGGGTCTTCAAGCGCTTCTTGTCCCTTGATCTCTAATTCTTCAAAATAATTCTAATCTATTCCTATTACAAAACTATTTAAAATAAATAGAAACCTTGATCAGCAGTTAAGGGGAAGTACATAGGAGGGAGATAGAATTTACATTAAGAAAAATTAGAGAAGACGAGGTACTGCAGACCCCATTTAATAAAACCCATACATTCATGCATCCAACTAAAATAAAATCCAATCGATTAATCAATAGTCATAATCAATCCCATTTATTATCATACACATCACCATACGCATCAATAAATAACATTCATCTCATGAATAATAATCATTTAATATATATATTGATATCATTTAATGGGCAAATTTAGTTAGTATAAAATCTATTTTTGAATCAAAATAAACTCCTTTATTTTAATCCAAATTTAAATCAAAATAAAACTATTTTATTTTAATTTATCTAATTTTGAATAAAATAAACTATTTTATTTCAATCAAAATTTTAATCAAAATAAACTCCTTTATTTTAATTAATTATGGAATCCAATTCCATGTATATAAAAAAAAATCTTTAATTAAAATAAACTCTTTTATTTTAATTAATTATGGAATCCAATTCCATGTAAAAAAAAATATTAAAGGAAACACGGATTATATTTCCTATTCACTAATAAACTCCTTTATTTTGAATAATATGAAATCTTATTTCATATTTAAATAAACTCCTTTATTTAAGGAAATTAGGATTCTTTTTCCTATTCACAAATAAACTCTTTTATTTTGAATAATATGAAATCCTATTTCATATCTAAATAAACTCCTTTATTTAAGGAAATTAGGCAATCCAATTTCAACTCCAATTAGTTATCATGGAATCCAATTCCAACTCTAATTAGTTAGCATGAAATCCTAATTTTAAAATTAAAATAAATCTTTTATTTTAATATTAAAATAAACCTTTATTTTAAGATTAAATTAAACCCTTTTATTTTAATTATAAAATTATTAAAATTAAAATAAAACTTTATATTTTAATATTAAAATAAACCTTTTATTTTAAAATTAAAATAAACTTTTATTTTAATTATATAATAATTAAGAATATAATATATATATATATATATATATTATATATCCGAATATATATTGTATATATAATCACGTTTTTCTCCCTTAATTCCGTGAAACCTGCTGGCCCATTCTTTTTTTAATTTTATACAATTAAATTATGCCCAATTAAATTGTTCTAAACACATATCAATATAATATCAAATTAAAACAATTAATAATTTGCATAAAGGTTTGGCTCTGATGCCACTGTTAGGTTTGTAATATTCATAACGCAATCAAATTGCATAAAAAAGTGCTAAGCGTGGTAAAATCGTAGTTTAAAAAATTTACAAACCATATATTAGGATCATCCTTTATGCACAATTATTAATTAAACGAAAAAGATAAAGAATAAAATCATACCTCAAGATCGAGCTTCCTCGTACAAGTTCACCTCCAAATTCTTTTTCGCTCAATCTTGAATCCACCGGGTTTTGTTCCTTCCTTTGATCAACGTTAGCCACCCAAATGTTTGGCCTCAGAGGTGATCCACCAAGGAAGAAGAAAATTCAAGAAGATGTGTATTTGGCTCAAAACCTAGTTTTCTATCTCTATAGAAAGGGTGTACTCTCCCAACAATTGGAATTATGTCGTATGTTGAAAAAGTCAACAACTCATCCCACCCATAATAAGACTCCTCTTATTTATAGATATGGGCAACCCATCTTAACAATTAAGGAATTGGGTTTTAATTAATTAATTCTTTTTAATTAATTAAGCTCCCTAATCTTATTAGGGATAATTAATTAAACTCCTTTAACTAATTTTCCTTCCTAATCCAATTAGGAATAAATGAGAGTACTTATATTAAATTAATTCCTAAACTCTTTTAGAAATTAAAATAATAATAATTGTAATAATATTAATAAGACTCCTCTTATTAATTTATATTTAATATTTCTAAAATATTAAATAATAATATTAAGCTATTTAATTTATTCTATCACCATAGATCAAATTAAATATACATAACATATTATTACGATTATGCCATTAACTTCTTAAATAATTATTCTTCCTTTTATGGTGTGACCCTTTAGGTTCTCCATATTAAACCGGTTGTGAATAAATCAATTAGAACAATTCTAATCTTATTTAAATAAATAAATTAAACAATTAATTTATTTAAATAATATTTATTCTACAATAGGGATGTTCTCCTAGCGATCAACGACTTTCCAGATAATATAGATTTCAACATTAATCATTAAAGAACCTTTCGTAAATAAATAGTTAATGCACAATTCAATCCTTCCACCATACAATGTCCCAATTAAATATAAGACATGGAATTATCACAAGTCTTATTTTATTTAATTATATGTATTTCGATCCTTAAATGCACAACTCAAATAATGCAAATTAGAAACTTCTTTCTAATTTCATTCTGCCGCCAAGGACTACCGAGTTGTCATTTATCGAATCACATAGGACATTCTCTTCTTTATTAGAAGTGGTAGATTCTTTATCGATCATACATTATCTCCATGTACAACTTATTATACCCAAGCATACCCTTTGATATACCCTAAGGGTCTTAAGGAATAAGTCAAAGTATAACTCATCATACACAAGATACTATGATGATCTCAAGTCCAAGGATCACTCAGACTACTATCACTACAGAATTCCTATCGACAGCAAATAAAACTCCATTAGGTATTCCTTAGCGAGCCACGCGTCAAAATGAACTTATTCTCTAATAAGCACCTACATACTTGCTTTAGTGTTCCACACAAATGATCATGAGATCAATCATCCTCATCCAATGAGCAAGCAACGATGTACTCAATCTATCCGGATTCACTAATCCCCAATTTAGTAATCCAATGATTGGGAACTATTTTAGTTTTAAGCTTTCTAAGAATTTAGATCTCATTAGAATGATCATCATCATTATTCTAAAAGCATTGCTTAAAACTATGGGTTTATCACATATTATAAAACAGCATCATGTAGATAATTAAAAGCCTTTAATAAATTAATACTTTTTATTAATAAATGAATAAGATTGTTACAAAGTATATGCTTTATCATCAAACATGATTGGCTTGTATGCATACTACTTTCACTTCCTTCCTAGGTTATACTCTCATGCTCAATTTTTTGTGCCACCAACCCTGATCTGACACAACCCCCCACTTGTGACGCCCCCAAAATAGGTATACAACACCCTTTTCGAGTTTCCAAATACATGGTACAGAAAGCAAACTACAACTTCAATAATACAATTGTCGTGCAAAATACAACAACACATACTGTGAGTTTAAATACAAATATTATCTTCTAGACAATATCCACACTCAAATAAGTCCTCGTTACAATTATTCAAACACTATTTTACAGAAATAGTGAGGACTGCTAAAACATCTTTCTAGAACCATGTGACGCCCCCAAAATAGGTCCATTCCATCCAACCCATTCTGAGTCGCCAAATACATGGTACAGAAATAACTACAACTTTATTAATACATTTGTTCGGGCAAAATACTTACAACATATATAATTTGTGAGTTTAAATACAATTATTGTCTTCTAGATAATATACATACCCAAATAAATCCTCATCACAATTATTTATACATTATTTTATAAAATGGTGAGGACTACTAAACAACTCTCTCTATAACCATCATTCCATACCCAGACTTGCATTTCGCTTACATTCTCGCCTCCCGAGAAGAAAAATGGAACAAAAAGAAAAAGGGTGAGCTCAACTAGCCCGAAGTAAAGAATATTATGACTAAGATAATATACAACAAATTATCGTTAGTCTTCAACAGGAAAAAATCTAATAGAATACAATAGACAAACCAGTTTTAAATCAATCTTCGCAATGAAATAATAATTCATTAGAAAAGTTAAGTAGAGAATGCAAACTACTATCTTCTATGTATGAATTTAAAAGTTCATCGTCGATATTTTATCCCCGTAACATCAATCAATATATATCCGAATCAAATATTCATCTTTGCACTACAGCCAAAGATACTCATCATTGGTCATGTTCATCTAAACACTGCTCATCTTTGTACTACACGCCAAAGATATTAATCATTGGTCATGTTCATCTCAACACTGCTCATCTTTGCACTACGGGCCAAAGATATTCATCAAGAAATCATTCATCTTTGCACTACAGGCCAAAGATATTCAGTAATATCATCATTTAGGACTGAGGATGATGAAAAATATTTTAAAGAAAACGAATCCAGTGAAGCAAAAGAACAAATATTAAGGATTCGTACTTTAAAAAAATTCCCACTCAAAAATACTTCATAAATAACCAGAGTGGGGTAAAATTCAAGAATGATCAAAACATGGATACAATCAAAGCTGGTATCCACAATAGATATTTTAGACGAAAAGGAAAATTTTCATTTTTCGGTGAATAGTGTCAGATATCGTGAATAAAGGTCGATATACGTGAATAAGAACTCCGACACCAAAAGATAGAAATGTTACAAAAAAACATCATCACGCTTCGTGAATAAGACTTCGTGAATAGTAACTCATGAATAGTAACTCGTGAATAAGAAACTCATGAATAGTAACCCCGACATGAAAAAGTTTTAAATTTGATAAAAGTTCCAAACAATATTTCAAGATAATGATATTGAAGAAATAATATCACATACTGAAGAAAATAACATCCCTTACCTCGAAAGACAAGATTCTAGTTGAAACAGGATATAGGCTATGACTTGAACTTGCACAAGATAGCAATACTCAAAGTATACTCAAAATACTCACAAGAATACGCCGATAATATAGAGAGAAAACTTCAGCTTCGGTGTGATTTTCAATTCTAACCTAAGACCCTATTTATAGGAAAATGCTTAGAACACCAAAGTAGAAAATTTAATAAATTAATATTAAAATTTTTCCACAACTTCACACGCACACTAACAATCTGAATTCAGTCTCCTAATCACATGTTAAATGAGTTTCAAAATGAAAAAAAAACGCTTTTTGTAATTAAAAATATTTTAAACTTCCAAAAATCAATTATTTTAACTTCTAACTTCAATAATTCATAATAAATAGCCCTTTATTAGAAAATTCAATCTCGCGACTTTTTATAGGAAATTCAATTCTCTACAACTTTGCGTAAGAAAGTTTTTCCAAATTCCAAATGTAAATTGACCAAATCCACAAACAGACGATTTTCTGTGCTATAATCAAATTTCTTGGCCAATAATTGTGTCCACCAACACACAAAATATGTGTTAAACATTTAATGCCACAAAAATACTCTTCCTCCTCATATACTCATATATCCCACATTCATTATAAAATATCACCGCTAATATATTATTAAAATAATATATTTAAATAAATTATTTTATCGAAAAAGATAAAATATTAATTTTCAACAATTGTCATATTAAAATTTTCTCCATCTATATCCACATAAAATCAATATTTTCCTCATCATATAAATCAATAATTAATTATTCACAAATAATATTACAGAATCACAATATTGACAACCGCATGGTTCTCTCGGAAAGAGGGGCTTCAATAAGGATCTCTCTATCGCCGCGCAATTAGTGACCAAACCTCTCCTTAGATGTAACTTTCTAGACATTGCCAATAATGTTATCCAATAATATTATTCAGATAATATAAATTATTGTCAAGATAATGGAAAATACTATGTAATGACAATTTATCAAACAACAAAGAATATAAAATATCAATGCAAAGAATTATTGAACTAATAAAATAAAATATCGAATAAGAATTATCGTAATAATTATTGAAAGTAGTGCCTTCTTACGTATAAATCAATAATTGGTGCAATACCGTGTGCCACTCGCTCAACAACGCCAGTATTAGTGTGTTTTAACCACCGGGTATTCCAACAAGATTAATCAGTAATAACTACGCCGTTATTTATAAACAACTTATATTTGTCGTTTTCTTCATCCAATCTCTTTTCGTTATGGGGCCACAAAAGATCGCATACCATCGCATTTAATATTCCGATAGTATTTAATATTCCACGACCAAACGAATATTCCCAAACAATAATGAATATTTTATAACCACTGCTTATTCAAATATTTCATGTATTTTACCCATAACTATCCACATTAATCAAATCAACCCTTACTATTTCAAAATAATAAATAGAGGAAAATAAATTTCATTTATTAATAATTTGGGGTCTTACAAACCATCACTCCGTACCCCGACTAGTTCCTGCTATGTTCTCACCTCCTGAAAAAAATGAAATAAAAAGGAAAAGGGTGAGCTCAACTAGCCCAGTAAAGAATATTATGACTAAGATAATATACAACAAATTATCGTTAGTCTTCAACAGGGAAAAATCTGATAAAATATAATAGCCAACGAGTTTTAGATCAACAACTGCAGCGGAAACAACAATCCATTAGAAGAGTCAAGTAGAGAATGAGTTCTACTATCTTCTAAGATATAAAAGTCCATCATCAATATTTTATCCCTGTTACAACAATCAATATACATCTTTAATCAAATATTCATCTTTGCACTACAGCCAAAGATATTCATTCATATCACCAGTTGGTCATGTTCATCTCAACACTGCTCATCTTTGCACTACGGCCAAAGATATTCATCGATTAATCATTTATTCGCACTACAGTCAAGATATTTAGTAATATCATCATTTAGGACCGAGGATGATGAAAATATTTTAAAGAATACGAATCCAATGAAACTAAGGACAAATAGTAGGGATTCAGTATAACAGTTTTATCCAAGATCAATAATACTTCATAAATACCAATTTTGAAGCAAAATTCAAAAATAAAGATCAAAACATGATACAATCAAAGATAGTAACCATAATAGATATCTTGGAAAAAGAAGAAAATTTCATTTTTCGGTGAATAGTGTCAGATTCGTGAATAAAGTCCAGATACGTAAATAAAGTAACCCCTTACACACAAAAGTTCCAAATTTGATAAAATTCAGATCAATACTTAAGATAATGATATTGAAGAAATAATATCATATATGAAGAAAATAACATCCCTTATCTCAAAATATCAAGATTTCCGATCAGAATATCGGTATAAGGCTGAAGGAAACTTGCACTGATGAATAGAAACTCACAAAGTATCTAAATACTCACAAAATACACTCAATAATCTAGAGAGAGAAAGAGAGAAAACTTGTTTCTGGTGTAATTTTCAATTCTAACTTAGCCCTCTATTTATAGGAAAATGTTAGCAGACTTGACCTGCAACCTGATGGCTTTACCTGCTACTATTCCCACCCACCACATTTGAAATAAATTCAGCACATTTCTTCACCAACCACAAGTGGGGCCCACTCAATTCTATAATTTTCCACCAAAATCTTTTATAAACCTAATTTCGAATCACCACCTCTTAAAATTCATAACAAATCATACGCTCATTTTTAACGGTTCAAAATTTGTGGACATATACTCAACTTATATATGTATAACATATCCAAAAATTACAACGATCCAAATTATTCGGATTAAAAATTATAACTCACACAATATATCTCAAAAATCTTTGGTTTAATTTTTAATACCTTCATTCCGGCAAAAATCTTGATAAAACACCTCAACATTAACTCCTTCATTTTTAACCACAATAAATATATCCAACATTTATATCCACATAAAATAAATATTTCCTTATCATATGAATCAATAATTAATTATTCACAAATAATATTACGTAATCACATTTATGATAAACTGCACTGTTCCTCAGAAAGAGGGGCTTTCAATAAGAATTTCTCCTTATCATGCCGCAATTAGGTGACCAAACATCTCCCCGATGTAACTTTCTAGACATTACCAATAATGCTATCTAATAATATTATTCAAATAATATGAATTATTGATCCGATAATGGGAAATCAGGCAAAGGACAATTATTGAAACAACAATAATATAAAATATCAACGCATCAATTATTGAATTAATAAAATAAAATATGAACAAGAACTCATCGTAATAATTATCGAGTAGTGCCTTCTTACGTAAGGATCAATAATTCATCAATACTGCATCCACGCCGTACATCGTATTTTAACCACCGGTATTATTCTAACAGGTGTTAATTCAGAATAACAACTCTGTTGTTATTTATAAAAACTCAAACTTGTCGTTTTCTTCATCCGACAGCTTATTCTCATTATGGGGCCCATAATCGATCGCTACGCAACCGCATTTAATATTACCCGACAACAAGAATATTCCACGACCAAATGAATATTCCCCGACAACAATGATTATTTTATAACCACTTGAATATTTTGCAAAATTTGCACATTTCACCCATAACTAGAGAATTATATCAAATTAATACCTTATTATTCACAAATATAATTAGAGGAAATTCGATTTTATTTATAATAAGTTCTGGTCTTACACCACTCCTCTATGGTCTCAGCCGGATGCATGCAGGTTGTCACCTTTTTTCTACTATACCTGCCGCCGGCTGGATAAAATCCCATCCACATTAATGATCTGTAGACTTTTTGTCAACTACTCTCCTTTTCATCATTACAAGTCAAAGGCTTAGATATAAAAAGATTTAATGGATCAATCCTTTGACCCAGCCCATCATTATGAGGATGTAATAAAGGTAACATAAATATTAAGCCCAATGACTATAAAACTCAATAATAAAGGTCCAATAGGCTAATTAAATGGATAGCCCAACCGGGTCCTAGGCCCGAGAGGAAATATCACGACCAACATCGCTTCTCTAGTTTTTTATTAAATAGGATATTTAATAGAAAACTATAAGCGGTCCACGATATTATGAGATCCAACAGGATTAAAATGGGCCCAAAGTGACTTACCAAGGTCCAACTGATGAAGGATGGGAACAACAAGGATACTGGAAGGACTGATCAAAACCGAAAATCTAATGGGAGGCCCAATCTGCTAAATATCTAAAACTTAAACCGGACACAACCTTTTAAATTCGTAATCATGACTGTCAATTTAATGTGCCGCCCTCGATTACTGTGTAACCGTCAGTTTAAAAGATAAATTTTACCAAATATGACAGTTTTACCTGCCAATTTGAATTTTCGGACTTTTGAGTTTTCTTCTTCCCTTCCGAGCTTTCTTTCTCTTCTCTGCAAATCGCCAACAATGGTGGTCATCAATACAAACCAGACATCTCCGATTCGGGCAACTCCCATTACGATCGTCCCACCTAATCCAAACCCCGGTAAAGAGGTTTTGAAGTTCTAACCCTCAGTCACGCTCGGTAAAGATAAATGCCTCCTAAGCCTCGCCTTACCCCTTCCGAATTTTTTGAGGGCAAAGAATTTTTACCCATGCCAATACTCCATCGATTATTACTGAAAAGGAATTACGGAGGATTCGAGATCGATGCCATATTAGGATACTCATTTGGTGAGGGTTCTAGGAAATTTGAGGAGAGGATGTATCAAAGACCCGAGGGATGGACGGCAGTCGCTGCGACTATTCTTGAGAAAGGGGTCAGATTTCCTCTTCATCCATTTCTGCTAACCATTCTAGGGTTTGTTGGTGTCGAGTTCGCCCAATTGGTGCCGAACTCTTATATACATATCCTAGCCTTCATCAGATTCTCGCCATGAAGGAAATGAGTCAAACTACTCTCGATTTCTTATTCACTGTGTACAAGATCAGTCAGTCTCGTGAAAAGGGGTTCAAAGTTATAGGTAAACAGGCTTCGAAGACGGGCGAAAAATTTGAAAGGCGTTCGATGGTAACTACCCCATCTAGTAACAAGGGATGGAATGAGAAATGGTTTTACGTCAAGGGACCCGAAATTGCTACGATTCTGAACTGGGCTACTGACAAGAAAATTTTTGCTGACTTCGGTGACATTTCAGAAGAACGTATAGCTGAAATGGTAGATCTCTTTGATAATTTTCCGAAGGAAGAATGGAAATACGGACTTCTGTCTAAGCAAGCATGGTTGTATGGCCATAAATGTAAGTATAGATTTACTTTACCAATATTTTGAAAATTGCTGTGGTATAAATTTTGATGTAAAATTGTTAATCTTCTGCAGTAACTTTGATCAAACCATCGTCTTCGGAGGTGAAGGAGTTGGAGGATTTTCTAGCTGGAAAATCCGTAGAAGTCATTGCCGAGTCCTCCCAATAGGAAGTTTCGTCCGAAGATAATGTGGTCGGGAAATCTACAAAGGTTGGTTCTGAACCTTCTCAACCGGAAGCCTCTTCCCAATTCAAACCATTTACTGAGACACCTCATACCGAAGCACCTCAAGCCAACACTGAATTCCAGACCATTGAGCCAGAAGCCGAAGAGCCCATTTTACCAGAAATACAACTCAAATTACGTCGAAGGAAGAGGGGTGTCCGGAAGCCCAAACAGATCTCCATACCATCAGATTCCGAAGGTTTTTCTGAATCTGAATCAAATGTCAATCCGATACCCCCACCTATCGCCGAATCGATACCGCCAACTGTTGACTTACCACCACCAATCACTGACCCAACACCACCAGCTGCTGACCCAACACCACCAGCTGCTGTCCCAACAGCACCAGTTGTCAAATCTACAACAGTTAGAAGGAGCTTACTTGATCTGTCTGCAGACGATCGTAGACAGATCCTTCAAATTAAGAAGTTGAAGACTCAGGTCACTCCTTTGACTGCCGATGACTTGAGGGTATCTTCTTCGAGTGTTCTCCCTCTGATAATTCCAGTGGAGACTCGAACTATTAATGAAGAAGAGTGAACTGAACCCACTGCAACTCCATCTCGAAAGAAGAAACGGCCATCTGACAGTCATCCAAGCTCAATACATGTACATTCACCGGTTCGCGACTCTGTCCCAGCTCAATCATCTTCCACCGAAAATATATACATGGATCATTCTCCCGTTCGTGACCAACCAAGGTCTTCCCCCCCAAGGCCTTCATAACAAAAATTCCATGATGAGGCTACTGGAATGCCGACCTTGTGGCCTCGGTATAACGCCAATTTTCCCTTCCAACTCTTTGACGCCTTTGTTCGGGAAAATGACGATCGTTACAATTTTCTTGATGAAGGCATGAGTTATCTGGCATAGGTAAGTTACAATTTTCTTGGTTAAATGTTTCCTTTCCTGTTTAAATATTTGAACTTGACTGGATACTGTCGAATATGTGTGCAAAATGCGTCTTGAGGAAGCTTACGCCCCGCACACATAAATACCGAGTCTGATGAGGAGACCATGAAAAGGGAGATCAACATGTTGAAGGCCACGTTGGCTCGAGAGAGAGAGAGGAACACGAGTCCGCTTTTCGTGCCAATGAAGGTCTTCAAAGGGAGTTAGCACAAAGTAAAGATGATCTGAGGGAAACTCATGATGTGTTGATCTCGGTCAGGGAAGAGCTGAAGATGACAAAAGCCAGCGAACAAAAGTTGACTAACATGAATGTCCGCCTCGTTGCAGAGACTGAAGCTCTGAAGAATAAGAATGAAGAGATCATTACAACACATCGAGACCTGGCAATACAACTTAGCGAAGTTCATACAAAGGCTCGTGATGATAGGAAGGCCCACAGGGCTAAGCACCGTAAACTTCGTAATAAGATTAAGGTACTTCAGAAACGGGATCCTCCCATGACCGAAGAATTGCTTAAGCAGATTCGGGAGGACTATCGGACTTCTGATGAGCTCGATGCAGAGATTATGAAAGTATACTACGAAGGATACGAAGACTGCCGAGGTCAATGCAAGGAAAAGTGGTGGCGGCGTTTCAAGTAGATCCCGCGCTTTTTCGATTTTGAAAATGATGTATAAATAGGATCTTACTGTTTCTGATCTTTAGAATTTTGTGCAAAAATTTTGTAAAGAAATTTAAGTGGACTTGTTTAAGTGTTTAATGAAATTTTAATTTTCTTTACTATAACTTCTATTTACTTCGTTTCTTGTTAATAATTCAGCATCAATGATCTTGAATGAACTTAACTTAAACTATAAATTAGATAAGGTGTATAGCAGTTAAGTTAAGAAGTGAAATGAACTGAATGAACTGAACCGAACTTAACACTTGCATAAAGTAATGTATACTTATCGTTTCCGAAGTGAGAGACATGTCATGAGTGAGGTGAATTCAGCTGATCCTCCTTGCACCATCAAGATCTTGTTTACCACTCGGGGTAGAACAAGTATATAAGGACATTTGTTTACCACTCAGGGTAGAACAATTTTATAAGGACCATGGAATTTGTCTACCACACGGGGTCACAAATTTATAAGGAAACTCCTGACAATAAGGCTGCCATTGAATGGCCAGCGAGTCCTACCATACCTCCTTACTTCGGTGCCCATTGATTCACCACTCGGGGTAAAATGTGACGCCCCCAAAATTAGGTATACGTCACCCATCTTGGGTCGCCACTTACATGGTACATAAATTCAAATACAACTTACTAACCTAACTGCAGGTACAATACGACATAAAGCGTGAATTTGAATACAAATATTGTCTACTAGATATTATACAAACTCAAAAGGAGTCCTCATTATAACTATTATCACACTATTTCACGAATAGTGAGGACTACTAATGCTATCCTCGGACCATTACTTCGTTCACCGACTCGTCCCGGCCTATGTTCTCATTTCAAGAGAAGAAAGTGAAAGAAAGGTGAGCTCAACTAGCCCAAGAAGAAATATTATGACTAAGATAATGCGAATAAATTATCATTAGTCTTCAACAAATGTTAAAGCGATAAAATACAATAGACAACCGGTTTAATCTGCAATGGAATAAGCAACCCATTAAAAGAGTCAAGTAGAGAATAAAGTCTACTATCTTTTAGGTTTTAAAAGGTTTTCATCAATTTTTATCGGCTGAGACTCAAATTTTAATAAATAAACCACCACATCTAATCATCCCCGTACTACGGTCAAGGATTTTCATCAAATTATCAATGGTCATGACTATACCGAATCACCCCGGTCATAATCATACCAAAAACTATCCATCATCGCATTACAAAGTTACATCGAGGACTTTTGTCACATCATTTATATCAAGTCATGATTATACCGAATGATCCCCGGTCATAATCATACTAAGTTCATCTATGCACGTAAGCCAAAGATAACATAATATAACATGAGGATGATGACAATGACATAATAATTCAATAAAACAAGTTCAAGAATTATTTAATCCATGAATTATTAACGCCCAAATTATCAACATGATCATTGTTTACGTAGAGAGTTAAATTCAAGAATGATCGGAAGAATATTTCCATGAAAAGATCTTTGGATGAAACGCAAATATCAAGGATATTCTACTAATTTCATGGAGTATAGAAGTCAAAGTTTTAACCAACCGGGTATAATAAAGAATGGAATAACAAAAGAAATCACCATGCATGCGGATTTGAGATAGACAAAGTTATTCCAACAGAATAATAATAACGGAACCGAAGTCGTGAAATTCACACCCAACTGGATGTTCCAATGTAATAATAAAGATGGAACCGCATCAGGTGTAAAACACATGATAGGATATTCCAACAGAATGATAAAAGACGGAACCAGTGGGTGTAAAACACATGCATGGATGTTCCAATGTAATAATAAAGACAGAATCTCAGTCCGGTGTAAAAACATGCATGTGGATGTTCCAAATGTAATAATAGAAGAATGTCACCAAGTATAGGGTAAATCATGTATATAAGTTATTCCAATGTAATAATAAGCAATGGAATAACATAAGGATTTCACCAAGTATAGGGTATGCCACAGCGTATAAAGTTATGTATAGGGTATGCCACTTTTACAAAGTTATTCCAATGTAATAATAGTGAATGGAATAATGAAGTTCTCTTCAAGAAGAAAGAATAACACCCCCTCACCGTAAAAGAACCGAATATAGAAGTGAAGAAGTTAGTAATACTCTTCTTCTTTCTATAATTTTTCTCTATAGCTTCTCTCTATAATTTCTCTCTGTAGTTTCAATGAATTCGTAAGAAATTAATGAAGGAATGAGATTCTATTTATAGGAAAATGGAATGCATAATAACTAATCCATGAACTATCCAGATTGATTTACTTTAATCCGACGGTCCATATTTAAAGAAAAATCTTTTAAATAAAATATAATATATTCTATTTATATAAAAACATTTTACTATGCAAACACTATGCAATACTATGCAAAACACTATGCAAAAACACTATGCAACACTATGCATAATATAATATATTCTATTTATGTAATAACTTTAATAAAGTATTCTATTTTATATAAAAGATGTTTCATTTTATTACGTTAATAATACTGAATAAAACAAAACGTCATTATCGTTATAATAATTCATATTATTAATCGTGATAATAATGGAATCAAACCTGAGTGACTTCTCACATAAGCATCAATAATCAATACCGTGCGCTACTATGCAACCACACTTATTATCGTATTTCTTTTACTACCGCAAAGTAGTTCAACAAGAACCACGGTAGAAACTTCCGCCGTTATTTCAATAAAATATTTTTGTCGTTTTCTCAATCAAACAATAATTACATTATAGGGTCCACCAATGATTGAGTAGTTATGCGAATATTCCTCGCTAAACCGAATATTCCCCACCAATCGAATATAATATAACCACTTGCATACTTTGCAAAATTTATAAATACTACCCACAACTATAATATTATCTTAAATTCACACCATAATATTAAAAAAAATTATTTCAACAAAATTTAAATCTTTATTGATAAAATCTGGGGTCTCACATAAAAACAATATAAAAGAGGACCGTGGAGTTTGTCTACCGCGCAGGGTATAACAAAACCATAAGGACACTCCTGCCGAAGAGGCTACCATCGAATGGTCAGCGAGTCCACCTCGTCCTCCTTACTTCGGTGCTTATTGATTTACCACCCTTGGTAAAATCAATATTAAAAGGATCACAGGATTTGTCTACCACACGGGGTAACAAATAATTTAGTCGTCATCGAATGGCCAAATGAGTCCTACCATACCTCCTTATACCATTGTGATCTTAGGACAAATAGGAAGAGGATCAATTGTGAAAAAGTGACTTTTTATTGATGGTGATCAATCATGTATGCACTTTTTAAGTAAACTTACTCGATCTCTCTTGAAAGTATTTCATGATCGCCAAATAAGTGCCAAGTGTTCTTAATCTCGGATCCATCCAATGCCTTTAATCGGTAAGTCCCTGGCTTTGGTACTTCGATTACTTCATAAGGTCCTTCCCAATTCGGCATCAGCTTCCCCACGTTCTGCGGTGTAGATGCTTCAGCTTCTCCGAGGACGAAGTCCCCCACTTCGAATCTACGGAGCTTTACCCCTTTGTTGTAATGCTTGGCAACTCTCCTCTGGTAGGCTGATAACTTGATCAAAGCCACTTCTCTGACTTCTTCTAACAGATCCAAGTTGGCCTTCAGTCCTTCGTCATTGTAGATCTCTCTGAACTAACTAACGCGAAGACTTGGAGATCCAATTTCGACTGGGACTAAGGCATCAGTACCATAGGCCAATCTGAAAGGTGAATCTCCTGTTGTAGTCCTCGATATAGTTCGGTAAGCCCACAATACACTGAGCAGCTCTTCCGGCCATCTTCATTTCGCTTCGTCCAATCTGTGCTTGATCCCGATTCAAAGCAGATGCTCGTTAGTCACCTCAACACCGCCCATTCGACCGTGGATGAGCCATCAAGTCTTTCTCGTGTTGAACCCCCTCTTTCGAGAAATCCTTCAAATTTCGATCCCTAAACCAAGCGTCCGTTGTCCGATATCACCACTTTAGGAATCCCGAAGCGAAACACTACGGATTCTTTCATGAACTTCAAACACTCTTGTTCCATTATTAACCGAAGTGGCTTCGCCTCTACCCATTTAGTCATGTAATCAATAAGAACTATGCATAAACCCTAATTGTCTTTTAGCTTTTCAAGAACGGACCTCAAAGATATCAACCCCAGCACAAAGAAAGGGTATAGGAGATAGAATTGAGTATAGCTCTTCTGGTGGCTGATGTGGGATCGGACTATTTAGCTGGCACTTCTCACACTTCTTCACATACTCCGTAGCATCCTTAAAGATCGTTGGCCAGTAGTATCCCTGCCGAAGAACTTTTTATGCCAGTGACTTAGCAGCCATGTGATCACCGTAAATGCCCTCATGGACTTCCCGAAGAGCATACTCAGCTTCAGACGGAACCAAACACTTTAATAATGGTGACGAAAATGCCCTTCGATAAAGATCCCCATCAATAAGAACGAAGTTGGCACTCTTGTACTTAATCTTCTTTGCTAGCATTTGATTCGTAGGAAGGACGCCATCTGCCAAATATTCGATGTAGGGAGTCATCCAGCAGTCAGATCGTTCGATACACATCACCGCTTCGTGCTGGATACTCGGCTGCTGCAAAACCTCCAAATAGACTGACCCATTGAAAATGATAGCATCCGTAGTGGCTAGTTTTGATAAGGCATCAACAATGGAATTGTCGTTACGTTCTATGCCTTGAAAATCATAAGAGACAAAATATCGAAGTCGATCTTTCAATTCTGCTAAATACTTGATCATCCTTGTCCCACGAGCTTCATAATCTCTCGACAATTTGTTTGACGACCAACCGAGAGTCATCAGAATCGATCACTTCGGACTTCTAGACTCTTCGCCAATCGAACTCCTCGCTATAATCGCTTCATACTTCGGCCGTTGTTTGTTGCTTTAAACCCAAATCTGATTGCTTGTTGTACCTTGAATCCCTCCGGACTTGTCAAGATAATCCCTGCCCCACTAACATTCACCATAGAGGACCCATCTACATACAGCGTCCATGCACTCTAACCGTGTTGAAGAACTGCAACTGCTCGATTGGACGTCTCTACTTCTGGTAGCTTAGCATCTGCTTCGGTGAATGTACACTCCACCATAAAATCGGCCAAGGCTTGACCCTTGATAGCAATTCGGGGATGATATTCAATGAAAAATTGGGATAACTCCATAGTCCATGCTGCTAATCTCCCCAAAACCTCTGGCTTACCCATTACCTTCTTCAGTGGTTGATCCGTAGAGCGATCAGAGCCCGCCTTGAAAAATTGCCGAAGCTTTCGGCTAGCAATTATTAAAGCAAAGGCAAATTTTTCAATATTTGGATACCGGTTTGAAGATCTCGTGGGACGTGGATCGACATAATAGACCGGATGTCGCTTTCCATCGACTTTCCGAACCAAGATCGTTCCAACCGCCAAACGAACTTGCTGCAAGGTACAAATACAAGGTCTCTCACTGGGCGTGCTTCATCAATAGAGGAGCGGAAAGATGATATGTCTTTATGCCTTGAAGGCGTCTTCACACTCCAAGTCCATTGGGCGTCTTCGCATTCTTCTACCCTTCCCGGTGTGTCAAGAAGAGCGACAAACATCTCTCTCGCAGATTTGGACATGAACCTCCTAAAAGCTGCAATCCTGCCAGTCAGACGCTGGACATCTTTGAATGACTAAGGAGTCTTCATGTCAAGAATGGCCTGGATTTTCTCCGGATTGGCCTCGATGCCTCCCGTGACCGGATATCCCGTAAACTTTCCGCACCGAGGCCAAAAGTGCATTTTCTTTGGATTGAGCCTCAACTCAGGATGATGACGGATAGTCCAAAACATTCCTCCAGATCGCCCAAGTGCTTCGAACACTCGTGATGCTTTTCATGATCATATCATCCATGTACACCTCCATGTTCTTCCCCAGCTGTCTATCGAAGATGAAATTCATCATTCTTTGGTAAGTGGCCCCAGCATCTATAAGGCCAAAGGTCATCTTCTTGTATGCATACACCGAACGGTGGGTAATGAATCTTGTCTTCGAAATGTTTCTCCTCAAGACATGGATATTTGATGATAACCTGAAAAAGCATCCATAAAGCTTAGTAATGCATACCCCGAAGTTGCATCAATAAGCTGATCAATATGGGGCAAAGGATTAAAGTCCTTCGGACAAGCTTTATTCAGTCTCTGGTGTAGTCGATGCAAACTCGCCATTTCTCGCTCACAGACTAATACTACATTAGCCATCCACTGTGGGTAGTCGATCTCAAAAATAAAATCAGCAGCCATCAGTTTGGCAATCTCCTCGTCAATGATCCTCTGACGTTCAGGTGCAAAGATCCGTCTTTTTTGCCGAACAGGCTTCTTCGATGGATCCACTTCCAATCTATGTTCAGCAATCTTCCGGCTAATCCCTGGCATGTCTTGAGATTCCCATGCAAAAGTGTTCAGATAGCGGTCAAGTAGTTCCATAAGGTTTGTTCGAAGAGGCTCGCAGACCGAACCAATCTTCACTGTTTTATCTGCCTTTCCGAGGACCAGCTCGATCTCTTCTGTTTCTCCTGCAGGAATTACCAATGGCTCCGAGCTGCTTTCAGTGAAGGGCTCGATCTCAATTGACATGGTTTACTTCTGTTTGCTGACTCCTAGTCCGGAGGAAATAACAACATTCCGATAATGAAATATTTAGATCCAAGTCCCTATGAACTTCTCCGACTCAGGTGTCTTTGTGGGGAACTTGATTTTGAAGTGAGGGATGGAAGTCACAGCTTGGAGAGCTGTCAATGTAGGTCTCCCCAATATGGCGTTGTAAGCCGAATCTACATGCACAACATAGAATTTACATATTATTTCTACTACCGGAGGAGTCGGCCAAGATCCTTTGGGAGTTCGATGGTGCTCGCAACTTTGATGGATCGTTCTTTGAAGCCGTATAAAGGAGCCTCTCGCCCGACCTCCATCTTTTGCCCATCAAGATGCATCCTCCGATAAGCATGGGCATACAAAATATCCACGTAAGACCCGTTGTCTATCATCATCACGCTTCACATCCACCGAGCCCACTTGCGGCAATTGATCACTAACGCTCCTTCACGTGGGCTCGATGGGCTCGAAGGATAATCAGACGGTAAAAGATATAACCGTCCCCTCGAAATGGTCTCATCCGTTTGGGAACACCCGCCACTGGATATGACCGAATCCAGATATTTTCTCCTCTTCTTCCCTACTAACTTCCCTGTTGTCCCTCCGGTTATAACATCAACGACGTGCCTCGGCGGTGGTATTAGAGCATTTTGGATGGGTGGAACCATTTGAACCGGCTCCTCAATAAGACGGTTGGCATTCTCGCCGATCTTGTTGGTCCCTCCCTACCACATACATCAAGCATGAGCAGCATTTCAATCTTTCTTCTACGAAATCCTTGATTACAACACTCATTAGTATCACGGCCCGTGGTGGCGATGATAGCTACAATATTTTTGAGAGTTGTCTTGCTAGAAAATAAAAAAAAATATTTTATAAAACAAATATTTTATAACAAATGTTTTATTTTTGTTATAAAATATATTATAAAAACATTTGTTATAAAATATTTGTTTTTATAAAACATTTTTTTTTATTTTTATTGTTTTTATAAAACATTTGCTATAAAATATTTGTTTTATAAACATTTTTTTTTTTTTTAAGTAGTAGAAAATAAAAAAAAATTTTATAAAAACAAATATTTTATAACAAATGTTTTTATTTTTGTTATAAAATATTTGTTTTTATAAAACATTTGTTATAAAATATTTGTTTTTATAAAACATTTTTTTTTTATTTTCTAGTAGTAGAAAATAAAAAAAATGTTTTATAAAAACAAATATTTTATAACAAATATTTTATTTTTGTTATAAAATATATTATAAAAACATTTGTTATTATAAAATATTTTATAATAAAATATTTGTTATTATAACAAATATTTGTTAGTGATTTTTTGTGTCGTAAGAAAGTTCGTTAGGTTTGTATTTTTTTTTTTTTTTTTGTGTCGTAAGAGGCTCTTACGGTTTGGATTTTTTTTTTTTTTTTTTTATATATGTTTTCATACATGTTCGCACTTTACGTTCAAAGAGGGTCACACAGACAAAGATTATAAAGAACCGAATTCTTTGTGGATGGAGTCCATATATATATATATATATATATATATATATATATAAAGAAAAACAAAAGATTTGGAAAAGTAGAAAAAGCATGAATTTGCTTTGAATAATTTTGCATTTGGAACTTTATTATGCTGCATGAAATATTCTTTATATATGCGCATCAAAACTTTTAGAATTAAGAATGAGTTGATATAATTTTAGAGTTCTATGCAACTCGTAATCTAATTTGGTCGTAAATTTGTCCACATATAAAACACTTTCTCGAACTTAATATGGGTAAATTAAAACTGTCTAGAACTAATTAAAAACAATGTAATACTTTTCAGGACAGGCCAATTAATGAATTAATTTGTAAAATATGGAACCTAACAAGTAACAACACAGGCATGACAATATTAGAAATGAAGTGATGTTTAAGATCTAGAATATATATATAGTATCATATCTATCACGCATTCTAATTTGAGCTATATCTATATAATTAAGTCACCTTTTTGAAAATAAGGACAGAATACTGACAAATATACAGCCTCGCCTGCGTGTCAGTATTCTATTAGTCACCAACTTACCTCAAAATAAACTTCATACTAATCACTTTCTAGTATTACTAATGTCTAATGATATGATACGTATATGGTAACTGATATTTTCGAAATATTTTTTGATATTTTTGTATGTGAGTCGTGACTCACTCTTTAATCATATATTAATATTAATTTGGTTAAAAAATAGTTCTAAAAAGTAGTGTAAAATTATCAATTATATATTTGGGTTTCATTTATTAATCAACCCAATATTAATATATAATTAAAAAGTAAGTCTCACATTAAAAATATCAAAATTACTGCAAAAATATTAATTTCTTACGCGTGTATATATATATATATATACACACACATACATACCAAACGTACACGTTGTTCCCTTTTCCTGGACTTTTCTATTGATCATAAATTAGTTTGTTTAATTATTTCTAAATGTTGAGAATAGAATTATATCTAGTTACTAGTTTCCTCAACGCAATCAAACCAATGTTTGTTTTATCATAAAAAGAAAATATTATTATAACCTGTTGCCGCGTGTTTAGATAGGCCTAGATGATTGTGGGTTATAAGTCATTTGGAGAAATCTTTCCTACGTAGGTGAATATTTTGGGCAGAAAGTTGGATTTTAAGGAATCTAAGATTTGCATTTAATTTTCAATTATTAAGGACTTTCTTTTTTTAAGGAAATTCACTTTTAACTCATTATGGCGTTTAAAGAGGTGTGATCGCTATACATACAAGGCTATACGCTGAATTACAGGTACTTGATTACTTTTTAAGCATTAAAATATTAATCCTCCATTGTTAAAATATATTCAGCATGTACTTATTCTCATACCGTATCCCCGGCGGCCCAAGTCGTCAAGTTCCAACGTGTAACTTCATTTCTGTGCAGTATTGAACGCGTTATTGATGATTGGATGCGTGGACGAATCTTGACGTTAATATAACAATTTTTTCTAAAAATTCACGAGTCTTATATTTTTTGTTATTTTTTTTAGAATAATAAATTTTGCATTGAATACATACAGTACATTCGGATATTTACTTTTTTGGATGATTGTTTCAATATTAAACTCCAAAAATTAAAAAAAAAATTATTATTGAATTCTTTTTAATTGAAAGTATTAATGATCACTCTACGTTGCCAATAGAATATTGGGTGATTTACATATTCTAATACATTTTTAAAAATAATTACATCAATAGTGCACTCATAAAATATTTACATAACTAATACACTTTCATATTTATTTACATATTTTAGTGTAATTAGAATTACTTAATTTAGGGAATTATAATTCAATTAGAATTCCTTAATTTAGGATTAGTTATAGATTCTTCTCTCTCCTCAACTGCTAGTGTGCAATGCGTAAACAAATCTGCTCGCTTTTGATTCGCCAAGATGATGTATCTTCATTTTCATCAAAAGGCTCTTCATTTTCATTCAATTGCTTCTCCGACTCAAAGACGACTGACGACGTGGCAACTATGGCAAAAAAAAAAAATCAATCACAGACTTTATAGAAGAGAGAAGAAGAAACTATGGCAACAATTGGGGGTGACTTCAATTGGTTGTTCGTGGGGTGCTTTATTGTCATCGACTATGGATGATCTTGTAAAAATTAAAATCTCCTGTCATGAGTAAGATGCTATATTAATAGCTCTTTTTTCTTTTCCTTTTTTCCAAAGAGGTTAAACATTATCGCTATGATGGATGAAGATATAGAAAGAACGTTACCAATTCTGTTTCAGTGTCAAGAACGTTACCATCGCTCTGTTTTTGACGTTACCATTGATCTGTTTCTGCAGTTTTTTCATAATGCAGTTGGTAGCCAAACCTTCATACCAAGGTAACCAATTTTGTTTTATTAAGTTTCCAAATTATTTTGCATGTAATACAGTTGGTAGTCAAACCTTCATGCAGTTAGTTGCCAAACTTTCAGACGAAGGTAACTAATTCATACTGCAGGTGTAAAGATAGATTGGTTATCTTGGTATAAAAGTTTGGTTACCTTGGTATAAAAGTTTGGTTACCAATTCAGTTTTATTAAGTTACTAATTTCGTTTGAATGTGATGGAGTTGGTAGCCAACCATTCATACAAAGGTAACCATTTTATTATTTATGAGTAACAAAATAGTTATAAAAAATTTTTTAGAACATTAATAGTTACATTTATTTATTTTTAAACTTTTTGTAGGGCGAATCTTCTTCTTATTCTCATTGGCGTTTTGGACAACGGAGATTCGCGGCGGTGTAGCGGCGGACTATTATTTCAAAGTGTACGTGAGGGAGATGAAGATTTGAATTTGAATATTTAAATTTGAATTATTATTTTGAATTTGAATTTGTTTTTGTTGTTAGATCCAAATATTTGAATTTAAATTATTAATTATGGCAGTTATTTGTCCTTGATTTTAGGTTTCCTTATTAATGTGAATTGTACTTTTTTTGTAATAAATACATTCTTTTTGTAATTATTTGGTTGATCCACTTTTCTTGTAATTACTTTCTATTTGTTGTATATTTATGTAAAGGACCCTAGAATATTTACTGCAATCAACCAATTCTTTATTTCATGAAAATGAGATTCCTTTTAGACCAACAAGCCCAGCCCAGAACCAAACTCAGGCCCAACCCAAGAAGAGAAGGCAAGATAGGAACCCTTTAATGCATGCAACCGCCCCATTACTTGATTTTCAGAGTGCTCTGCTATTTCTGTCATAATATATATAAATAATATAGGTTACATATTATAGTACATTTTTAAAAATAATTACAATAATCATACATCTATAAAATAATTATAAAATATGATATTTCATCATATTTATTTACAATACTAATACAATTAAGAGTCCTTAATTTAAGGGATTAATATTAATGGGTTGACATGACAAATTAATGTCCATCTTAAAATCGGGTTGATTTTTTTTAAACGCGTGATAACTGCCATCTATCATTTGATTGGGACTCTTCAGTTACTAACCATTGTTCTGCATACGGAAACCCTTGTTTCTCTCTTCTGTTCGTGTTTTTCTTCTGTTCATGCGTTCTTCAGTTTTTAAATATCCACTTTTCTTTTAATTGCTCTACGCCATGCTTTTCCAGATCTGAATTTTTTTATTTTTTTTGTACAAATATGAGAACACCATTACAGATGGGTTAATATGCTGGATGTCTTTTTTATTTTCTTTCTTCCAGGCACTTGTTGCATTGAAAAAGGGCACCCAGTTAATTAAAAGCAGTAGGAAGGGAAGCCTAAGTTTTTGTCCATTCATAGTTTCTCCATTAAGTTATTACTATTTCTTCACGGCTTCAGTCTCCAATCATAAGCAATGCCACACTTTGGTTAAAGAAAAAGCTTTATTAGGAAGGCATAATCGATACATTTATGATATTCGTGTAATCGAAGTTTTCTACTAGAATGGTGGTCATGTTGATGCAGCTTTTTCGAATCTAAATGAAATTATTGTTACTATCATATAACTGTTTGGTTACTTCTGCATTATGTTTTAGTTACTGTTAGCTTGTGATTCGGATACCATTTTTGTTACCTTGATTTGGTATTTTGGTTACTTTTTTATGTTGTTATGGTTACCATGTATTTGCTTAGTATACATGGTTGACTAAATTGGTTTTGGTGTACATGTTGTTTATGTATTGGTTACCATTAAAACATGTTTTGGTTACTATCATATAAATATTTGATTACTTCTTTAGTATGTTTTTGGTTACTGTTAGTTTCTGATTTGGATTCCATTTTTGTTTCCTTGAGTTGGGATTTTGGTTACTGTTTTTTGTTGTTCTGGTTACCATTATTTGCTTAGTATATATGGGTTGACTAAACTGTGTTTGGTCTATATGTTGTTTATGTATTGGTTACCATTAATATGTGTTTTGGTTACTAACATATAACTGTTTGGTTACTTCATGAGTATACTTTTTGTTACTGTTAGCTTATGATTTGGATACCATTATTTTTCCCTCAATTTGGGTTTTTGGTTACTTTTATATGTTGTTTTGGTTACAATGTATATTCTTTTCTAGTTCTACTTCCATTTTCACAAACACATCCTACATGGGTTCTCTATTCACTAATCCCAAGGTATTTCTCTTCCTCTCACAGGTTCATAATGCAGAAGTCTTTTCTAGAGAATGAGAGTAGCCATGAAGAAGAAAGTAGTAGCAGCCAAAAAAGCTAAAGTTTCAGGAAGATTTGTACCAGATTTTGATTAGTTCGGTTGTCGTTGTCTTGTCCTTCTGAATTGTATTTCGTACTTTAGTTTTTATTGGATATCCATAACCATTTGTTATGGTTAGTAAGTATGTAATTTTTATTGAAGCTTATGTAAATGGGATTACATATTTGATTATATTATCAATAATTTGACATTGTTTGTTGGTTTATATTTGTTACTTCTAAGTTGTGTCTGATACATTGGTTGAAAGGTGCAGTTGGTAACCAAACATGTATAAAAGGGTAACCATTTTATTTTTTAGTAGTAACCAGATAGTTACAAGCTTGTATCATGACATATATCAAATGTTAAATGTACATGTGAGAGTATACATAGGTTGCCTAAACTGGGTTGGATATATAGGTTGTTTCTGTTTTGGTTATCATTAAAACATGTTCTGGTTACTTTCATATAACTATTTTGTTACTTTTTTATTATGTTTTGGTTACTGTTCTCTTTTGGTTTGGCTACTATCATTGTGTCCTCAATGTGAGATTTTGGTTATTTTTATTTTTTATTCTGGTTAATATGTAATTGTTTAGTATACATGGATTGCCTAAACTGGGTTTCATTACATGATGTTTCTATTTTGGTTACCATTAAAACCTGTTCTGGTTACTATCATATAATTATGTGGTTACTGTTCAATTATGTTACATTATGGTTAATGTTATTAGTAACCATATAGTTACAAGCTTGTATGAGGACAAACTTCAAGTGTTAAATGTATATGTGAGATTGTCTTATTTATCTAGCTGATGTATACTTATAAATTACATACTCATAAAAATAATCTGGAAATTGTATAATTGGTATTTAAATCTGCATATAGAGGTAATCATTTTATTTTTTGTAACCAAATTTATATAAAATTGGTTCAGAACAGTATCCATCAGCTATTTCAGTTGAAATGTTAGGTTGGTATCCAAACATATATATATATATATATATATATATATATATATATATATATATATATATATATATGAATATAGAGGTAACCAAATATGAATATATAGAGGTAACACTTTTATTTTAAATGGGTAACCAAATTTATACAAAAATATTTCAGAACAATTACCAATTGTTCAATGTATATGTTTACTTTATATTGACAACTCATGATGGAATCAAAAATTAAAATATTAATCAACATCAATTTTGGTTACTGTACACCATCAAAAATGTTACAAATCATGTGGTTAATGGTTACTAACAGTATACAATTATATATTCCTATAAACAATTAAATTTATTGTATTGGTTACTGTCAGTCTCTATTGTCTAACAATTGAATAAACATTGTAAAGTAACCAAATTAATATTATACAGTAACCAAATTACATAATCTTAGTAACCAGAATATAAACCACATTTTTACATACAATTTTGAAGGCCTAAATGATGGAATTTGACCAAAAAACCTTACAGTTCACCAGCAAAGCTTGTGATTTTTGATCGTTGACCCGTTTCCAATGAAATTAGGCTCCGAAAATGCCAAAATCCGACACTCCAAACTTGATAGAACAATGCATATCATGTTTTGCATTTCTCTGAACGAACAAGTTGATGGAACTAGTATGCCGGTAACTTCAAATTTGGTGTATTGGTTACTATCAGTCCATGTACCGTTGAAATAAAGTACAACATGAATCAATTCCATTGTTTGACAACAGAATAAGTATTGTAAAGTAACCAAATCAATGTTAGCCAGTAACCAAACTACATAATGTTAGTAACCAGTACATAAAATACATTTGTACATTCATCTTACAATGGAAATAATCAGTATATTGGTATTTATTACCAATTAAACTATAACAGTTGTATGAAGGTAACAAATGTAGCCATAAGTAACCATCATAATAAAACAAACCAATATAAAATACCGTAATATTATATAGTAGTTGTAAGACCCCAACTTTTTGAATAAAGATTAAATTTTCTTGAAATATATTTTTGAATATTATGGTGTGGATTTGATATAATGTTATAGTTGTGGGTAATATTTACAAATTTTGCAAAGTACGCAAGTTGTTATATAATATTCGATTGGTTCGGGAATATTCGTTTTAACAGGAATATTCGTATAACAAGACAATCATTGGTGGACCTCATTAACGGAATTATTGTCGGATCGAGAAAACGACAAAAATACTTTATGAAAATAACGGCGGAAGTTTTACCGTTAACTGTTGAAAACCCTTGTTAAAAGTACAAGAATATGTCTGGCGTGGTTGCATAGTAGCACTTTTATTTCTGAGAATATATAGAGGTAACACTTTTATTTTAAATGGGTAACCAAATTTATATAAAAATATTTCAGAACAGTTACCAATTGTTCAATGTATATGTTTACTTTATATTGACAACTCATGATGGAATCAAAAATTAAAATATTAATTAACATCAATTTTGGTTACTGTACACCATCAAAAATGTTACAAACCATGTGGTTAATGGTTACTAACAGTAAACAATTATATATTCCTGTAAACAATTAAATTTATTGTATCAGATTACATCGCGGCCTCTATTGTCTAACAATTGAATAAACATTGTAAAGTAACCAAATTAATATTATACAGTAACCAAATTACATAATCTTAGTAACCAGAATATAAACCACATTTTTACATACAATTTTGAAGGCCTAAATGATGGAATTTGACCAAAAAACCTTACAGTTCACCAGCAAAGCTTGTGATTTTTGATCGTTGACCCGTTTCCAATGAAATTAGGCTCCGAAAATGCCAAAATCCGACACTCCAAACTTGATAGAACAATGCATATCATGTTTTGCATTTCTCTGAATCTAACAAGTTGATGGAACTAGTATGCGCAGAACTTCAAATTTGGTGTATTAGTTATTATCACCCATGCATAGTTGAAATAAAGTACAACATGAATCAATTCCATTGTTTGACAACAGAATAAGTATTATAAAGTAACCAAATCAATGTTAGCCAGTAACCAAACTACATAATGTTAGTAACAAGTACATAAAATACATTTGTACATTCATCTTACAATGGAAATAATCAGTATATTGATATTTATTACCAATTAAACTATAACAGTTGTATGAAGGTAACAAATGTAGCCAATAAGTAACCATCATAATAAAACAAACCAATATAAAATACCGTAATATTATATAGTAGTTGTAAGACCCCAACTTTTTGAATAAAGATTAAATTTTCTTGAAATATATTTTTGAATATTATGGTGTGGATTTGATATAATGTTATAGTTGTGGGTAATATTTACAAATTTTGCAAAAGTGCTTTAAGTTGTTATATATATATTCGATTGGTGGGGAATATTCGTTTTAACGAGAGAGAATATATTCTGACAACTAAGACAATCATTGGTGGACCTCACAACGGAATTATTGTCGGATTAAGAAAACGACAAAAATACTTTATGAAAATAACGGCGGAAGTTTTACCGTTAACTGTTGAAACACCCGGTGTTAAAAGTACAGTAATACGCGTGGTTGCATAGTAGCACTTTTATTTACAGGAATATATAGAGGTAACACTTTTATTTTAAATGGGTAACCAAATTTATATAAAAATATTTCAGAACAGTTACCAATTGTTCAATGTATATGTTTACTTTATATTGACAACTCATGATGGAATCAAAAATTAAAATATTAATTAACATCAATTTTGGTTATCAGACACCATCATCAAAATGTTACAAACCATGTGGTTAATGGTTACTAACAAAGAAACAATTATATATTCACATAAACAATTAAATTTATCAGTATTGGTTATTCAATATCGGTCTATTGTACAACAATTGAATAAACATTGTAAAGTAACCAAATTAATATTATACAAAGAACTAAATTACATAATCTTAGTAACTGTAATATAAACCACATTTTTACATACAATTTTGAAGGCCTAAATGATGGAATTTGACCAAAAACCTTACAGTTCACCAAAGAAAGCTTGTGATTTTTGATCGTTGATTCGCTTCCAATGAAATTAGGTCTGAAAATGCCAAAATCCGACACTCCAAACTTGATAGAACAATGCATATCATGTTTTGCATTTCTCTGAACGAACAAGTTGATGGAACTAGATATCTTAAGAATCTCAAATTTGGTGTATTGGTTACTATCGGTCCCATGCATGAATTGAAATAAAGTACAACAAGAATCAATTCCATTGTTCGACAACAGAATAAGTATTGTAAAGTAACCAAATCAATGTTAGCCAGTAACCAAACTACATAATGTTAGTAACCAGTACATAAAATACATTTGTACATTCATCTACAATGGAAATAATCAGTATATTGATATTTATTACCAATTAAACTATAACAGTTGTATGAAGGTAACAAATGTAGCCAATAAGTAACCATCAAAATAAAACCAACCAATATAAAATACCGTAATATTATATAGTAGTTGTAAGACCCCAACTTTTTGAATAAAGATTAAATTTTCTTGAAATATATTTTGAATATTATGGTGTGGATTTGATATAATGTTATAGTTGTGGGTAATATTTATAAATTTTGCAAAAGTACGCAAGTTGTTATATAATATTCGATTAATTGGGGAATATTCGCTTTTAACAGGAATATTAGTACAACAAAGACAATCATTGGTGGACCCCTCATTAAACGGAATTATTGTCGGATTGAGAAAACGACAAAAATACTTTTTATGAAAATAACGGCGGAAGTTTTACCGTTAATCGTTGAAAACACCCGGTGTTAAAAGAAATGCGAGAATACGCGTGGTTGCATAGTAGCACTTTTATTTACGAGTGAATATATAGAGGTAACACTTTTATTTTAAATGGGTAACCAAATTTATATAAAATATTTTGAAGCAGCTTACCAATTGTTCAATGTATATGTTTACTTTATATTGACAACTCATGATGGAATCAAAAATTAAAATATTAATTAACATCAATTTTGGTTACTGTACACCATCAAAAATGTTACAAACCATGTGGTTAATGGTTACTAACAGTAAACAATTATATATTCCTGTAAACAATTAAATTTATTGTATTGGTTACTGTCAGTCTCTATTGTCTAACAACTGAATAAACATTGTAAAGTAACCAAATTAATATTATACAGTAACCAAATTACATAATCTTAGTAACCAGAATATAAACCACATTTTTACATACAATTTTGAAGGCCTAAATGATGGAATTTGACCAAAAAACCTTGCAGTTCACCAGCAAAGCTTGTGATTTTTGATCGTTGACCCGTTTCCAATGAAATTAGGCTCCGAAAATGCCAAAATCCGACACTCCAAACTTGATAGAACAATACATATCATGTTTTGCATTTCTCTGAACGAATAAGTTGATGGAACTAGTATGCAGTAACTTCAAATTTGGTGTATCAGTTCTTATCTATCACCAATGCATCATTGAAATAAAGTACAACATGAATCAATTCCATTGTTTGACAACAGAATAAGTATTGTAAAGTAACCAAATCAATGTTAGCCAGTAACCAAACTACATAATGTTAGTAACAAGTACATAAAATACATTTGTACATTCATCTTACAATGGAAATAATCAGTATATTGATATTTATTACCAATTAAACTATAATTGATTGTATGAAGGTAACAAATGTAGCCAATAAGTAACCATCATAATAAAACAAACTAATATAAAATATAGTAATATTATATAGTAGTTGTAAGACCCCAACTTTTTGAATAAAGATTAAATTTTCTTGAAATATATTTTTGAATATTATGGTGTGGATTTGATATAATGTTATAGTTGTGGGTAATACTTATAAATTTTGCAAAGTACGCAAGTTGTTATATAATATTCGATTGGTTGGGGAATATTCGTTTTAACAGGAATATTCGCATAACGGCAGACAATCATTGGTGGACCCCCTAACGGAATTATTGTTTGATCGAGAAAACGACAAAAATACTTTATGAAAATAACGACGGAAGTTTTCTGTTAAGCTGTTGAAACACCCGGTGTTAAAAGTACAAGAATACGCTGGCGTGGTTGCATAAGTAGCACACCAGTATTGATTATTGATGCTTACGTGAGAAGTCACTTAGTTATATTCAATTATTGCTACGATAATTCTTTGCCGCATCATATCTATCATATTATGAATTCAATTATGGTCAGTATCATCTGCATAAAATGTTTTTATTAAATTAATACTTGAGACGACAAAGTTATTCATATTATAAAATGCAATATTTACAATGTCTAGAAGTTCATCGAGGAAGAGAGGTTTGGTCACCTAATTGCGCGCCAATAGGGAGAAATCCTTATTGGAAAGCCCCCTCTTTCCTGGGAACGACCTGGTTGATAAATATTGTGAGTTATAATATTAATGATGAATGTTGTTCGGAGTTGAATTTGGAGACGCGGACGTGATATTTGAGTCCGGAACGATGAAATTAGTAAAAATAGTCTATAAACACAAAATTTTCCGGAATTCACTATTTGGTCAAAAAGTCAACATTTGACTTTTTCGGGAAAAGTCAAACTTCGAAATTTCAAAATTTATATTTTTGATAAAAATAGTTTCATTATGTTAGAATTGTTTGTGTTAGTGAAAATTGACATTTATTCCGATGATAATTGATGTCTAGGGGTTATATTGATAAATCAGGTAATTTATCGGATAAATGAGCAATTAATTGCTACTAATTCACATACTTATATAACTATTTGTTCACATATGTGTACTATTGAATCACATTATTTACTATCAGGGGAGTTGGAGCAAGATTGATAATACTTGCATAACTAAATTAAAAATGGAGGTATAGATGGAGGTACTATACTGAAATTCATATTTTTTCACATGATTATACTATTGATTCACATGATTGAACTATTAATTCATATTATTTAGTATTAGGGGAGTTGGTGCAAGATTGATAATACTTGCAGGACTAAATTATAAATGAAAGAAAAGTTGGAGGTATTATATTGTAATTTTTGAGCCCCAAAACGTGCAATTATCGAAACTATATTTTCCTATAAATAGAAGCTCATTCTTCCTTCATTTATCACCAATTCACAAAAGCTTTAGAGCGATTATTATAGAGAGAAATTATAGAGAGAAGAAGAAGAGAAATCTGCTACTCACTATTCCAAAGATCCATTTTTCCAAGGTAGGAATATTATTTGTTGTACTCGTAGGGAGTATTATTTCTTTCTTATCTATGAAGAGAACTTCATTATTCCATCCTTTATTATTCATTGGAATAACATGTATACTGCTGCTACCCTATACTTGGTGAAATTCTTTCATTGTTCCATTCTTTATCATTACATTTGGAACATCCATGCATGCGTTCTCATGGGACCGGGTTAAAATCTTTATTATTACGTTGGAACATCCACATGCATGCGTTTCTACGGACCGGGTTAAAATTTTATTATTCTCATTGGAATATCATGTATACATGCGTTTACGCCGGATTGATTAAATCTTTATTATTCTCTTGGAATATCTTGTTGCATGCGTTTTACGCGGACCGATTCCGTTATTTATTATTATGTTGGAATAATATGCCTCGCATGCGATCTATCGCATACCGGTGATTTCTTTTGTTATTCAATTCCTTATTATACTCGGTTGGTTAAAGTTTTGACTTTATACTCCATGAAATTAGTGGAATATCCTTGATATTTCAAGGCTTCATCCAAAGATCTCTTTTCGTGGAAATATTCTTCCGAGCATTCTTGAATTTTACTCTACAAAGCAAAGATCATGTTGACAATTTGGACATTATTAGTTCTGGATAAAATAATTCTTGAACTTGTTTTATTGAATTCTTATATCATTGTCATCATCCTCATGTTTATATTTTGTTGAAAGTCATCTGTGGCCTATAGTGCATAGATGGACTTGGTATGATTATGACTAGGATTATTATTGTGTGTAATCATGACCGTAATGTTACAAATGATGTGGTAAAAGTCCTCATTGGCCCGTAGTGCATTGATGGACGATTGTTGGCATAATCATGACCATTAATGAATACACAAATATTCTTGGCTCAGAGTGCATGGATAATTATGGTCGTGATACTAAAGAATATCCTTGGCCGTAGTAAGTGGGGTGATTCGATGATGTGTATTATTTATTGTCGAGTCTCGCCGATAAAAGTGATGAAAACCTTCTAAATCATAAAAGATAGTAGATTTTATTCTCTACTTGACTCTTTTAATGGATTGTTTGTTCATTGCAGATTAAACATGATGGTTGTTATATTGTATCGGTTTAACACTTGTTGAAGGCTAACGATAATATATTTTGCATTATCTTAGTCATAATATTTTCATTGGGCTAGTTGAGCTCACCTTTTACTTTTATTGTTCTTTCGTGAAATGAGAACGATCGTGGACTAGTGGGGGAACGGAGTGACGGACGAGATGATAAGCATTAGTAGTCCTCACTATTACGTGAAATAGTGTAATAATAATTGTAATAAGGACTCCTTTTGAGTTTGTATAATCTCTAGTAGACAATATTTGTATTCAAACTCACAGTTTATGTTTTGTCGTATTATACACGACAGTTGTATTAGTAAGTAGTATTTGAATTCTGTACCATGTATCCGACGACCCAAGATGGGTGATGTATACCTAATTTTGGGGGCGCCACAACAGTATCAAAGCTTTAGGATATGATCCTCGGCTAAGATGTGAGACTAGAACTAGGAGGGAGAGACGGGAATTCCTTCGCTTAGTATGACCTACCTAAGTTTATTTGGTATTTGATTGGTCAAGAAGAGTATAGTGATAATATGTTGTGACGCCCCAAAATAGGTTTACATCACCCATTTTGAGTTGTCAATACATGGTATGTAAACAACTACAACTTTATTATTACAACAAGAAAAGCGTGAGTTTGAATACAAATATTATCTTCTAGACAATATCTATACTCAAATAAATCCTCATCACATTTATTGATACATTATTTTACAAAAATGGTGAGGACTACTAAACAACTCTCTCTAGAACCTTCATTCCATACCCGAACTTGTACTCATTATATTCTCGCCTCCCGAGAAGAAAAATGGAACAAAAAGGAAAAGGGTGAGCTCAACTAGCCCAAAGAAGAATATTATGACTAAGATAATATACAACAAATTATCATTAGTCTTCAACAGGAAAAAAATCTAATGTAATACAATAGACAACAAGTTTTAAATCAATATTCGCAATGAAATAATAATTCATTAGAAGAGTTAAGTAGAGAATGCAACTACTATCTTCTATGTATGAATTTTAAAGTTCATCGTCTATCTTTTATCCATGTAACATCAATCAATAAATATTTGGAATCAAATATTCATCTTTGCACTACAGGCCAAAGATATTCATCATTGGTCATGTTCATCTAAACACTGTTCATCTTTGCACTACGGCCAAAGATATTCATCATAAATCATTCATCTTTGCACTACACGGGCCAAAGATATTCCATAATATCATCATTTAAGACCGAGGATGATGAAAAATATTTTTAAAGAAATGAATCCAAATTGAAACAAAATGACAAGGATTAAGGATTAAGGATTCAGTACTTTGTTTTATCCACGCCCAAAAATACCTCAAAAATAATCATAGTGGTGTAAAATTCAAGAATGATCAAAACATGGATACAATCAAAGCTAGTATCCGAATAGATATTTAGACGAAAAGGAAAATTTTCATTTTTCTATGAATAAGGTCAGATTCGTAAATAAGTGTCGATACGTGAATAAAGGCCAGTATACGTGAATAAGAAACTCACACCAAATGTTCCAAATTTGATAAAAACTTCAGATCAATATTTCAAAGATAATGATATTGAAGAAATAATATCATTACGAAAAAAAATAATATCCCTTACCTCACAAAGACAAGAGATTTAGTTGAAACACCGGATATTGACTATAACTTGAACTTGTACCGTATAGCAATACTCAAAGTATACTCAAAATACTCACAAGAATACGCTCGATAATATAGAGAGAGAAAACTTCAATTTTTGGTGTGATTTTCAATTCTAACCTAAGCACCCTATTTATAGGAAAATGCTTAGAACACCAAAGCAGAAAATTTAATATAATATTATTATTTATAATAAAATTTTCTATGCCTCTTAGAATTCAGCTCCTAGCATTTCCCACATGCTCACCTTCTAGAAAAAGTAATAAAAACGTTTTTCCAATTTAAAATATTTTAAACTTTCAAAAATTAATTATTTCGGAGCTTCGGAACTTCAATAATTCATAATGAATAGCCCTTCTATCAGAAAATTTGAATCTCGCGATTTTTTATAGGAAATTCAATTCTCTACAACTTTGCAGAAGAAAGTTTTATCAAATTCCAAACAGAAATTGACCAAATCCACAAACGGGAGATTTTAAAGTTATAATCAAATTCGATCAATAAATGGGGTCCACCGACATGTTTAACATGTTTTAAACATTTATTGCAACAAAAAATATACTCTTCCTCCTCAGATACTCATATATCCCACATTCGTTGTAAAAATATCACCATTATTATATTATTAAAATAAAATAATATATTTAAATGAATTATTTTATCGTAAAAGATAAAATTTCAATTTTCAACAATTGTCACATTAAAAATTTTCTCCATCTATATCCACATAAAATCAATATTTTCCTCATCATATGAATCAATAATTATTTATTCACAAATAATATTCTGTAATCACAATATCGACAACTGTGCGTTCCTGTGAAAGAGGGGCTTTCAATAAGAATTTCTCTCTTCTTGGCCGTTGCAATTAGGTGACCAAACCTCTCCTTGAGATGTAACTTTCTAGACATTTCCAATAATGTTATCTAATAATATTATTCAAATAATATGAATTATTGCTTCGATAATGAAAAATATTGTGTAATGACAATTATCAAACAACAAAGAATATAAAATATCAACGCAAAGAATTATTAAATCAATAAAATATCGAGCAAAGAATTATCGTAACCATTATCGAGTAGTGCTTCTTCACGTAAGAATCAATAATTAGTGCAATACTGGTGGTGCATCACGTGTTTTAACCAATTTAGTATTTTAACAAAGATTAATCTGTGAATAACTACGCCTGTTATTTTAAAACAACTTATATTTGTCGCTTTCTTCATCCAACCGCTTTCACATGGGGACCACACATGGTCGCTGCCCATTGCATTTAATATTCCCCAACAAAGATTTAATATTCCACGCACCAAACGAATATTCCCCGACAACAATGAATATTTTATAACCACTTGCTTATTTTGAAATATTTGCGTATTTTACCCATAACTATCTACATTAATCAAATCAACCCTTACTATTTCAAAATAATAAATAGAGAAAATTAAATTTCATTAATAATAAGTTGGGGTCTTACAACCTCCCTCCTTATGAAATTTCGTCCTCAAAATTGACGACGACGACTGTGTGTTTCAAAAGGTGAGGATACCTCGCTTTCATTTTTGTTTCCAATTCCCGTGTCATTTCTCTATAGCATGATTCCTCCACAAAACTTTAACTTGTGGTATGACTTTCTTGGCATGATAGGACATGCTCCTTCCTATCCAAGATCTTTGACAGTACCTCCTCATACTTTAAGTCTTCTAACTCTATTACGTGATTCGGTCTTTCACATATTTATTTAAGCATGATATGTGAAACACATTATGAACACGAGACATACTCGAGGTAACGCGAGTCTATAGGCTACATTTCCTACTCGGTCAAGAATTTGAAATGGACCAATAAATCGTGGATCGAGCTTTCTCTCTTCCCAAATCTTGTAACTCCTTCCATGAGCAACTCTCAACAACACATGATCCCTTATACTAAATTCCACGTCCTTTCGATGAAGATCCGCATAGCTTTTTTGTCGATCTTGTGCCGCTTTGTATACGTTGTCGAATCATTTAGATCTTTTCTAGAGTCATACGTATTTAACTTCGGGTCCCAACAATGTTGCTTCACCCACCTCATCCCAACATATTGAGAGAGCGACACTTTCGTCCATATAATGCTTCAAATGGAGCCACACCTATACTTGCTCGATAACTGTTGTTGTAGGAGAATTCCACCAATGGTAAATACTTATCCCAACCGCCTTGAAGTTCAGGACACAGTAGTCTTAATAGATCTTCAAGAGTTTGAATAGACCTCTCTGTTTGTCCGTCTGTTTTGAGGATGGTATGTCTTAACTAAATCGCAAACTGCGCTCCATAGCTTTTTGCAAGCTAACCCAAAATCTTGAAGTGAATCTTGGGTCACGATCCAAATCGTGGATACAGCATGCCATGCAACCTCACAATCTCATTCACGTATATACTAGTAAGACGTTCAAGGAATAAGTCTCCCAGACGGCAAAAAATGAGCAGACTTGGTTAATCTATCAACAATAACCCAAATAGCATTGATGCCTTGAGAAACCGTAGGAAGACCCGAAACTAAATCCATGGTAATGTGTTCCCACTTCCATTTCGGAATCTCAAGTGGTTGCAACGGACCCTTAGGTACTAGATGCTCCTCCTTTACACGTTGACAAGTTAAACACATCGAGATAAACTTTGCAATCTCTCTCTTCATATTTTTCCACCAAAATGTATGTCAAGATCACGATACATTTTAGTACTTCCAGGATGGATTGCAAATGGTGTATTGTGTGCCTCCATCATAATCTTGTACTTCAAATCGAGTCGTTAGGAACACAAAGTCTAGAGTGGACTCAAGTATTCCTTCTTCATCAATTCTCGCCCTAATAGCTCCTTCTTGTACTTTCTTCTTCATATGCATCACTCCGGGGTCGGTGGCTTGAGCAACCTTAACTTTTTCTATTAAAGTTGGCTCTACGCGATACTTGACATCATCGCACTCGTTCCTCGTGATATGATCTTCTACTCAACGCGTCATTACCACGCTCGCTTTTTCGGGATGGTATTGAATAGTGTGGTCGTAGTCTTTCAATAGCTCGAGCCAACGTCGTCGCTTAGCGATGTTGAGTTCTTTTTTGAGTGAAGAAATATTTAAGGCTTTTATGGTCCGAATATATCTCCACTTTCTCCCCATATAGATAGTGCCTCCATATCTTTAAGCGAAAACGATCGGGCCGCTAACTCTAGATCATGAGTAGGATAATTCCTCTCATACTCTTTAAGTTGTCATGAGGCATAGGCTATGACTTTCCCACGTTGCATGAGAACACATCCTAACCCTTTGCTCAAGCATCATCAGTAGATAACAAATCCATCCGAACTAGATGGTATTGTTAGAAACAGTGCCGAAATGAGTCTCCTCTCGAGTTCTTGGAAACTCTTCTCGCATTCTTCGCTCCAAACGAATTTTGTATCCTTCCCGAAAGTTATAGTGGGTTAATGGAGTAGCAATTTGAGAAAACCCTTCCACGAATCTCCGATAATAACCAATTTAAGCCCAAAAACTACGCATTACTTCACCACCGACTTTTGGTTGCTTCCAACTTTGTATTGCTTCAATCTTCACGGATCAACAACTACTCCATGTTTCGACACCACGTGCCCAAGGAATGCTACTTCCTCAAGCCAAAACTCGCATTTCTTTAATTTGGCATATAGTTTGTTTTCACGAAAGCTTTCGAGTACCCAACTTCAAATGGTGCTCATGATCTTCACGACTTTTGGAATATATAAGGATGTCATCAATAAAGACAACAACAAACCGATCCAAATATTCCTTGAATACTGGTTCATCATATCCATGAAAGTCAGAAGAGCATTAGTCATCCGAAAGACATGACTAAGAATTCATAATGCCCATACCGGAGTTCTCAAGGCGTCTTTTGAATATCCTCAATTCTAATCTTCATTGATGATATCCGTAATCTAAGATCGATTTTTGAAAAGAATTGTGCCCTCAGAATCGGTCAAACAAGTCATCAATACGAGGTAGAGGATACCTATTCTTGATGGTGACATGGTTCAATTCCCGATAGTCAATAATAAAGTCGATACTCCCGCTCTTTCTTCTTTACGAATAAAACAGAGCACCCCAAGGAGATGTACTAGGATGAATGAAACCGATGTCCAACAATTCCTCGTAGTTGGACCTTTAACTCCTCAAGTTCAATAGAGCCATTCGATATGGGGTTTTAGAAATGGGCTTTGTACCAGTTCAAGATCAATAAAGAATTCAACTTCACGTTCGGGGTAGACCAGGGAAGTTCTTCAGAAATACGTCCAGAAAGTCAATAACAACAGAATATTATTCAAATTTGACGTGTCTTTATTCAAATCCATAACATGGGCTAAGAAAGCTTGACATCCGCTTTTTCAATAAACGAATAGCTTTATGATTAGATATGACAAATGATTGATTTTAATGGTTTAGTTACTTGAATTGCATACAACAAAGTTGGTTAGAATATGAAAACTAACAACCTTACGAAAACAATCAATTTTGGCATGATGAGTAATTAACCAATCAATCCCTAAAATCACATCAAAAGCAAGTATCTTTAAAGAGATAAGGTCAATGGTGTAAGGTGATGGTGCCAACTTGAATCAAACAAGATTTATAAGCAGTAGATGTGATGAAAGTTTCTCCTAACGGAGTTTCCATAGATAGGTCAAAGTCTAATTTCTCCGAGTCAAGTTTAAACGTTGAGCACAAGCGGGAGAGATAAATGAATGGGTAGCACCCAGATCAAGTAAGGTATAAACTTCACAAAAATTTATAAATAGCTTACCCATGATCACCTCGTTTGGGTTCCTCGATTATGACCAAATACAACAAACGCTTCTTTTCTCGGGAACCGTTGACTTTGACTTTTCGGGGATGATCTTTTGAGTCACCGTCCCCTCATTGAACTAGGTTTTCTACCGTACAATCTCGGTTATATGTCCTTCCTTTCCACAATTATAGCATACCTTAAACTGTTGTCAGGGATGGTTTGACCGATATGTCCATCTTTCCCATTTATTAAGATATATGACCCGGTGGTCGTTTCTCCTCCCTTAGAAACCGATTCTTCACGCAAGACATCTGCCTTCACATGGTCGTTGTTAAATCTCCTCTTTTAAAATCTCCTCCGACTCATTTCTTCTATTTTCATGGCCATGATTACCATCGAGTGGTTACCATTTTTATCCGTCTGCTTTTCTTTCTCCATTTGGTTATCATTATTCATTGATCGCTATCTCCGGTACAATCCTCGGTTATGGTCCCTCAGTTGAACATACTCGTTATCTCGCTTCTAACAATTGAGCCTCATTAACAACATCCGAATAGAGAAAATTTATGAGAAATGAGATATTATCGTATCTTGGAGTTTCAAACCTCTAAGAAACATCCGCGTCATACGTTCCTCATTCTCCACCAAATGAGGTGCAAAACCGATAACTCTGCAAACTTTACCTCGCATCGAGACACCGCCATGTTTTTTTGCTCTAATCGATGAACTCCACTTCCTTCATACGACGAACACTTTCGGAAAGTATTTGTCATTAAATAGTTCTCAAACGTCTCCCAAGACATCTTGAAAGGGGTGGATGGGTACGCTTCATGCACTCCACCGAAGAGTCCGCTTTCGCCATTTAAACATAAAGGTGGCGAATGGAACCTTCGTTTCTCTCCGCATCCCAAGACATCGAATATCTTGGTAATTTGTTTTGACCCATGTTTCCGCCATGATCGGATCCGGCTTTCCCTTAAATTATGGTGGTCCCAACTCTTTGAATCGCTCATTGTGTGATAACCCGTGAATTGCTATCATTTCCTCCCGTATTTTGAACACGAGTCTCCCTCATCCGATTTTTCATGAAGCGCAAAAAGCTTCTAAACATCCCCTCGCTCATCATCTCGCTTTCGATTGGTGTTGTTCACGGGAGGAACATTGCCACCACCTTTGCACGTTCTCCTCGTTGGAGTGAGTATAAAGGCGTCTCCACTGGCCTCATTTCCATTTGTTAATATTCTCAACGACATTCTCAAACATCATCATAAAACAAGGGTTAATTAACGAAATCAATATATCACATAATATCCCTATATACCGACTAACTAACAAATAAGCTTAGGTAGGACACACTAGCGAAGGATTTACTCGCTCTCCCTCCTAGTTCTATTCCCCGATCTCCGCCAGAGATCATATCCTAAGCTCGATATAACAATGACGCCCCAAAATAGGTTTACATCACCCATTTTGAGTTGTCAATACATGGTACGTAAACAACTACAACTTTATTATTACAACAAGAAAAGCTGTGAGTTTGAATACAAATATTATCTTCTAGACAATATCTATACTCAAATAAATCCTCATCACATTTATTGATACATTATTTTACAAAAATGGTGAGGACTACTAAACAACTCTCTCTAGAACCTTCATTCCATACCCCGACTGCACTCGCTTATATTCTCGCCTCCGAGAAGAAAAATGGAACAACAAGGAAAAGGGTGAACTCAACTAGCCCAAAGAAAGAATATTATGACTAAGATAATATACAACAAATTATCGTTAGTCTCAACAACAGGAAAAATCTAATAGAATACAATAGACAACAAGTTTTAAATCAATATTCGCAATGAAATAATAATTCATTAGAAGAGTTAAGTAGAGAATGCAAACTACTATCTTCTATGTATGAATTTAAAAGTTCATCGCTCATCTTTTATCCCCGTAACATCAATCAATATACATCCGAATCAAATATTCATCTTTTGCACTACGTGCCAAAGATATTCATCATTGGTCATGTTCATCTAAACACTGCTCATCTTTGCACTACTGGCCAAAGATATTCATCGAAATCATTCATCTTTGCACCACTACAGCCAAAGATATTCAATAATATCATCATTTAAGACCGAGGATGATGAAACATATTTTTAAAGAAACGAATCCAAAGGAAACAAAATGACAAGGATTAAGGATTCGTGACTTTGTTTTATCCATGTCCAAAAATACCTCAAAAATAATCATAGTGGTGTAAAATTCAAGAATGATCAAAACATGGATACAATCAAAGCTAGTATCCGTAATAGATATTTTAGATTTAAAAAGGAAAATTTTCATTTTTCTATGAATAGTGTCGTATTCGTAAATAGTGTCGTATACATGAATAGTGCCGTATACGTGAATAGTAACTCCGACACCAAATGTTCCAAATTTGATAAAAACTTCAGATCAATATTTCAGCATAATGATATTGAAGAAATAATATCATTACAAAAAAAAAAATAATATCCCTTACCTCGAAAGACAAGATTTAGTTGAAACACAGGATATAGGTTATGACTTGAACTTTGCACAGTATAGCAATACTCAAAGTATACTCAAAATACTCACAAGAATACGCCGATAATATAGAGAGAAAACTTCAGTTTGGTGTGATTTTAATTCTAACCTAAGCACCCTATTTATAGGAAATTGCTTAGAACACCAAAGCAGAAAATTTAATAGAATAATATTATATATATTACAAATTCTCTACGCACACTTAGCATCTGAAATCAGCTAATAAATAGCTCTTTTATCAGAAAAATTCAAAACCCGCGACTTTCCATAGGAAATTCATTATTATCTACAACTTCATAGAAGGAAGTTTTTCCAAATTCAAATGTAAATTAACCAAATCCACAATGAGACGATTTTACAATGTTTATAATCAAATTTCAGTCAATAAATAGGGTCCACCGACATGTTTAACATGTTTTAAACGTTTAACATGTAAAAAACGTTTAACAGAGTATAGTGATAATATGTTGTGTGACGCCCCCAAAATAGGTTTACATCACCCATTTTGAGTCACAATACACGGTATGTAAACAACTACAACTTTATTATTACAACAAGAAAATCGTGAGTTTGAATACAAATATTATCTTCTAGACAATAACTATACTCAAATAAATCCTCATCACATTTATTGATACATTATTTTACACAAAATGGTGAGGACTACTAAACAACTCTCTCTAGAATCTTCATTCCATACCCTCGACTCGCACTCGCTTATATTCTCGCCTCCCGAGAAGAAAAATGGAACAAAAAGGAAAAAGGTGAGCTCAACTAGCCCAAAGAAGAATATTATGACTAAGATAATATACAACAAATTATCATTAGTCTTCAACAAAAAAAAATCTAATAGAATACAATAGACAACAAATTTTAAATCAATATTCATAATGAAATAATAATTCATTAGAAGAGTTAAGTAGAGAATGCAACTACTATCTTCTATATATGAATTTTAAAGTTCATCGTCTATCTTTTATCCATGTAACATCAATCAATAAATATTTGGAATCAAATATTCATCTTTGCACTACAGGCCAAAGATATTCATCAGTTGGTCATGTTCATCTAAACACATGTTCATCTTTGCACTACGGCCAAAGATATTCATCATAAATCATTCATCTTGCACTATGTGCCAAAGATATTCCATAATATCATCATTTAAGACTCGAGGATGATGAAAATATTTTTAAAGAAATGAATCCGTTGAAACAAAATGACAAGGATTAAGGATTAAGGATTCAGTACTTTGTTTTATCCACGCCCAAAAAATACCTCAAAAATAATCATAGTGGTGTAAAATTCAAGAATGATCAAAACATGGATACAATCAAAGCTAGTATCCGTAATAAATATTTTAGGACGAAAAGGAAAATTTTCATTTTTCTATGAATAGTGTCAGATTCAGTAAATAAGGTCAGATACGTGAATAAGGCCAGATCACGTGAATAGTAACTCGACACCAAATGTTCCAAATTTGATAAAAACTTCAGATCAATATTTCAAACATAATGATATTGAAGAAATAATATCATTACTAAAAAAAATAATATCCCTTACCTCACAAAGACAAAGATTTTTAGTTGAAAAACAGGATATCGACTATAACTTGAACTTGTACCGTATAGCAATACTCAAAGTATACTCAAAATACTCACAAGAATAAACCGATAATATAGAGAGAAAACTTCAATTTTCGGTGTGATTTTCAATTCTAACCTAAGCACCCTATTTATAGGAAAATGCTTAGAACACCAAAGCAGAAAATTTAATATAATATTATTATTTATAATAAAATTTTCTACGCCTCTTAGAATTCAGCTCCTAGCATTTCCCACATGCTCACCTTCTAGAAAAAGTAATAAAAACGTTTTTCCAATTTAAAATATTTTAAACTTCCAAAAATCAATTATTTTGAGCTTCTAACTTCAATAATTCATAATAAATATCCCTTCTATCGTAAAATTGAATCTTGCGAAGTTTTTATAGGAAATTCAATTCTCTACTACTTTGCAGAAGAAAGTTTTACCAAATTCCAAATGTAAATTGACCCAAATCCAAAACGGGAGATTTTTTACAGTTATAATCAAATTTCAAATCAATAAATGGGGTCCACCGACATGTTTAACATGTTTTAAACATTTATTGCAACAAAATACTCTTCCTCCTCGATACTCATATATCCCACATTCGTTGTAAAAATATCACCATTATTATATTATTAAAATAAAATAATATATTTAAATGAATTATTTTATCGAAAAAGATAAAATTTCAATTTTCAACAATTGTCACATTAAAAATTTTCTCCATCTATATCCACATAAAATCAATATTTTCCTCATCATATGAATTAATAATTATTTATTCACAAATAATATTCTGAGAATCACAATATTGACAACGAGGCGGGTTTCAAAGAAAGAGGGCTTTCCAATAAGAATTTCTCCTTCTTGCAAGCATTGATTAGGTGACCAAACCTCTCCTTGTATGTAACTTTCTAGACATTGCCAATAATGTTATCTAATAATATTATTAGGATAATATGAATTATTGCTTCGATAATGAAAAATACCGTGTAATGACAATTATTGAAACAACAACAATATAAAATATCAACGCAAAGAATTATTAAATCAATAAAATATCGAATAAAGAATTATCGTAACCATTATTGAGTAAAGGCCTTCTTCACGTAAGAATCAATAATTGTGCAATACCGTACGAGTGTGCTATCGTGTTTTAACCACCGAGTATTTTAATAAGATTAACTGTAATAACTACGCCTGTTATTTTTAAACAACTTATATTTGTCATTTTCTTCATCCAATCGCTTCAGTTATGTTATGGGGCCCACACATGGGCTTGCTGCCGTATAAATGCGAATATTCCCGACAGCACGAATATTCCACGACCAAACGAATATTCGCACAACAATGAATATTTTATAACCACTTGCTTATTTTGAAATATTTGCGTATTTTACCCATAACTATCCACATTAATCAAATCAACCCTTACTATTTCAAAATAATAAATAGAGAAAATTAAATTTCATTAATAATAAGTTGGGGTGTTACATGTTGCATGTCAATTAACCCTTGTTTTGTGGCAGTATTTGAAAATGGCATCCGAGAATGTTGAGAACATCAATGGAGCACAGGAGACCGTTGAGTCTCCACAGATCAATAATCAGGATAATGTGCAACCAGAGGACAATACTCCTCATGAAAACAATAACACCGATGAAATGGTGAATGATGGGATGGTCAGAGGCTTTATGCAATTCATGCAACAACAGACGAAGGCAGCTCCTCTTCAAAATGCAGGTAGAAATACTGATAACTCTCAGACGGTCACCGCTAAGCAGTTTAAGGAGCATTTTATGCAACAACGGGCGAAGGCAGCTCATGTCCATAATGCAGGTGGAAACGATGATAACCCACGGTTGGTTACCGCTAAGCAATTCAAGGAGCTGGGACCACCGGAGTTTTTGGGAAAGCCAGAACCACTTAAGGCGGAGACGTGGTAAAAGCAGATCACCAAGATATTTGATGTTTTGGGATGCTCCGAGGAGCAAAAGGTTCCTTTTGCCACCTTTATGTTGCGTGAAGAGGCAGATCACTGGTGGGTATCTGTAAAACGTACCCAGCCTGACGCACTCAAGATGTCTTGGGAGAAGTTCCAAGAGCTGTTCAATGACAAGTACTTTCCCAAAAGTATTCGTCATATGAAGGAGGTGGAGTTTATCAAGTTGGAACAAAAGAAATATGACCGTGTCGCAATACGAGGCTAAATTTGCGGAGTTATCCCGGTTTGCATCCCATTTGGTCGATAATGAGGAGCGAATGACGCAAATGTTTTTAAGAAGTTTGAAGCCGGAGATACGTCAATATCTTATTTCTCATAAACTGTGTTTGTATTCAGATATTGTAAATAGGGCTCAGTTAGTGGAGCGTGATAACGAGTCAACGCAACCAAAAGAGAGCAGTCGGCAAAATGATAATATCGGCGATAACAGTCATCAAAGCGGTGACAATAAGCATAGATGGAATCAACATGCCAGAAATGGTAACCACTTCGGTGGTAATCATGGTCAAAATAATAAGAATGGACATTTCAAGAAGAGGAGATTCAACGATGATGGAAAGACGTCAGCACCAGCACTCGTTGTTAAGGAAGGAGAACGACCACCTATCATATGCTTCAAATGCGGAGGGAGGACACATCGGTCAAAAGCTGCGCGATGTCAGTCAAAGCATGTTATAATTGTGGAATAGAAGGTCACTTAGCCCGATTTTGTCATTCACCGAAGACAAGTTCAGCTAGGATAAAGGCACCAAAGGCCGTCCCAGAAAAGTCAAAGCCGGTAGTTTAAGAGATAACGTTTTTTTTTCGTGACAAGGAACCTGAATAAAATTATCACGGGTATTTAGTCATAAACTCTTGTGAAGTCTATACCGTGTTAGATACTGGTTCTACTCACTCTTTTATTTCACCTAGTTGTGTTCAATGTTTGAATTTAACTCCGGAGAAGTTAGATTTTGATTTATCTGTTGAAACTCAATTGGGAGAAACCTTCATTACCTCCACTATTTATAAATCTTGTTCAAATCAACACTTTCACGTTACCTGTCGATCTTATCTCCTTAAAAATACTTGCATTTGACGTGATTCTAGGGATTGATTGGTTAACTACTCATCATGCTAAAATTGATTATTTTCGTAAGGTTGTTAGCTTTCATATTCCTAATAAACCTATTATGCGAATTCAAGCGACCAAACCATTAAAATCAATCACGGTCATCTCAATCCATAAAGCTATTCGTTTATTGAAAAATGAATGTCAAGCTTTCTTAGCTCATGTCACGGATTTAAACAAAAATACGTCAAATATGAAGGATATTTCTATTGTTAATAAATTTCCTGACGTATTCCCTGAAGAACTTCCTGGCCTACCCCCAGAACTTCCTGGCCTACCCACAAGATAAACACATTCTCCATTGTATTTTTATAGTAAAAACCAACCAGTATAACTTGATTGTTACCAACTAAAGGCTAAATGTTGTAAGAATATAACCAATGTAGCTAACAAGTAACAATTAATATAAAACACATAAGTATAAGTATAATTAGATTACTACAGTAACCAGGTCATCACTAATGAGTAACCATTATAATTTTACATAGTAACCAAGTCAGCATTAGTCAGTAACCAATATAATGTTAAACAGTAACCAAGTCAAAGATTAGTCAAGAACAAGTCATCATTTTCAATAACCAAGTCAAGATTTTGTAAGTAATATTATGCACTAACCATTATAATTTTACACAGCAACCAACTAAGCAATAGTCAGTAACCATTATAATGTTACATAGTAACCAAGTCAGCATTAGTCAGTAACCAATTTAATGTTACAAAGTAACCAAGATATCATTAGACAGTAACCAATACAACATTAGATAGTATAATGTTACACAGTAACCAAGCCAACATTACATAGTAACCGACACTTGCAGGAAGGTAACCAATGTATTTGATGAGTAACCATTAATATAAAAAAATCAGTAGAACTCATATAAAAATTATAAAGCAATCAAATAAACATTATTCAGCAACTAAATACATAATAAACAGTAACCAATTTATATCTATTTAGTAACTATAATATAAAACATATTAATGACCATTCAAAACATTCAGTATTCTTAATTTGTGACCAATTTAAGTGTGAAAAATTTAAGAAATGTAATCAATATAGGAATTCGTAGTAACTGTGAGACCCCGAATTTTATGAAATAAAAGTATTCAATTTTTCTATTTTGGTAAATAGTTAAATTGATAAAAGTTTAAAGTTAAAGGTAATATGTGAATTTTTTTTTTAAAGTAAGCAAGTTGATATAAAATATTCGTTGTGTCGGGGAATATCTGTACGATGGTACAATCATTGGTGGACCCCACAACGGAATTACTATCGGATTGAGAAAACGACAAAAATATTTTTATGAAAATAATGGCGGAAGTTTTACCGTTAACTGTTGAAACACCCGGTGTTAAAAGTACAGTAATACGCGTGGTTATATAGTAGCACACGGTATTGATTATTGATGCTTATGTGATAAGTCACTCAGTTTTATTTTATTGGTATTATTAAAGTAATAAAACAGAAAAGCTTTTTATATAAAACAGAATACTTTTATAAAGTTATTCGTTTTATTAGGCTAATAGTAAAATCTTTTTATATAAAATAGAATACTTTTATAAAGTTATCTGTTTTATTAGACAATAATTAGAATATATTATATTTTATTATACATAGTGTTTCCATAAGTGCTGCGATAGTGTTTTGCATAGTAAAATCTTTTATAAATTTATTCGTTTTATTAGATTATAAATAGAATATATTATATTCTATTTAAAAGATTTTGCTTTTAAATATGGACCGTCGATTAAAGTAAATCAATCTAGACTGCTCATGAGTTAATTCTTATACAAAATCCATTTTCCTATAAATAAAAGCTCATTCCTTCATTATTTCTTACTTAATTCATGAAACTCTAGAGAGAGAAACTATAGAGAGTTCTTCTTCTATAATCTTGGCGTATTTATTTAGAGTTTAAGAAAGCTTGAAACAGAGTCTGCAAGTTTTCTTCAAGTATATTCCCGCCTACCAATGGAATAAGGAATACTTTTCTTTTAAGGTAGGGATATAATTGTCGTGACTCGTAAAGGATACTATTATTATAATTATAGTAAGGGGTATTATTTCTTTTGTATTCATAAAGAGAACTTCGCTATTCCATTTTTTTATTATTCTTTGGAATAACTCAGATATACCGCGACTACCCTATACTTGGTGAAATTCTTTCGTTATTCTATTTTTATTATTACGTTGGAACATCATGTATGCATGCGCTTTTACGCTGGACTGGTTTCGTCTTTATTATTCGTTGGAATATCCGATCTGCATGCGCTTTTACTTGGGACTGGTTTCGCTTTTTTTACTATTCTCTTTGGAATATCACATTCATGCGCTTTTTACGCCGGACTGGTTCCGTATTTATTATTCTGTTGGGAATAACCTGTCTGCGTGGTCTCTATCGCATGCATGGTGAATCCTTCTGTTATTCCATTCTTTATTATTATGTTGGAATAACCTATCTATGTGGATTACCACATGCATGGTGAACGATCCTTAGTATTTCATTCCTTGTTAAATTGTGGAAATGATCTGTTTATGTGGATTATGATGAAAGTCATAATAAAAGCATTGCACTAATGAAAATCATGGGTATATGTGGTACTAGTAGGTGTTATGATGAGTTATGTTGGTTATTATGTTAAAACATGAAAGTTTCTTAGAAATCACAAAGGGTTGAAAAAAATCAGATTTTGGTAAAAATGGAACATGAAATTCAATTGACCATATCTCCTATTATATTTTGAATTTTTGAGTGTGGTCAAGTTCTAGAGTTAGGTCTATGAGTTTTGTAACTTATCCAAGTGGAATCACTGGAAAAGGTGTTGTAGATTTTCGTGTAGACTGATTTTAGCAAAGTATGAAAAGCTGCAAAATATGAAAAAAGTTGTTGTCACGATTTTAAAAGGGCTGTTTCGGCCACTTAATTTGTGAGAAAAATTATGGCCTTTTGGGACATGAAATTATATGGTATAAAGTACCTCTTGTCCAAAAATGAGCTCATTCCGACTTAAAATGAGCAAGTTATGACCATTTCAATATTTAGGTTTTTCTGACGAAAAACGCTATAACCGGAGTTCTATAACTTCGATGACCATGAAATTTAAACTAGAAGCTCACGTTAACATGTGTAAGATCCTGCCAAGATTTGGGAATTTCTGGAGTTAACCATGAGGTAGCTAATTTCTTAAGGAATTAATTAGAAATTAATTTTTGAAAAATAGTAAATGAATTTTAAAAATGTCAAGAAAAATATATGTTCAATATAGGACTATATTATGCTAAATCCCAGAAAAGAATAATGTTTGGAACTGATTTGATATTTTTCATGAAAATAGTTTAGCTACAAACATATGAGTTAAATATGTTATGTGGAGTTGAAGAATTGGTAAATAGGATTTTATGGCTTGGAAATCCTATATAAGGTATATGCAGATTTTTTTATGAGTAATTTGATTATTGGTGATGAAATCTTATGAGTATGACATTTTTGAATGATTAAATGCATTATTTAAAAAAGTGTAAACAATTAAATGTAATTGTTTATAAGTTTAAGAAGTGATTAAAATATTGTTATAGTATATTAATAAAGATTAGATTATGATTTTATTAAGTGATTGATAATGTCCGGATAAATTTAAAGTCTTTAATATTTATCCTTGATTTAGTTTGATTAATGCTTATAATATTGCCATCATCCTCATATTTATATTATGTTGAAAGTCATATGTGTATTCAGTAGTGCATAGATGGACTTGGTATGATTATGACTGAGGATTATTGGGGTATAATCATGACCGTAATGTTACAAATGATGTGAAAAAAGTCCTCATTAGCCCGTAGTGCATTGGTGGACAATTTTTGGTATGATTATGCCTATGGATTCTCTTCGGCCAAGGGTGCAAAGATTAATTGTTTTATAGCGTGATCAGGACCGTTGATAAAAACACGATTATCTTTGGCTCGTAGTGCATGGATAATTTGTGGTTGTGATACTAATGAAAAAGTCCTCATTAGCCCGTAGTGCATTAATGGACAGTTTTTGGTATGATTATGGCTATGGATTCTCTTCGACCAAGGGTGCAAAGATGAATTATTTTATGGCATGATCAGGACCGTTGATAAAACACGATTATCTTTGGCCCGTAGTGCATGGATAATTCGTGGTCGTGATACTAAAGAATATCCTTGGCCTGTAGTGCAAGGATGATTCGATGATGTGGATTATTTATCGAAATGACTCTCAAAGAATGAAATATGAATTCATGGATGTGATAATAATGAATATCTTTGGTAGTAGTGTAAAAAGATGATTTAATGATTACGAAAGCGGGAATTGTGATTTGGTATAACCATGATTTTTGATGTTTTGGTGAAGACATGTGATGAAAATTATCTTCATCCCCGGTGCGAAGAGGAATTTAGAATCACAATTGTGATTATGAGTTATTCATATGATCATGGATGGGAATTGTTAATTGATGTTACAGGGATAAAACATTATTGGTGGACTTTTAACATAAAGAAGATAATAGACCTTATGGTCTATTTGACTCTTCTAATGGATTGCTCGTTCCGCTGCAACTATGGTTGAAAAGTTTAATTATCTACCATATGTTCTAAATCTCTGATTTATTATTAATGAAAGCTATTGATAATTTAATTATCTTTAGTCATGATATTCTTTACTGGGCTAGTTGTGCTCACTCTTTTGCTTCACAATTCCTTTCAGGTAATAAGAGTGTTGCCATAAGAGTGTTATTTCAGAATCGAAAGCTGGCGATAACAGGGGAATAGAATGGTGGTCTCTAAATGTGGGAGTTCTCCTAAACAGTATAGAAAAGTGTGTTGTATTCTATACAACATTTAGTAGTTATATTTGGTGAATCAAATAGGGTGAGGTGAACCCAACTTTAGAAGGGTGTTTTGCCACTATCATACAAGATGTCTAATGTCATACAACCTCGTGTTATCATAAGATGAGGTTGCGTGATCCACTCTTTGAGTATATCTATGGGCACTACTTATATGATCTTGGAGTTTATTTGAAATATAATATTCACTTGGAGACAGTGGAGATAATTATATGTCAAGAGAAGACTCGCCATTGGAAAGAAGATGATAGTAATCTTCTTGTTTTTCTTTGGGGTCTATTGGGTCAACCAAGGATAATTATGTGGCCATATGATATCTATTATAACCTGTACGCAATGGCATCCCATGTATCTGAAGGTTTTTCTTGAGCACTTCCCAAAGATTTTAATTTTAAAACAGCTTTTTGACTATACTTTTATATAAAGTACCATTGTAAGGTTGTGGTCGAGGCACCATGAGAGTTACATACATTTGTATTAAAACTCACAATAATCGTGTGGGTCGATTCTATACGACTAATTTCAGCGATTAGTATAAATGAAGTTGTATTTGAATTTTGTACCATGTATCTGGTGACTCAGAATGGGTGGTGTATACCTAATTTTGGGGGTATCACAGTAGGTATCAGAGCTTAGGGATATGGTCGCTGGCGGTGATAAGAGTCTAGAACTAGGAGGGGAGAGACGAGTTATATACTTCGTTAGTGTGTGACTTACCTAAGCTAAAATTATTTACTTGATAAGTTGACAAATTGTGATATGTCAATTAACCTTTGTTTTAAAGATATATTCTAGAATGATATCTGAAATAGAAGAGATGAGCAATGGAAAAATCATGATACAAAGGATATAACCGGGAAGGTACAATCCGAAAAGAAAGCAAGGTATTCTCATCTCTTCGAATATCAGGTACGTACGTAAATTTCGAAGGCAAAATTTCATAAGGAGGGGTGATTGTGAGACCCCGAATTTTATGAAATAAAAGTATTCAATTTTTCTATTTTGGTAAATAGTTAAATTGATAAAAGTTTAAAGTTAAGGGTAATATGTGAATTTTTTTTTTTCAAAGAAAGCAAGTTGATATAAAATATTCGTTGTGTCGGGGAATATCTGTACGATGGTACAATCATTGGTGGACCCCACAACGGAATTATTGTCGAATTGAGAAAACGACAAAAATATTTTTATGAAAATAACGACGGAAGTTTAACCATTAACTGTTGAAACACCCGGTGTTAAAAGTACAGTAATACGTGTGGTTGTATAGTAGCACACGGTATTGATTATTGATGTTTATGTGATAAGTCACTCAATTTTGTTTTATTGGTATTATTAATGTAATAAAAACAGAAAAGCTTTTTATATAAAACAGAATATTTTTATAAAGTTATTCGTTTTATTAGGCTAATAGTAAAATCTTTTTATATAAAACAGAATCCTTTTATAAAGTTATCTGTTTTATTAGACAATAATTAGAATATATTATATTTTATTATGCATACGAAATCTACCCTTCGCTCTCTGCCGATTCTCTCTCCCAGATTCTTGCTTCCCATTTGAAAAAAAACGATTCTCGTGTCAACGAATCGGAAGGTAAAGATCTGAAGCAAACCGGATCGTGTTAAACAGATTCTCATAAAGATTGGTACTAAACTTCATTCGTGATAAACAGTTTCTCATAAAGAAGGTAAAATTTCAAAGGGGACCAAACTTCATTCGTGTTAAATGAGTTTTTCTCAATATTTTTTAATTAGAGTTGTTTAAACAGAGTCAGTGAGTATCTGTAATTTATTTATTTTTGCATTTTGGGTGTCTGCGACCAAATCTGGATGTGCGAATTTCTTAACTTTAATTTTTTTCTGTTTTTTTTATAAATATATTAGTTTTAAGATGGGTATTACTAATTGTTTAAGATGGGTATTCACAATTTTATCATATTCTGAAAATGTAATTACCATATTTGATCATTATAGGTTTTAATCTCTCATGGATAACGTAGAAGCAGAGTATGTGATGGGAGAAAATTTAGAGCGGGAATAAAGGGGAAATGTAGACTTTGAATTAGAGAGTGGGCTAAATGAGGAACCTAGTGTTGAGTTAGATCCTATTTTTTCAGATAATTTGTATAATCCTCAGGTAGCACAAGAGCTTAAACCAAAAATAGGTCAAAATTTCAAACAATAGATGATGCTTTTAGTTTCTACAATGCATATGCAAAAGAGAGTGGTTTTAGTGTTCGACATTTGTCTGAAAAAAAGAGACGTGTGACGCCCCCAAAAATAGGTATACGTCACCCATCTTGGGTCGCCACTTACATGGTACATAAATTCAAATACAACTTACTAATATAACTTTCGTGTACAATACGACATAAACTGTGAGTTTGAATACAAATATTGTCTACTAGATATTATACAAACTCAAAAGGAGTCCTCATTACAACTATTATCACACTATTTCACAGAATAGTGAGGACTACTAATGCTATCCTCCTGGACCATTACTCCGCTCCCTACTGCGTCCAAATGCCTATGTTCTCATTTCTCAAGAGAACGGTGAAAGAAAGGGTGAGCTCAACTAGCCCAAAGAAGAAATATTATGACTAAAATAATGCGTAATAATTTATCATTAGCCTTTCAACGGTGTTAAACCGATAAAATACAATAGACAACAAGTTTAACTCGCAATGGAATAAGCAATCCATTAAAAAAGTCAAGTAGAGAATAAAGTCTACTATCTTTTAGGTTTTAAAAGGTTTTCATCATCTTTGTTATATTTGAGACTCGACTTTAATAAATAATCCACATCATCGAATCACCCCCGCACTACTTCTGCCGAGGATATTCATCAAATTATCAATGGTCATGACTATACCGAATCACCCCCGGTCATAATCATACCAAAAACTATCCATCAATTGCATTACGTGCCAACGAGGACTTTTATCACATCATTTATAACAAGCCATGATTATACCGAATGATCCTCGGTCATAATCATACTAAGTTCATCTATACACGTAAAGTTCAAGATAACATAATATAACATGAGGATGATGACAATGACATAATAATTCAATAAAACAAGTTCAAGAATTATTTTATCCAGAATTATTAACGTCAAATTGTCAAAATGATACTTGTTTTTTGTAGAGTAAAATTCAAGAATGATCGGAAGAATATTTCCATGAAAAGATCTTTGGATGAAGCGCAAATATCAAGGCTATTCCACTAATTTCATGGAGTATAAAAGTCAAAGATTTAACCAATTGGGTATAATAAAGAATGGAATAACAAAAGAAATCACCACGCATGCGGTACTTGTGATGATAAAAGTTATTCCAATGTAATAATAATAACGGAACCGGTCGGTGAAATTCACACCGATGGGATGATCCAAATGTAATAATAAATGTTGAATAATAAACAATGGAACTGTGTCGGTGTAAAACACATGCATGAATATTCCAATGTAATAATAAATGCGAATAATAAACAATGGAACTGTAGTCCTGTAAAACACATGCATGTGATATTCCAACAGAATAATAAAAATGGAATAATGAAGGAGATCACCAAGTATAGGGGATTAAGCAGTATACAAAGTTATTCCAATGTAATAAATAAGAATGGAATAATATAAGATTTCACCAAGTATAGGGTATCTGGCGATACAAAGTTATGTATAGGGTATGCCACTTTTACAAAGTTATTCCAATGAATAATAATGAATGGAATAATGTAAGTTCTCTTCATGAATAAGAAAGAATAACACCCTTACGGGTACAACAAATAATATTCCTACCTTAGAAGAATCGAATATTGGCAAGGTGAAAGTAGCAGAATACTTTTCTTCTTTTCTCTATAGTTTCTCTCTAGAGTTTCAATTGAATTCGTGAAAATAAATGAAGCACTAGGCCTCTATTTATAGAAGATTTCTAGCTAAGACCGCCACGTGAAAAGGCAAGTGGCTTGACGACCGGTGATGTGAAAAGAAAAGAGGTTCGACGCTCAGAATGTGAAAACGACAAGTGGTTCGACGCTCGTAATGTGAAACGACAAGTGGTTCAAGCTCAGAATGTGAAACGACAAGTGGTTCAACGCTTTGTAATGTGAAACGACAAGTGGTTCGACGCTTTGGTAAAGGTAATTACTATTGACGAAGGTAATTACTATTGACGAAGATAATTACTATTCACAAAGGTAATTACTATTGACGAAGGTAATTACTATTGACGAAGATAATTACTATTGACGAAGATAATTACTATTGACGAAGGTAATTACTATTCACAAAGGTAATTACTATTGACGAAGGTAATTACTATTGACGAAGAGACTCTTAGATGATGACATATGGCCCCCCCATAAAAAAATCAAACTTACCACAAACGTCTCATAACAGACTCTTTATATACATTAAGGATTGAATAAATATTATCACAAATTATTTTATTTTTAATCAACACATTTTTTTAATCTTTCAACAATTATTAATCATTTATAACTTGTCGTCTCAATTAATAATATAACATATTATATGGATGATCTTGTGACAATAATTGAATCAATAATATAAGAGATATGATCACAAGTGATTTCTTTGTAGTAATAATTGAGCATAGTTGAGTGACTTCTCACGTAAAGATCAATAATCAATATTGTGTGCTACTATACAACTCACGCCAGACATCGCATTTCTTTTACTAAAGGGTAGTTCAACAGCTTTTTTAACGGTAACACCTCCGCTAGTTATTTTTATAGAAAGATAATTTTGTCGTGTTCTAACTACGATAATACTTCCGCCATGGGGTCCACCAATGATTGAGCCGTCGCATTTAATATTCCCCGACAAAAAGAATATTTTCCCGACCAAACTAATATTTTATAACAACTTGCATACTTTGCAAAATTTATAAATACTACCCACAACTATAATATTATCTTAAATTCACACCATAATATTAAAAAATTATTTTGACAAAATTTAAATCTTTATTGATAAAATCTGGGGTCTCACAAGACGGGGAAGTAATGAGATCATAAGGAAAGAATTTGTTTGTTGGAAACAGGGGAATGCTACAACAGTAGCGAACATTGAGGCAACAAGGCGCAGGGGATCAATTAAAGAGGGTTGTAAAGCAAAACTTGCTATTGTGATGACACCTTCTAACTTATATGTTGTTAGTATATTTGTTGAGGGTCATTGTCATCCATTAACAACTCCACGAAAAACACATTTTTTGTGATCTCACCGCAATATATCAACTGCCCAAAAGGCCCTGACTCAACTGAAAGTAATATGCACACAAGTCAATCATGTTTGATGATAAAGCATATACTTTGTAACAATCTTATTCATTTATTAATAAAAAGTATTAATTTATTAAAGGCTTTTAATTATCTACATGATCTCGCTTTTTATAATATGTGATAAACCCATAGTTTTAAGCAATGCTTTTAGAATAATGATGATGATCATTCTAATGAGATCTAAATTCTTAGAAAGCTTAAAACTAAAATAGTTCCCAATCATTGGATTACTAAATTGGGGATTTGTGAATCCTGGGATAGATTGGTACATACGTTGCTTGCTTCATTGGATGAGGATGATTGATCTCATGATCATTTGTGTGGAGACACTAAAGCAAGTATGTAGGTGCTTATTAGAGAATAAGTTCACCGAACGTGGCTCGCTAAGGAATACCTAATGGAGTTTTACTTGTCCTGTCAATAGGAATTTCTGTAGTGATAGTAAGACAAGTAATCCTAGGACTTGAGATCATCATAGTATCTTGTGTATGATGAGTTATACTTTGACTTATTCCTTAAGACCCTTAGGGTATATCAAAGGGTATGTTTGGGTATAATAAGTTGTATACATGGAGATAATGTATGATCAATAAAGAATCTACACACTTATTAAAAGAAGAGAAATGTCCTATGTGATTCGATAAATGACAACCCAAGAGTCCTTCGGCAAAGCAGTAATGAAATTAGAAAGGAGTTTCTAATTTGTATTATTTGGAGTTGTGCATTTAAGGATCGAAATACATATAATTAAATAAAATAAGACTTGACAAGAATTCCATGTCTTATATTTAATTGGGACATCAGATGGTGGAAGGATTGAATTATACGGTAACTATTTACTCAAAGGTTCTTTTATGATTAATGTTGAAATCTATATTATCGGAAAGTCGTTGATCGCGCTAGGAGGCTTATCCCTATCAGAATAAATATTATTTATTTAAATAAATTAATTGTTTAATTTATTTATTTAAATAAGATTAGAATTGTTCTAATTGATTTATTCACAATTAGGTTTAATATGGAGAACCAAAAGGGTCACACTATAAAAGGAAGAATAATTATTTAAGAAGTTAATGGCATAATCGTAATAATATATTATGTATATTTAATTTAATCTATGGTGATAGAATAAATTAAATAACTTAATATTTATTATTTAATATTTTAGAAATATTAAATATAAATTAATAAGAGAAGTCTTATTAATATTATTACAATGATTATTATTATTTTAATTTCTAAAAGAGTTTAGGAATTAATTTAATATAAGTACTTTCATTTATTCCTAATTGGATTAGGAAGGAAAATTAGTTAGGAGTTTAATTAATTATCCCTAATAAGATTAGGGAGCTTAATTAATTAAAAGAATTTAATTAATTAAATAAAACCCAATTCCTTAATTGTTAAGGTTGGTTGCCCACATCTATTAATAAGAGGAGTCTTATTATGGGTGAGGTGGTTGTTGACTTTTACAACATATGAGATAATTCCAATTTGTTGGAGAAAGACGTCCTTTTCTATGTAGAGATAGAAAACTAGGGTTTGAGCCAATACCCTTCTTCTTGAAAAATTCTTTTTCTTGGTGGATCACCCCAGAGGCCAAACACTGGGTGGCTAACGTTGATCAAAGGAAGGAACCAAACCCGGTGGATTCAAGTTGAACGCGAAAAGGATTGGAGGTGAACCTGCACACGAGGAAGCTTTCGGATCTTCAAGGTATTCTTATTATTCATCTTTTTCGTTTAATTAATAATTGTGCATAAAGGGTGATCCGGGTATATGGTTTGTAAAATTTTTAAACTCTGATTTTTACACGTTTCTGCACTTTTTTTTGCAAGTTGATTGCGTTCATGAATATTACAAACCTAACAGTGGCATCAGAGCCAAACCTTTATACAAATTATTAATTGTTTTAATTTGATATGTATATTGATATGTGTTTAGAACAATTTAATTGGGCATAATTTATTGTATAAAATTTATTAAAAAAAAAAATTAAGAAAAGCCGATATGATTCACGGTTTTATCATGGCAATTTAGACTTTTTTTTTTTTAATCATGCATCAAGTGATACATACATGAACTCTGTTATGAAGTCTTTTTTTTTTGAAAAGTTCAAGTGATATGCTTTAATTAAGTTCATGTTAATATGATTATCTTTTGTACACCACGAAGCTAGCATGATTACAATCCCACTTATTATGTATGGTTTATATATTATATTATATATATATTGATCACCTTTTGGTTATTCATGTGAATCAAGAATCGGGAGAATAATATATATATATATATAATATGGGAATGAGATTTTTTTTTTTTTTTTTTGGTATCACGGTTTTATTATATATATATATATATATATAATATATATATATTTACGTAATATATATATATATATATAATAATTTTATAATTAAAATAAAATATTTATTTTAATTTTAAAATAAAAGGTTTATTTTAATCTTAAAATAAAAAGTTTATTTTAATTTTAAAATTAAATTTCATGCTAACTAATTAGAGTTGGAATTGGATTCCAAGATAACTAATTGGAGTTGAAATTGGATTCTATTTTTCCTTAAATAAAGGAGTTTATTTTGATATGAAATTAGATTTCATATTATTCAAAACAAAAGGTTTATTTGTGAATAGGAAAAAAATGGGTCTTTCCTTAAATAAAGGAGTTTATTTAGATATGAAATAAGATTTCATATTATTCAAAATAAAGGAGTTTATTTGTGAATAGGAAAGATAATCCGTGTTTCCTTTAATAAAGGAGTTATTTTTTTTTACATGGAATTGGATTCCATAATTAATTAAAATAAAGGAGTTTATTTTGATTAAAGATTTTGATTAAAATAAAATAGTTTATTTTATTCAAAATTGGATAAATTAAAATAAAATAGTTTTATTTTGATTTAAATTTGGATTAAAATAAAGGAGTTTATTTTGATTCAAAATTAGATTTTATACTAACTAAATTTGCCCATTAAATGGTATCAATATATATATTAAATGTTATTCATAAGATGAATGTTATTTATTGATGCATATGGTGATGTGTATGATAATAAATGGGATTGATTATGGACTATTGACCAATGTGATTGGATTTTATTTTAGTCGGATGCATGAATGTATGGGTTTTATTAAATGGGGTTCTGCATTACTCGCCTTCTCTAATTTTTCTTAATGTAAATTCTATCTCTCTCCTATGTATTTCCCCTCGATCACGATCAAGGTTTTATTTATTTTAAATAATTTTGTAATAGGAATAGTTAGAATTATTTTGAAGAATGGAGATCAAGGGACAAGAAGTCGCATGAAGATCCGATTTCAGAATGCAAATTTCGGGTTTAAATGTAATAGTTATATTTAAATATTAATTCTTACACCCCTAGGGTTTGACCTTTTGGTTCACTTGGTGGCTCTAGTGAACCAAACTAGAATAAAAGTCCATAATCAATCCCGTAGAATATAGTATTCTATATATGCATGCTTATACTATATATATTATATATTATGCAAACATGCTTCGCATGTTCATTAATATGATTGTATTTTATATATATATGTAATGCTACGCAGCTAAACAAGATGAGATAATTAATAACAAAACCCTCAATTTTTTTATATTAAGTCCTAAGCGCTCAAAGATATTTGGAATATCGAACGTCGCTTTCTAAAGCATGATAAAATTAATAGAGTATTAAATATTTAATATGAGTTTGGTGTGTCACCACAAGGCAAGTATTAAGTATTTAAGATGTTAATTTATCACATTTGATGCTTATAAAGAAAATTGAACAATATTGTTTTGTTGTGTCACCACAAGGATGATATTTTTCTTTTTGAATATATGGAGTGCTAGGTTGGACTTAACTTGGATAATTTTGATTCGGATGTGCCACCACTGATCAAAATAATCTAAGAGGCAAAAGAAAAGGAGTCAGATAGTTGATGTAATCGACAAAAGTTGTCTACCTATTTATTTATATATAGTTTGTTGTGTCACCACAAGGCTATATACATTTGAAATGGGATCCTTATTCTCACTAGCAAATCTTTAATTAGATTTTGTTTAACTATATAAGTGAGGTAATATAGTTTGAAGAAAATAGTGGGGATACCAATTTAAAACAAGACCTAAATTATTTTGGTAATTAATAAAAGAATGTATGTTAAAATGTTGTTAATTACAAATTCATTTACTGTAATTTTACAATGTCTAAAATTACTATCATCGCGAAGCATATTAGATGCTAAATTAACGGTAGCCGAATTAAGCGGATTGGTTAAGGAATTTGAGAATAGTTCTCATATTTGAAAAGCTATCTTATGTCCTTAATACGTTTATCCCCGCAATGGTTGCGCATAATGCCTCGAGGAAGAAATTGCTACTTTTAGAAAGTGGCAAGATGATGCATGATTGCTCAATGCATCATGCTCGATCTATGAGTAACGAGCTTCATTGCCACAAGATGAAACTATGGATGCTCCTACTATATTCCGCACATCAAGTAGTTGATGGTGAGGAAAGTAGGACCGATAGATATCGATATCTAAGGAGCTCTTCCGATCTAGAATGGCCAATGGCACTATAGTATGCATAAAAAGTTCTTAACATAATCAATTTGATTGATCAATTAGACAACTGGTTTTTGTCATGGATGGAGAGTTGAGCCAAGATTTGATCTTGACTCACCTCCGGACTCCTTTCATTAATTGTTGTGAATTTTTCATATGAACAAGCTAGATATCACCTCATTGATTTGCTTAACATATTGAAAAATGTTGAGAGTCACTTTCCAACCAAGAAAGACCAAGTCTTACTTTGGTAGGGCCAAAGGATCTTCCGAAAAGAAGAAAGATTCAAAGAAGGTAAATAGAAAGGCAAAATAAAGGATAATAAGAACAAAACCGCATGGATGGCAAAGGAGTTTGCTACCACCGCAATAAGCTCGACAATCGGAAAGAAATCTGAGAAGTATCTTGCAGAGGCTAACCAAAGAAGCTTAGTGAAGTTTCTACATAATACGAGCTTTTTGTTCATGATTGAAATAAATTTTCTTTAAGTCAAGGTTCTACTTGGGTATTGGATACCGACTTTGGTTATCATAAATATAGATTTATGAAGGGACCAAGCAGTAGAAAACTAAACAAATATAAGTAATCCTATGTGTGGGAAATGAAGCAAAGGTTCTTTGCGATTAGCCATAGAAACTTATAATTTAACAATGCCTACGGGCAAATCTATTAAGTCAATAAGTTGTTATTGTATTCCGGTTCTTATTAAAATATTATTTCCATTTTATTATTGGACAATAAAATCTTTGGTATTATAATTAAGAACAATTATTGTTCTATTTATAATAATAATGTTTTGTATAGAATGGAATATTACTTAATAAATTTTGTATATACTGACTTACATGAAAATAATTTTGCATATTGAACAAATTAGTATAAGAAAAGGAGATGATCATTCAAAGAGTTGAATGTGTGTATTTGCTGAAATACAAGTGTGAATTATTTGAAAGGTTCAAAGAATTCAAAAGTAAAACAAATTGGCAAAGTATTAGGATTCTTTGATCGGATCAAGGAAGGAATACTTGTGCAATAAGTTTCTAGATCATCTCAAATGGTTTTCTCATAATGGACGCCTCTCGATACATAATAATTAATTGATGTATCTGAAAGGAAAAATCGTACCTTGATGAACATGGTACGGTCCAAAATGATTTTACCGACATTCCAAAGATCCTTCCGGGATAATGTCCTAGAAATGGTCGACATCTCACTTAAAATGGTAACCTCAAAATCCGGCCCCAAGACTCCATAAAAGTTATGGATGTGGAGGATTCCAAATCTTAAGTATGTTAAGATAAGGGTTGTCCAACTTATATGAAAAGGTTTCAAAGGATAAGCTCGGGACAAGATTTGACAAGTACTGATTTGTGGGACATCCTAAAGTAAGTTTAGGTATATGTTCTATAATCCTACTTAGCAAAAGGTGTTTGTTATGAAACACACGCCTTCTAAGATAAATGTGTTTATTATCAAGGGCTAGTGGGAGGATAATAGATCTTGAAGAGTTCAAGAACCACAAAACACTATAAGTCAAATAAGAGGAACCTGTAGATAGACCTATTGTACCACAACCGAATCGTAAATCTGGAATAGTACCAAAGATACCTAGGAGGTATGGATTCATCATGGATGATGATGATGAGGTACACATCATAGAAGATGATGATCCAGAGTTACATTCGATGAGGTAAGACTTCTAGTGTGTACAAAAGGGTCAGTGGAAGCGTCGTGAAATTTCTAGTATTATATGTTGATATACTACGGATGAGGAATAACATACTAATGCTACAATCAGTAAAGATAAAGTTGTCTAAACATTCCTCCATGAATGGTTTGGGAAGAGTATCTTAATTGGGGATAAAATCTATATAGATAGATACAAGAGGATGCTCGACTTAACCCAAGGAACGTATATTCATTTGATGCTAAAGTCGTTTAGCATGGAAAACTCCAAGAGATGTCTCATGTTGATGAGCTATGGAGTGTATTTCTCTTAATAGTCCCCACAGACTCCTGAAAAAAGAGGTCGCATGAGTGACTATCATGTATGCAATGAAATATACGAGACCGATGTTGATCACCATATTCGGAGAAGTTCACTATGAGTCGATGAAAAACATCTTAAAGTGCTTAACCCAAGACTAAGGATGTGATCATATTCATGGTGGGTCTAAATCAAAACTAGAGGGCTTAATGACTCAAGTTTTTTCAGATGCACTAAGATGATGTAAAAATCCACTTTAAGGTAAAGCGTAATCTTGAATAAATTGGTGCGTTGAAATTGGAAAGGTTCCAAACAGCAAGGAGTTGCTAGTTTAGTGATAAAGATAAAGTATATAGCTATAAATGAAGCTGCAAGTTGATTGTTTGGATTAAAAGTTCATTACAGAACTAAGAATAGTTCCTAAGTCTCATCTTGGATCTAAACATGTGTTGTGGCACTTTCATTTGATTATTAGAATCATTGAAAGATGGGAAATCACTATAGAGATAGTGGACTCTCATGAACAACATTATATATCCATCAACTAAAGCTTATCCAACAGCAGGATAATCGTCACTTAGAGAAGAAGAGTATAAGATACAATGGCGATTGGCTTTAGTGCAAGTGGGAGATTGAAAGTAATATGCACACAAGCCAATCATGTTTGATGATAAAGCATATACTTTGTAACAATCTTATTCATTTATTAATAAAAAGTATTAATTTATTAAAGGCTTTTAATTATCTACATGATGTTGTTTTATAATATGTGATAAACCCATAGTTTTAAGCAATTCTTTTAGAATAATGATGATGATCATTCTAATGAGATCTAAATTCTTAGAAAGCTTAAAACTAAAATAGTTCCCAGTCATTGGATTACTAAATTGGGGATTAGTGAATCCGGATAGATCGGGTACATACGTTGCTTGCTTTCATTGGATGAGGATGATTGATCTCATGATCATTTGTGGAGACACTAAAGCAAGTATGTAGGTGCTTATTAGAGAATAAGTTCATCGAACGTGGCTCGCTAAGGAATACCTAATGGAGTTTTACTTCACCGTCAATAGGAATTCTCAGTAGTGATAGTAGTACAAGTAATCCTTGGACTTGAGATCATCATAGTATCTTGTGTATGATGAGTTATACTTTGACTTATTCCTTAAGACCCTTAGGGTATATCAAAGGGTATGCTTGGGTATAATAAGTTGTATATGGAGATAATGTATGATCAATAAAGAATCTACCACTTATTAAAAGAAGAGAAATGTCCTATGTGATTCGATAAATGACAACCCAAAGTCCTTGGTTAAGGCGTAATGAAATTAGAAAGGAGTTTCTAATTTGTATTATTTGGAGTTGTGCATTTAAGGATCGAAATACATATAATTAAATAAAATAAGACTTGATGGTAATTTCATGTCTTATATTTAATTGGGACATTGTATGGTGGAAGGATTGAATTGTATGCAGAACTATTTACTCAAAGGTTCTTTTATGATTAATGTTGAAATTCTATATTATCCGGAAAGTCGTTGATCGCTAGGAGGCTTATCCTCTATTGTAGAATAAATATTATTTATTTAAATAAATTAATTGTTTAATTTATTTATTTAAATAAGATTAGAAATGTTCTAATTGATTTATTCACAACCTAGGTTTAATATGGAGAACCTAAAGGGTCACACCATAAAAGGAAGAATAATTATTTAAGAAGTTAATGGCATAATCGTAATAATATATGTTATGTATATTTAATTTAATCTATGGTGATAGAATAAATTAAATAACTTAATATTTATTATTTAATATTTTAGAAATATTAAATATAAATTAATAAGAGGAGTCTTATTAATATTATTAAAATTATTATTATTATTTTAATTTCTAAAAGAGTTTAGGAATTAATTTAATATAAGTACTCTCATTTATTCCTAATTGAATTAGGAAGGAAAATTAGTTAAAGGAGTTTAATTAATTATCCCTAATAAGATTAGGGAGCTTAATTAATTAAAAGAATTTAATTAATTAAATAAAACTCAATTCCTTAATTGTTAAGGTGGGTTGCCCACATCTATTAATAAGATGAGTCTTATTATGGGTGAGGTGGTTGTTGACTTTTACAACATATGAGATAATTCCAATTTGTTGGAGAGTACGTCCTTTTTCTATAGAGATAGAAAACTAGGGTTTGAGCCAATACCCCTTCTTCTTGAAAATTCTTTTTCCTTGGTGGATCACCTCTAGAGGCCAAACACTTGGGTGGCTAACGTTGATCAAAGGAAGGAATCAAACCCGGTGGATTCAAGTTGAACGCGAAAAGGATTGGAGGTGAACTCGTACCTGAGGAAGCTCGGATCTTCAAGGGTATGTTTCTTATTCATCTTTTTCGTTTAATTAATAATTGTGCATAAAGGGTGATTCGGGTATATGGTTTGTAAAATTTTTAAACTCTGATTTTTACACGTTTCCGCACTTTTTTTTGCAATTTGATTGCGTTCATGAATATTACAAACCTAACATCAACAGCTTCAGATGGTAAATATACCATCGCATCAACAATTCAATTTGCTTGGAGTGCAATCGGGGGGGTTTGAGAATATTGGTTGTACGCAAAGAGATTTGTATAATCTCGAAAGAGATAAGCGCAATGAGATGAAAGGACATGATGAACATATGTTACACGAGTTTTTAATGGGTGAACAAGGAAAGAATCCATCATTTTATTTCAAAATTGAGTCAAATGATGAAAACATGATTACTCATTATTTTTGGATTGATTCAACCTCTAGACGGGCTTACAATTTATATGGTGATGTAGTGATATTTGATACTACGTACAACACTAATCGGTATGGATTAATTTTTGTGCCACTAATGGGGGTTAACAATCATGGTCAAACAATAATATTTGCATGTGCATTCTTGAGTAATGAGGCCATAGATTCATTTGTTTGGCTTTTCAACCAATTTTTGGAAGCCATGTCAAGTGATGCCCCTAAGATGATCATTACTGATCAAGATCCTGCTATGACAAATGCAATTTCACAAACTCTACCAACAACATTTCATAGATATTGTAGTTGGCACATTTTAACTAAATTTTCTGAGAAGATAGATTCAGTTAAATACAGTGCTTACTATAAGGAGTTTTCAAATTGCATACGAAAATCAGAGATTAAGGAAGAGTTTGATTTGAAATGGATAGAGTTGGTTGAGAAGAGTGGGTTAAATGACAACAAATGGATACAATCAATGTATCAAATTCGTGCTAAATGGGTGCCGGCATATATGAATCATGTTTTCTCGGCTAGAATGTCAAGTAGCCAACGAGCTGAAAGCTCTCACTCATTCTTCAAAAAATATGTTTCAAAAAATAATTCATTGGTGGATTTTATGATTCAGTTTGGTAGGGGACTTGAGCGTCAACGTCATGAAGAATTATTGGCGGATCACAAAGACATGATTGAGAAGCCTAAAATGAAAATGCTTCACGAGTTTTTGGTGCATATGGTTGATATCTATACACATGAAATATTTTTTAAATTTCAGGATGAGATGTGGGAGAGCTTGACTTTTAAATTTGAGCTTATAGATGAGGATGAAGATCACTGTGTGTACAACATTGCAAGAAAAAGTGGTGGTAATTATCCATTGCGACAAATTCATTATGACAAGGTTAAGGATTTTGCTTCATGTACGTGCAAAAAATTTGAGAGCATGGGAATTCCTTGTAGACACATGTTGGGATATTTTCACAAAATGCATGATTATGAAAGATTGCCAAGTCAATACATTTTGAGTAGATGGACAAAAACAGTAAAATCTGGGGTAGTCGTTGATGGTAGTGGCATTGAGATAACTGATAACAGGTCATATCTACTGAAGCGGAGTCAATTAATGCAACTAGCCTTAGATATAGTTGACAAGGCCCTTACTAGCAAAGAAGCAACTAAGGTATATATTGATGCTTTGAGTGGTGCACATGATAAAATTAATCAAATGATTAGTTGTGGTACAAGTTTTGTTGATAGTGTAGAAAGAAGTCAAATTCCAAGTGTAGTTGCTTCAGGGAGTGGGGGAAGCAACTACTACAACGAACCGAGTCAAGTGCGTGCAAAGGGTTGTGGTAAAAGGCTCAAGGGAGGGAAAGAGAAAGCATTAAGGGGACCAAAAAAATCTAAAGCTAGACGGTGTAATGGGTGTGGTTTGGTTGGCCAAACACACGATAAAAGAAATTGTCCCATGCTTACAAATCGGTAAGAAAATCTAAAGCATTTGTTCATAGTTTCGAAGTTGTATGTAATTGTGCTTATTAGATGTTATTTTTGTTACATGTATTCACCTTGTCATGACGGTGCAACTCCCAATCCAAGTGTAGATAATGACAGTTATTCATCTCTAGGTGATTGTAAAATCATATTATAAAGGATATTTTCATTGTAGATTTTGCAATCCAAGTGTAGATAATGACAGTTATTCGTTATTTTTTCATTTATTTTTTCATTTCTGTATGCTGTTGTTTTTCATTGTCGGATGAGATTTTGGAATGGACTGCATTTTGCTGAGATGTTGGAATGGACTGTTATTATGTTGGAATGGACTGCTGAGATGTTGGCTGGAAAAAGTGTTCATATGCTGTTGTACACAAGGAATTATGTATAATTCCTCACCACAAGAAAAAGTGGTTGTTCTTATGTATAATTTCAACACTGCAATTTTTTGGTGTTTTATGTCTGTTATGTGTTGTTCCAAAACTATTGAAGTAATGGTAATGGTTTTGAGAAGTAATGGTTTTGAGATGTAATGGTTTTGGCTCAAATTGACATCTCTTATTCTCTTTCCTCTTGTTTGGTACATTAGTAATGGTTTTGATAAGTAAAATTAGATGGTGAATTCAGACATCAACTGTTGTACAAATATGTTCTCTTTCTAAACTGGGATTTAACGAAAATAAGTCCCTAAGCAGACATCAATTGTTGTACAAATATGTTTGGAGCTTAAGATATTTTTCATCTGATTAATGCACAATTCTAGAGCACCCTTAGCCGAAACACTCTCATCCGAACACAATGAAAGCAAAGGTATATAAACACAATGGAGAACCCGGACATTAACAGAGAAGCTAGTTTGAATATAGTAATTAACTGAAAATTTGACTAACAGCACTACTATGATACATGTTCCATTATTCAAGCCCGGTGAGAACATGCATTAAAGTGCAACATCAATAAACCATTAATTCATTATAAACAACAGCTTTCATTACAATAGTTTCATTACAAAGCAACTACAACTACATTAAACAATTTCATTACAACACAACTCGATTACATTACAAACAACAAAAAACACAACATGAAAGCAAAAATAAAAATTGAGTACACCACTTTTTTCTTCAGTCTTTCATTCTTCAATGTCATATCCTCAATTTTTTCCATCAACTCTTGATTTTTCTTTTCTACAATAGTGTAAGACCCCAACTTATTATTAATAAAATTTAATTTTATCTATTTATTATTTTGAAATAGTAAGGGTTGATTTGATTAATGTGAATAGTTATGGGTAAAATACGCAAATATTTCAAAATAAGTTAAAGTGGTTATAAAATATTCATTGTTGTTTGGGAATATTCGTTTGGTCGGAATATTCTTCTTTGTCGAGGAATATTAAATGCATTTATTGATCTTTTTGTGGGCCCTATAACGGAAAGCGATTGGATGAAGAAAACGACAAATATAAGTTGTTTAAAAATAACGGCAGTAGTTATTAACAATTATCTTTGTTAAAATATTCTGGTGGTTAAAACACAAGAAGTTACTTTACAGTATTGCACCAATTATTGATTCTTACGTAAGAAGGCACTACTTAATAATGGTTACTGTGATTACTGCTCAAAGATTTTATTGATTTAATAATTGTTGCGTTGATATTTTTATATCATTGTTGTTCAATAATTGTCATTACACAATATTTTTCATTATCAAGCAATAATTCATATTATCCGAATAATATTATTAGATAACATTATTGGCAATGTCTAGAAAGTTCTCATCTAAGGAGAGGTTTGGTCACCTAATTGCGGCGCCAAGAAGGAGAAATTCTTATTGAAAGCCCCTCTTTCTGAAACCCGCGCTGGTCATCAATATTGTGATTCGTAATATTATTTGTGAATAAATAATTATTAATTCATATGATGAGGAAAATATTGATTTTATGTGGATATAGATGGAGAAAATTTTAATGTGACAATTGTTGAAAATTGAAATTTTATCTTTTTACGATAAAATAATTCATTTAAATATATTATTATATTTTAATAATATAATAATGGTGATATTTTTACATCGAATGTGGGATATATGAGTATACGAGGAGGAAGAGTATTTTTGTTGCAATAAATATTTAAAACATGTTAAACATGTCGGTGGATCCCATTTATTGACTGAAATTTGATTATAGCTTGTAAAATCGCCCGTTTGTGAATTTCGGTTAATTTCTGTTTGGAATTTGGAAAAACTTCCTTCTGCAAAGTTGTAGATAATGGAATTTCCTATGGAAAGTCGCGAGTTTCGAATTATTCTGATAAAAGAGCTATTTATTATGAATTATTTAAGTTTCGAAGCTCCAAAATAATTGATTTTTGGAAGTTTAAAATATTTTTAATTACAAAAACGTTTTTTACATTGTTGGGACTCATTTAACATGTGTTAGGATTGCTGATTTCAGATGCTAAGTGTGCGTAGAGAATTTGTAATATATATAATATTATTATATTAAATTTTAACTTTGGTGTTCTAAGCAATTTCTATAAATAGGTGCTTAGGTTAGAATTGAAAATCACACCGTAAATCAAGTTTTCTCTCTATATTATCGAGCGTATTCTTGTGAGTATTTTTGAGTATACTTTGAGTATTGCTATACTGGTGCAAAAGTTCAAGTCATAACCTATATCCTGTTTCAACTAAATCACTTGCTCTTTCGAGGTAAAGGATATTATTTTTTTGTAATGATATTATTTCTTCAATATCATTATCTTTGAAATATTGATCCAAGTTTTTATCAAATTTGGAACATTTGGTGTCTGAGAGTTACTATTCACGATATCTGAGACTATTCACGATATCGACACTATTTACTTAATACTGGCAAGACTATTCATAGAAAAATGAAAATTTTCCTTTTCGCCTAAAAATATCTATTCGGATACTAGCTTTGATTGTATCCATGTTTTGATCATTCTTGAATTTTACACCACTATGATTATTTTTGAGGTATTTTTGGATATGGATAAAACAAAGTACTTAATCCTTAATCCTTAATCCTTGTCATTTTGTTTCACTTGGATTCGTTTCTTTAAAATATGTTTCATCATCCTCGGCCTTAAATGATGATATTATTGAATATCTTTGGGCACAGTAGTGCAAAGATGAATGATTTTCGATTAATATCTTTGGCCCGTAGTAAAAAGATGAACAGTGTTTAGATGAACATGACTAATGATGAATATCTTCGACCAGTAGTGCAAAGATGAATATTTGATTCAGATGTATATTGATTAATGTTACGGGGATAAAAGATAGAGCGATGAACTTTTAAATTCATACATGAAGATAGTAGTTTGCATTCTTTACTTAACTCTTCTAATGAATTATTATTTTTCATGAATATTGATTTAAAACTTGTTGCCTATTGTATTCTATTAGATTTTTCCTCGTTGAAGACTAACGATAATTTGTTGTATATTATCTTAGTCATAATATTCTTTTTTGGGCTAGTTGAGCTCACCCTTTTCCTTGTTGTTCCATTTTTCTTCTCAAGAGGCGAGAATGTAGCAAGTACTAGTCAATGGGTATGGAATGAAGGTTCAGAGAGAGTTGTTTAGTAGTCCTCACCATTTTTGTAAAATAATGTATCAATAAATGTGATGAGGATTTATTTGAGTATAGATATTGTCTAGAAGATAATATTTGTATTCAAACTCACAGTTTTACTTTTGTAATAATAAAGTTGTAGTTGTTTTCACGTACGTATTGACAACTCAAAATGGGTGATGTAAACCTATTTTGGGGCGTCATGATTGGTATCGTAGCTTAGGGATATGATCTCTGGCGGAGATCTGGGAATAGAACTAGAGAGGAGAGACGAGTAAATCATTCGCTAGTGTGTCCTACATAAGCTTATTTGTTAGTTGGTCAAGATATAGGGATATTATGTGATATATTGATTTCCTTAATTAACCCTTGTTTTTTACGATGATTTGAGAATGTCGATCGAGAATATTAACAATGGAAATGAGACCGTGAGACGCCTCAGTACTCACTAACGAGGAGAACGCGCAACAAATTTGGCAATGTTGAACGAGGGATGATGAACGAGGGGATGTTTAGAAGCTTTTTGCGATTCATGCAAAATCGACGAGGAGACTCGTGTTCAAAATACTGAGGAGGAAATGATAGAATTCACGGGTTGTTCAAACCAAGCGATTCAAAGAGTTGGGACCACGAATTTAAGGGAAAGCCGATCCGATCACGGCGGAAATATGGGTCAAGCAAATTACCAAGATATTCGATGTCTTGGGATGCATGGAGGAACAAAGGTTCCATTCGCCACCTTTATGTTCCGTGGCGAAAGGCGGATCATTGGTGGGAGTTCGTGAAGCGCACTCCATCCAAACCAAGACTCAAGATGTCTTGGGAGACGCTTTCAGAACTATTTAATGACAAATACTTTCCCGAAAGTGTTTGTTATATGAAGGAAGTGGAGTTCATCAGTTAGACCAAAACAACATGACGGTGTCTCAAAGATGAGGCAAAGTTTGCAGAGTTATCCGTGTTTGCACCTCATTTGGTGGAGAATGAGGAACGATGACGCGGATGTTTCTTAGAGGTTTGAAACCCAAGATACGTCAAGATCTTATTTCTCATAAATTTTCTCTATTCAGATGTTGTCAGAAATGTGGCTCAATTATTAGAGCGAGATAACTTAGTACGGCCAACCTGAGGGACCACAATCAGGATCATCTGGGAGATAGTAATCAACAAAACAACGATAACCGGTGGAGAAAGAAAAAGACGGACAAAATGGTAACCACTTTGGTGGTAATCATGGCCATGAAAATAGAAGAAGCGAAAGTCGGGGAGGAGATTTTAAAAGATGAGATTTAACAACGACTATATGAAGACGGCAAGGTTTGCAAGAATCGGGTTCTAAGGGAGGAGAACGACCACCGGTCATATATGCTATAAATGCGGAAAAGAGGACATATCGCTTCGAGATTATGCAGAAGCGAAACCTAGTTCAATCGGGGATGGTGACTCAAAAGATCGTCCCGTAAAAGTCAAAGTCAATCTGCTTGGAAGAAGCGTTTGTTGTGGTGGTCAAAATGCGAGGAACCCAAACGAGGTGATCACGGTAAGCTATTTATAAATTCTTGCCAAGTTTATACCTTACTTGATACTTTGCTACCCATTCATTTATCTCTCCCGCTTGTGCTCAATGTTTAAACTTGACTACGGAGAAATTAGACTTTGACTATCTGTGGAAACTCCGTTAAGAGAAACTTTCATCACATCCATCGTTTATAAATCTTGTTTGATTCAAGTTGGCACCATCACCTTACCGTTGACCTTATCTCTTTAAAGATACTTGCTTTTGATGTGATTTTAGGGATTGATTGGTTAACTACTCATCATGCCAAAATTGATTATTTTCGTAAGGTTGTTAGTTTTCATATTCCTAACCAACCCGTTGATTTAATTCAATTTAACAACTAAACCATTAAAATCAATCACTTTCATATCTAATCATAAAGCTATTCGCTTATTGAAAAAACGGATGTCAAGCTTTCTTAGCCCATGTTATGGATTTGAATAAAGACACGTCAAATTTGAATAATATTCTGTTGTTATTGACTTTTCCCGACGTATTTCTCAAGAACTTCCTGGCCTACCCCGTAACGTGAAGTTGAATTCTTTATTGATCTTGAACCCGATACAAAGCCCATTTCTAAAGCCCATATCGAATGGCTCCTTTTGAACTTCAGGAGTTAAAGGTCCAACTACAAGAATTGTTGGACATCGGTTTCATCTGATCCTAAGACATCTCCTTGGGGTGCTCTTGTTTTATTCAGTAAAGAAGAAAAGACGGGAGTATGCGACTTTGTATCGACTATCGGGGAATTGAACCATGTCACCATCAAGAATAGGTATCCTCTACCTCGATTGATGACTTGTTTGACCCGATTAAGGGGCACAATTTTTTCAAAGATCGATCTTCGCTCGGATATCATCATTTGAAGATTAGAATCCGAGGATATTCCAAAGAGCGCCTTCAAAACCTCGGTATGGGCATTATGAATTCTTAGTCATGTCTTTTCTTTGGATGACTAATGCTCCCGCTGCTTTCATGGATATGATGAACCGAGTATTCAGGAATATTTGGATCGCTTTGTTGTTGTCTTTATTGATGACATCCTTATATATTCCAAAAGTCGTGAAGATCATGAGCACCATTTGAAGTTTGGTACTCAAAGGCTTCGTGAAAACAAACTATATGCCAAATTGAAGAAATGCGAGTTTTGGCTTGAGGAAGTAGCATTCCTTGGGCACGTGGTGTCGAAACATGGAGTATCTGTTGATCCCGGCCAAGATTCAAGCAATACAAAGTTCAGAGCAACCAAGTCAGTGATCAAGTACGTAGTTTTTGGGCTTATTTGGTTATTATCGGAGATTCGTGGAAGGGTTTTCTCGAATCGCTACTCCATTAACCCATTTAACTCGGAAGGATACAAAATTCGTTTGGAGCGAAGAATGCGAGAAGAGTTTCCAAGAGCTCAAGAGGAGACTCATTTCTAAGACTGTTTCTAACAATACCATCCGGTTCGGATGGATTTGTTATTATCTAAATGATGCTTCGTGCAAAGGGTTAGGATGTGTTCTCATGCAACGTGGGAAAGTCATAGCTTTATGCCTCGCGACAACTTAAAGAGTATGAGAGGAATTATCCTACTCATGATCTAGAGTCAAGTGATCGTTGCCGCTTAAAGATATGGAGGCACTATCTATATGGGGAGAAAGTGGAGATATATTCGCACCATAAAAGCCTTAAATATTTCTTCACTAAAAAGAACTCAACATCTTGGCAATGACGTTGGCTCGAGCTATTGAAAGACTACGACCACACTATTCAATACCATCCTGGAAAAGCGAACGTGGTAGCTGACGCGTTGAGTAGAAGATCATATGCGGGAATGAGTACGATGATGTCAAGTATACGCATAGAGCCAACTTTAATAGAAAAAGTTAAGGTTGCTCAAGCCACCGACCCGGAGCTGATGCGTATGAAGAAGAAAGTACAAGAAGGAGCTATTCCGGAAGCGAGAATTGATGAAGAAGGAATACTTCGAGTCCACTCTAGACTTTGTGTTCCTAACGACTCACGATTTGAAGTACAAGATTATGATGGAGGCATACAATACACCATTTGCAATCCATCCTCGGAAGTACTAAATGTATCGTGATCTTGACATACATTTTGGTGGAACAATATGAAGAAAGAGATTGCAAAGTTTATCTCAATGTGTTTAACTTGTCAACGTGTAAAAGCGGAGCATCTAGTACCTAAGGGTCCGTTGCAACCACTTGAGATTCGAAATGGAAGTGGGAACACATTACCATGGATTTCGATACACGGGTCTTCCAACGGTTTCTCAAGGCATCAATGCTATTTGGGTTATTGTTGATAGATTAACCAAGTCTCCGCTTTCATTTCTTGCCGATCACGGAGACTTATTCCCTTGAACGCCTTGCTAGTATATGACGTGAATGAGATTGTGAGGTTGCATGGCATGCCTCAGTATCCATAGTTTGGATCGTGACCCAAGATTCACTTCAAGATTTTGGGTTAGCTTGCAAAAAGCTATGGGCACGGATTTGCGATTTAGTTCTAAGATACCATCCTCAAACCAGATTTGACAATCGATCGAGAGGATTATTCAAACTCTTGAAGATCTATTAAGACTCTATGTCCTAGACTTCAAGGGCGGTTGGGATAAGTATTTACCATTGGTGGAATTCTCCTACAACAACAACAAGATTATCGTGCAAGTATAGGTGTGGCTCCATTCAAGCATTATATGGACGAAAATGTCGCTCTCCAATATGTTGGGACGAGGTGGGTGAAGCAACATTGTTGGGACCCGAGTTAAATACGTATGATCACCGAAAAGATCCAAATGATTCGACAACGTATACAAACGGCACAAGATCGACAAAAAAGTCATGTGGATCTTCATCGAAAGGACGTGGAATTTAGTATAGTGGGATCGTGTGTTGTTGTCATGAGTTGCTTCCATGGAAGGGAGTTACAAGATTTGGGAAGAGAGGAAAGCTCAATCCACGCATTTATTGGTCCATTTCAAATTCTTGACCGAGTAGGAAATGTAGCCTATAGACTCGCGTTACCTCCGAGTATGTCTTGTGTTCATAATGTGTTTCACATATCTGTACTTCGTAAATATGTGAAAGACCCGAATCATGTTATAGAGTTAGAACCGGATGAGATAGCCAAGACTTAACGTATGAGGAGGTACACTGCCAAGATCTTGGATAGGAAGGAGCATGTCCCACGCCAAGAAAGGTCATACCACAAGTTAAAGTTTTGTGGAAGAATCATGTTATAGAGGAAATGACCCGGGAATTAGAAACGAAATGAAAGCGAGGTATCCTCACCTTTTCAAACACCAGTACGCGACGCCAATTTCGAGGAATTAAATTTCATAAAGAGGGAGGTTGTAAGACCCCAACTTATTATTAATAAAATTTAATTTTTCTATTTATTATTTTGAAATAGTAAGGGTTGATTTGATTAATGTGAATAGTTATGGGTAAAATACATAAATATTTCAAAATAAGCAAGTGGTTATAAAATATTCATTCATTGTTTGGGAATATTCGTTTGGTCGTGGAATATTCTTACCGTCGAGGAATATTCGCATTACTTGCCAGTGATCTTTTGTGGGCCCTATAATGTAAAAGCGATTGGATGAAGAAAACGACAAATATAAGTTGTTTAAAATAATACAGCGTAGTTATTCAAGTTATTATCTTTGTTAAAATACTAAATTGGTTAAAAACAAGAAGAGCACCAGTATTGCACCAATTATTAATTCTTACATAAGAAGGCACTACTTAATAATGGTTATGATAATTATCGCTCAAAGATTTTATTGATTTAATAATTGTTGCGTGATATTTTTTATATTGTTGTTGTTTCAATAATTGTCATTACACAATATTTTCATTATCGAAGCAATAATTCATATTATCCGAATAATATTATTAGATAATATTATTGGCAATGTCTAGAAAGTTCATCTAAGGAGAGGTTTGGTCACCTAATCAAGGCGCCAAGAAGGAGAAATTCTTATTGGAAAGCCCCCCTTCCTTGAACCGCCTCGTGTCATTAATATTGTGATTCTCAGTAATATTATTTGTGAATAAATAATTATTAATTCATATGATGAGGAAAATATTGATTTTATGTGGATATAGATGGAGAAAATTTTAATGTGACAATTGTTGAAAATTGAAATTTTATCTTTTTCGATAAAATAATTTATTTAAATATATTATTATATTTTAATAATATAATAATGGTGATATTTTTACAACGTAATGTGGGATATATGAGTATACGAGGAGGAAGAGTATTTTGTTGCAATAAATGTTTAAAACATGTTAAACATGTCATGGACCCCATTTATCGAATCGAAATTTGATTATAGCTTGTAAAATCGCCCGTTTGTGGATTTCGGTTAATTTCTGTTTGGAATTTGGGAAAACTTCTTTCTGCAAAGTTGTAGATAATGGAATTTCCTATGGAAATTCGCAAATTTCAAATTTTTCTGATAAAAGAGCTATTTATTATGAATTATTTAAGTTTCGAAGCTCCGAAATAATTGATTTTTGGAAGTTTAAAATATTTTTAATTACAAAAACATTTTTTACATTGTTGGGACTCATTTAACATGTGTTAGGATTGTTGATTTCAGATGCTAAGTGTGCGCAGAGAATTTGTAATATATATAATATTATTATATTAAATTTTCTGCTTTGGTGTTCTAAGCAATTTCCTATAAATAGGTGCTTGGGTTAGAATTGAAAATCACACCGTAAATCAAGTTTTCTCTCTATATTATCGAAAGCGTATTCTTGTGAGTATTTTGAGTATACTTTGAGTATTGCTATACTCTGCAAGTTCAAGTCATAACCTATATCCTGTTTCAACTGTAAGTCTTGTCTTTTCGAGGTAAGTGGATATTATTTTTTTTGTAATGATATTATTTCTTCAATATCATTATCTTTGAAATATTGATCTGAAGTTTATCAAATTTGGAACATTTGGTGTTGGAGTTCTTATTCACGATATGGCACTATTCATTCACGATAATGACACTATTTCTTACGACCTTACATTATTCATAGAAAAATGAAAATTTTCCTTTTTCGTCTAAAATATCTATTCGGATACTAGCTTTGATTGTATCCATATTTTGATCATTCTTGAATTTTACACCACTATGATTATTTTTGAGGTATTTTTGGACATGGATAAAACAAAGTACTAATCCTTAATCCTTAATCCTTGTCATTTTGTTTCTTTGGATTCGTTTTTAAAAATATGTTTCATCATCTTCGCCTTAAATGATGATATTATTGAATATCTTTGGCTCAGTAGTGCAAAAGATGAATAATTTCGATGAATATCTTTGGCCCGTAGTGCAAAAGATGAGCAGTGTTTAGATAAACATGATTAATCCGATGAATATCTTTGGCTCAGTAGTGCAAAGATGAATATTTGATTCCAGATGTATATTGATTGATGTTACTGAGGATAAAAGATAGACGATGAACTTTTAAATTCATACATAGAAGATAGTAGTTTGCATTCTCTACTTAACTCTTCTAATGAATTATTATTTCATTGCGAATATTGATTTAAAACTTGTTGTCTATCAGATTCTATTAGATTTTTCCCTGTTGAAGACTAACGATAATTTGTTGTATATTATCTTAGTCATAATATTCTTTACTGGGCTAGTTGAGCTCACCCTTTTCCTTGTTGTTCCATTTTTCTTCTCAGGAGGCGAGAATGTAGCTAGTACTAGTCGGGGTATGGAATGAAGGTTCTAGAGAGAGTTGTTTAGTAGTCCTCACCATTTTTGTAAAATAATGTATCAATAAATGTGATGAGGATTTATTTGAGTATAGATATTGTCTAGAAGATAATATTTGTATTCAAACTCACAGTTTTACTGTTGTAATAATAAAGTTGTAGTTGTTTCTGTACCATGTATTGACAACTCAAAATGGGTGATGTAAACCTATTTTGGGGGCGTCACAAATAGTCAACTCGTTAATCCTGCAATTCAACATTTCTATTTCAGCCTTCAACTCATTTTTTTCGCGATAATACTGAGCAATTCTTGCGCCTGGTGACATTGGTGGATCAATCCATTCAAACGAGTTACATGGTAGTGTTTTATAATTTGTGCAACCAACAAATCGTCTCCCGGGATTTGTTTTGTTCCATGAAACCTTCACAGGTGAAGGAACTCCACATTTGCAACTGCGTGATGAACTCCCTGATGAATTTGTGCTCATCGGTTCTGCAATATTAATACAAACAAAAGAAAAGCAGTATTGCAATATCTCTAGCAACTCCTACAGAAGCTGGAAATGTAGACATCAACTGTGTTGGAAATGCAGACATCAACTATGCTATGTGCTATGGTTTTATCAACAGTAACAATCCTCACCAAGAAGGATACCTAAGGCTAAATGTATATAAAGATATCAGAACCTTAAGAGTGACAAGAACAGACCAAGAAAAAAGTATTCCCTTCTAGTTACTAGTATGACTCTTACTATTTCAATTTACATAATAATAAGAATACCGAAGTATGTAGAAGTTTCACATATGCATCAAGCACCTAAAAAATTGGCTACTCTATATGACAGATGATAATAGAACCAGCAGATAAAATAAGGTCACACAAGTGCTTTTCTTTTCAGAAGTCCAAGAATTACAATATTGGCAATAAAATTATTGAGACATTTTTACAAACACCTAACATACATAAAGTTACACTAGTTGAAAGCGGTGTAGGTGCAGAACAAGAAACAAAGATAGAGCAGGTGTACCAAATCACAAATTACAGTACCAAATCACAATAGGGTTTGGCCCTTATTGAGTAAAATTTATAAAAAAGCTATTATTGAACACCAAATCATAAATTGGAATGAATTTATCCTGATATCAACCCATAAAACAAGAAAATCATCACCCAAAGTTCTAATTTTGTTACCTTGGTCTAGAATCGACGAGGAATGGAGAAGGGGCCGATTCTCGCGAAGGCGTCGATTCCTAGCGAATAGAGAGGGAGAAGGCGTCGATTCCTCACGAAGAGAGCGGGAGAAGGCAGAGATTTTCAAGGCTTAGAAAGAGGGCAGAAGGCAGAGATTTCGTTACCTTAGAAAGAGAACAGAAGGCAGAGATTTTGTTACCTTGGTCTTGGTTTGTTTCTTTCAATATTTGACCCGGATCTTTCAAATGACTCGCGTGCCTCTTTTTTTGTTGAGTCCGTCCACTGGTCCGCACGATAAGTCCGTTTTAGAACCTGGCTGTGTATATATATATATATATATATATATATATATATATATATTAGAGTGATGTTATATCCATAATATGTATATGTATTTACTATGGATAAAAAATGTATATATATTATATCTATTGTTCAATATTGGAACCAATGATCGAAATTAATTCTCGTACCCTACTAATAGTTGCGGATGATGGGTGTCTGTCTGCTAATAAATAGTAGTGGATGACATTGTAAATAGTATTGTCGTTTGCTACTATTAGTAGCGGGCGTGAATTTTTTAATTATAATCTTAATTGTTAGTTCATATATTGAACAATAGAGATAGTGTATGCCCGTTCGTTTCATTAATTATATAATTTATTTAAATAAAATTTGACATCTATTATTATATAATAATAAGATAAAATCCAATTTAAATTTGGTTGGGAAAATATAAGAACGATTTAAATTAATTTTAATTTTCAAATTATTGAAGAAGAGAAAGAAATTTTTGTTAGGCCGTAACTTCGTACACACGAGCAATTACTGGTATACAATAAATTACATGCAATCATATTTGCAGAGTAACAATTAAAGACGGTTACACAGTAAACATCATTTTTCAAGAACAAATATATCCTTGACTTTTGAAATGATTAGGAAATTTCCACATATTATATGCCCACTTGCTTTGAGTTCATGAAATGATTAGGAAATTTCCACATATTATTATAGTATGTATTAAAAAGGGTATCAACCCCATTATTTATAGGACTCGGATTTATTCATGACTTTCTTGTATTATATATATATATACTAGTACAATCATTGCATTATATTGGGTACCCATATTTTCTTGAATATTTGTGAATTAATTAGTTTGTTAGAGCTAGATCAGTCTGTTCATGGATGTTGTAAGAGCTGAAGAAGCCCCATTTTCGTCCTCTAGATCTAGATGTACATATGACGTGTTCTTGAGTTTTAGAGGCGAAGATGTTCGCAAGAGTTTTATGGATCATCTCTACACGGCCATGGTCCAGGCAAGATTTCGCACTTTTAGGGATGATGATGAACTAAAGAGAGGAGAAAATATTAAGTTGGAATTGGAGGAGGCAATCCAAAGATCAAGGGTTTCGATAGTTGTCTTATCAAAGGAATATGCTTTTTCTAGGTGGTGCATGGATGAACTTCTGATGATTCTTCACTGCAGGAGGAGGTTTGGACAGCTTGTTTTACCTGTCTTCTATCACGTGGATCCCTCCGAGGTTAGGAAGCAAAAGGGGCGATTTGAAGAAGCATTTAGGAAGTATGAAGAGCAAGAAGAAACTGACCATGAGATGAAAAGGGAAAGGTTGGACAAGGTGAAGAGATGGAGGGAAGCACTTAGACAAGTTGCAGATTTGGCAGGAATGGACATACAAAACCAATCTAATGGGTAAATTCTTACTTAAACTGTAAATTTTCTTTGTTTTTTTTTACTTACAAGTTACATGGGTGATTGGGAGTCTAATAATTTGGTGACAATTATGGTTCCCATTCAGAGCATGTGTTAATTTCATACTTGACTTGGGGACTTTACTTAATTATTTTGTTGCTAATATCTGTGATCTGATAAGTCGCTTAATATTTGGTTAAGCATATTGACCTAACTACATGTAAATGAATTTACTACATCAGGCACCAGTGTTTCTCTTCATTAAAGTCCATATAGTATGACTATTATTGAAAAATCAGATCAGGAACACTCATGCATGGTGATTTTAATATTATCATAAATTTGGAAGAAAAAGTGAAGGAATTTTCATCAAAAGTATACCAATTGATCTTAATTTCTGTTAGAAGTTGTGATATCCTCTATTTATACTGCACTTTTCAGGCATGAGTCCAACTTCATCCAAAAGATTGTTAAAGTTATCGCAGATAAATTAAATCACACAGCCTTGGATCTTACTTGCCATCCGGTTGGAATACATTCTCGAGCCGAAAGCATTAATCTGTGGGTACAAGATCAATCAGCCAGTGTCAATATCTATGTAATTTACGGAATGGGCGGCATAGGAAAAACAACAATTGCGAAATATATTTATAACTTAAACAGTAGAGGATTTGGTTGTAAAAGCTTTCTGGCAAATATTAGAGAGACCTCGGAACAACCCAATGGTTTGCTTGGTTTACAAAAACAAATTCTTTCAGAAATTTTAAAGTTGAGAAAGATAAAAGTTTATAATGTTGATGAAGGTACTGCTATGATCAAAGATGCAATGAGTTGTGAAAAGGTTTTTCTTGTACTGGATGATGTTAATGAGGTGAACCAATTGGACGCACTACTTGGAACACGAAAGTTTTATCCCGGCAGTAAAATCATCATAACCACAAGGGATAAGTGGTTGCTAAAGGCTCATGAAGTTCATAAGGTGTATGCAGTTGAAAAATTAGACGACCACGAATCACTAGAGCTCTTCACTCAACACGCCTTCGGACAAGACAATCCACTTGAAGGTTATGTGGAGCTTTCAAATATTGTAGTTCAACATTGTGGAGGGCTACCCTTGGCTCATAAAGTTTTGGGTTCTTCTCTATCTGGAAAAAGTGTAGACGTGTGGGAAAGTGAACTGAAGAAATTGGAAGCAATTCCAGATGCTCATATCCTGAACATACTCAAAGTAAGCTATGATTCCTTGCAAGATGACCATGACAAAAATTTGTTTTTGCATATTGCTTGCTTCTTTGTTGGAAATGCCAAAGATGACACCGTTAAAATACTAGATGGGTGTGGTTTCTTCACAGTAGTTGGGATTGAAAATCTAACTGATAGATGTCTCATAACCATTAACAAGGACAACAAGTTGATGATGCATCAATTGATTAAAGAAATGGGTAGGGACATAGTTTATCGAGAATCACCCGAGGAGCCTGAGAAGCGTAGTAGATTGTGGCATCATAAGGATTCCTTTAAGGTTTTAAAGAAGAGAACGGTAAGTTGCATACATCTCTTATGTTTTTTTATGCTTTAATGTCTGAAATATCAGTAGTTCTCATCTTCTCCTTCTCCCCCAATTATCTGAAGGGTACCAAAGCAATTGAAGGCTGCATCTTTGACATGCGTATGGTTTCAGTGGAAAAGTCCGGCAGATCATCTTCTGATGTTAATAATGTGAAAAAACGCCAGTTAGAAGAATTTGCCAGTGTCACTTCATCAAAACGACGCTATTTGAGCTTTATCTCTTGGCTATCAGTTGACAACAGTTCAAGACATCCGAATGAAGCAGACTTAAAGACTGATGCATTTGCAAGGATGAAAAAGCTAAAGCTGCTCCATCTCAATTATGTAAAGCTCTCCGGAGACTTTGTGGATTTTCCTCGGAATTTAAGGTGGCTAAGTTGGCATGGATTCCCATTAAAATCCATACCCATGGAATTATCGTTGACAAAAGTGGTTGCTCTTGACATGTCCTATAGCAAATTGGAACAAGTTTGGGATGGAATCAAGGTATGACAATTAGTGTTTCTTTTCTTTATTGACCCATTTTATACAGTGGTAAATTATGATCAATTATATAGGTGATGATCCTTCTCCTACTTTTAAATTTTTTTATTATCTGCTACAGCTCCTTGGATCATTGAAAATACTTAATCTCAGTTATTCCATACGGCTTAGCAGAACCCCTGATTTCTCAGCCCTTCCGAATGTTGAGAAAGTGATCTTAACAGGTTGCGTAAGTTTAGTTGAGATTTGTGAATCCATTGTATACCTGGAGGGGCTTACCGTACTGGATCTTAAAGATTGCAAAAGTCTAAGGAAGCTTCCAAGCATTGACAATCTTAAATTTCTTGAGACATTAATAATTTCTGGTTGCTCAAGTCTCGGTGGGTTTCCAACCAGCCCAAGTAATGTGAAGTCATTAAACGCAGATGGATTTGCCATAACTGGTGGAAAGGTAAAATTGTGGCATCCGTTTGCCTGGTCATGGGTGTCGAAACCAAGAAAAATTCCAGTGATGATCTTACCTCCTTTACCACGCTCTTTAGTAAGCTTAAGTCTAGCAGAGTGCAATCTTTCTAATGATTCTTTCCCAAAGGATTTTAGTAACCTATCGTCATTACGTTGTTTGGATCTAAGCGGAAATCCAATCCTTAGCCTGCCAGATTGTGTCAGAAATATTAGTTCACTTAAAAATCTTTACTTAAATTCATGCAAAAGTCTCAAAAATGTTCTAGGTCTGCCGAGTGTGGAAAATTTGCGTGTGGGAGGCTGTACACCGTTGCAAAGAATAACGTATAAATCAGCTTCTTTTCTTCCTTCTTTGCTGGAGCATACTTATTGCTCAGACCTGGATGAAATTCAAAGCGTGTTCAAGTTAGAACCGATCGAAGAAGTTGATAGAGAACTAATCAACAGTTTGGGCTGGTTTGACGTAACGACAATGGGAAATCTTGAGGTTAATTTATACAATCCTTGTTCATCTATAAAGAAGCGTCCCATCCAGGTTCTCTCTCTCTCTCTCTCTCTCTCTCTCTCTCATTTATATATACTCCCTTTGTCTCATTTTTAATATACAAAAGTTTAGTTTCATGTTCAACTTGACAATTTTTAGAATAATTAAGCAGATTTATATAGATTTTTGAAATCCTGAACCTTGGTATTAGTAGCAAATTCTATAAAAAAAAATCAAATTGGATTAGTAGCGAATTCTATATAGTTTATTATGATTATAGTCTCTTCACTTATATTTAGTTACAATACAATTTGTTGATTTAAAAAATGAACAGGGAATGTATGAATTTGGTATTTTTAACACATTTCTTCCCGGGAGAGAAGTTCCAGGCTGGTTCAGTGAGAAAAGAATGGGGTCATCGATATCCTTTACCGTACCTCCACTGCCTGATAATCTTAAGATCCAAGGCTTGAATTTATGCTTGGTATATGCACATTCCGACAAGGAGGAACATTGGTTTCCACCCCCATTATATACTAAAATCAGCAACAAGACAAAGGATCTCCACTGGGTATACGGCCCTTTATGCTTTGGAATTCCAGAAGGTGGTGAAGATTTGGTTTGGTTAAGCCATTGGAAGTTTGGCAGTCAGTTGGAGAGTGGCGACTTAATTGATGTTAAAATAGTTGTGGGGGAATGTTTTCAGGTAAAGGAATGTGGTATCCACCTTGTGTACACTAAGCAAGAACAGGAGGAAGAGGAGGACCAGGAGGACAAATTCATGTATCTTTCTTGGAAAGATGTCATTGGCGGAGACTTGTCGTCATTTCAGTTGAGAACAGGAGCATATTTTGTCTGCCATAAGACCAGGGATCAATATTTATACATCGAGGAAATGCCAAAAGGCAAAATGCTCAAAGATTATGCTGACTGGACAAGAGGGAGCTGGTTCCAAGATTTATTCGGGGACTCCATAAGTTTTGAAGGTGAGAGACGTGCCCACTTTTTGTTTCTTTGTATAACAAGAAGAATAAATCTTTAGGATTTTTTTTAACCTTTAAAATGTGGCAGAGGTACGTCATTGGGGCTGGCGTGGACGTCATTCAAGACTCAAATATGAGCTTCAACTATAACTACTGGAGTGATTGTATTGTTTTTTGAAGACAATTTCACTCGATACACATGAACGTATACAAGTGTAATAGGGGAACCTCGTCCCCAAATTGCTTGATGATGATGATGCAAGTGCAAATTTTGGTGTTACTGTAATTTAGGACTTGTTTCTTTCTATGAATAGTATTAACAACATTCTTCTGATCTGAGGACGGCAATACAAGACAGTTAAATTCTTTGAAAGAGGAAGGAGTGATTTAGCATAATGATGACATCACAAGACAGTAGTCGGAACTTGTATAATAACTCAACTCAGACACCCATTATAACAACATCCTCTGCTTTCACTTTTTCAGCAACAGCTTTCTGAACTCATCATTTGATTTCAGCTGCTCGTCACCACCTTCCTCGGCTCCCTCGGACTTTGGCTTACTATTGCTGCTATAACCAAGGGGCCTGATGACAGCCCTAGGAACTGCAAATGTGTTTTTACCCCTGATCTGAACACTGTCATCTCCACGCCTCTGATCGGCTCCTTTAGGTTCTTTGGATTCAGAATGTCCTGCCATTTTACCTTTTTAGGCATTGAAACAAATAACTATGCAACAACAACTATGATGGAGGAATATGAAACTGAGCAGAAATCTCTGACTGACAAGACATGCTGAGAGAAACTTTCATGTAGTACCTGTGTCAAGTCTAGAAGAAGAAAAAAAGGGTCCGGTAATGGAGTTCTACTTCTCAGAGAAACTACATATGCAATATCTTACAATGTCTCAAAATCCTTTGAAAAAAAGAAGACAAAAAAGAGAGCATGACTTTCAAGATTATACTCATTTTTAGGGCTGGGACTACATAATTTTAAGAGGACGGCTATATATCACCCTTTTTATATCTTCATTTCTTCACTTCATACTTACCTAAAAATTTTAACTCCAACTTCATACTTACGGCAAGCAGTAATCATGCACACTAATATAGTATAACTAATAATACCAGGGACATGCCCTAATGTCCATTGCCAATCGTGCAAGTAAAAATGTTCACTAGTACACGTGCACGAAGACGCACATATAAGATACAAAAAAGAATAAGCCATGCCACCAGACATGCATACAGAGAAAATAAAATCAGCATACCATATTCCCTCGGGATGCTATGTTTTACAGATCCTCCCTTTCTACCCTTTGGATCAGAACGTGCAATGCTCACTTTCTTCCCAAGCAAAAACTGCTTGTTCTTTGCCACGGCCGCAGCAAGATGTTCATCATCGGAAAAATCGACATATGCCAATCCCTTCATGTATGGAGAAATGCGTATTATGAATAATCAAAAATATAAGGTCCAAAAAGCTGATATATATGATTAGAATATGAATTATTCGTATATCAAGCTTTATCTTTTCCATTTATCAATAACCAAAAACTGAAGTTAGTTTTGAATTCAATTGATGTCCAGTTAATTCATTATTTGAGTAACAACTTTTTCAAGGTACCAGTAACATCTCGAGTTAATTTAATAAAATAAAGAAAACAAAATGCAAAGAGTCCTCAACCATGGTTGGATATATCCACACATTAGATGCCGACACATTATAAGTGTACGTGCATGATGAGTGGCCATGTGAATCAGCTTTTATTGCCTTCCCCGTATGGGAAGAAAGTCAGTTATATTCAACACATTAGATGCCTAAGCACGTTTTCCTCTAGTTGTACGAACCGACACATTATAAGTGCATGTGACTGGCCATGTGAATCAGCTTTTATTGCCTTACCCGCCGCATGGGAAGAAAGTCAGTTCTATATACAGTTAAAAGGATGCATGAAGTGCACTAATGGATTATGCGGATTTAAAAATCAGTAAAGAGTTTAGCGGGGATTCGCTTTCAGGTGCTAATTGCCGCCGGATTGATAGGGTATAATCAATTTTAGACAAATCATGTGATCTAGGTCTTAAATGAATAAAAAGAAGGTTAAATAGAACAAAAGTTGACATCGAGGAGTAATTCACCACACACAGACACACATATATACACAAACAAGGTTAAATTCTAAAACATAAAAAATAAAAGGAGAGAGATGGACAGACCCTCGACTTATTAGTGTGCTTGTCCCTCAATAATCGCACAGCAACAACTCCACCAACATCGCTGAAGAAATTACTGAGATCTTCATAGGTTGCCTGCACAAGTCCTCATCCAACAAATAAGTAATAACCTAACTGAAAATGTTTCCGTCTTTTCTCAGTAGGAGGTGCATAAATTCACATAAAGGGTAAGAGGTTGAAGAGTACAACATGCCTGGAAGCCAAGGTTTGATATAAAGGCAGTGCACTGATCCTTGTAATGTTTGGGCTTCTCACGACTCAGATCTTTTGTTTCACTGTCATTTTCACCTTGAGCTTTAGTTACTTGGACTTCAGCATCTTCCTTTTTAGCTTCAACTGAGATTTTCACTTGAGCTTTATCCACTACATCTGACTTCTTTAACTTTTGTATTGTACCCTTCTGCCGCTTTGCTGGAGACTGTTCAGCAACCTCCGAAACTGGCTTTCTCTTTTCGCGCTCTTTTCTCTTGCCAGAAATTTCCTTCTGATCCATTGATACAGAAACAGTTTTGCTCTCTTGCTGTAACCTGAATAACTGTAGCTCTGCGAGACGAGGAGCCACCTGAGTTTAAAGGGGAAAATTTAAGCATCAGAACAAGTTGACAGCTATCATTAATATGCTTTAACGAATGATTACATGGACAAAAATTTCATGTCCAATTAATTGTGGTAAGTACTCAGTTTTATTTGTAAACTTGCAATAATCATTAAACTGAAAATGTAGTTTGTGCCATCTTACAAGTGCAAGGGCAAGAACAAAAATTCATTTTGGAGGCCATCAATACGAAACAAGCAGAAAAACTTCTGAAATCAATTGCAAAAAGCAGAACTATCAAACTTCCTATGTTTTAGAGCAAAAGGGTAAAGGGTGTATTATGTCATCCCTTTAAGGCTCTTATATTTATACAGTCAGTGTTCGAAAAGTCGGCCTAGTCGACTAGCGACTTTTAGAACACTGACCGTATAAAAGTTGACATATTGATCAACTTAATAATGACCATTAAGCTTTAACAACAGAAATAGAACAAATACATGGAAACAAACATTACTGACAGCAACCATCACGTTTGGCACAGTGTGTTCAAGGTTGCCCTGGGATGAGCCGTAAACCCGGACATCCTAGGATCGACTCCCACTAGCAACATCTGTGATGGCCACGGACCCCCAGCGCAAGCTGGGAGTAAACCCGCATGGGTCCGAGCTGGGGAGATTAGTCGACCCGCAGGTCAGATACTCCATATTATATAAAAAAAAAATTACTGACAGCAAAAAATAGTGCACGAGTAATTTAAGCAGGGAAAATCCAGCACTTCTTAAAACTGTAGGTCACTTTAAATAATACATTTTGAACCTTGCAAAATGATTCAGAAAATGAATACTAAGCAGTGAAGCCCCCTGGCATTCTAGAGAGGAATAAAGCATTATAATCAATTAAACAGTCTTTGTTGATCTACAGAAGTAGCCGAACATAAAAAAAAGTTGCATATAAGTACTCCATAATAGGATTTTGATTGTACTCAACAGAGGCCATGGTAATCATCAGATTGCAATATACTCATAGGACAATATGTGGTGCTAAATTGATACAAAAAAGAATTAATACTAACTGAACCAGAAAACAGTACCTTTTGCACAGCAAAATCAAAATCTTCCAGTGTACCAAATTCCCTCTCAAAGAGTATCCAAGAATGGCATATGTCCTGAATCATTCTGTGAATTAGAATGGAGGGTATCATCTAATTCATAATATAAGACATGCAATCAAGTAACATTTTACCAGAAAAAAGGAACAATTGAACAAAGTATAACAATAAACAGTTTGGCTTTTATGCAGGATTGCGTTCACCTACTAATAAAGACGTGCAAGTGGAAACGAAAATAACTCCAATTAAGAAAAATCCAAACAAGAAAACAAGGATAACGGAAAACATAATGCATAGAACTCCCAAAACCATAACCATACCAGTGGTGCATAGGAGTGGGATGAATCCTATGTATCAAAATTATTACCCAAACAAGGCTTAGCTAAAAGCGAATGTTCCTTAGAAATCCATGTTTGTAAGTTTTTTCTAAGTTGGGAAAGGTAAGTTTACCTATGGAAAGCTAAGGAAAATTTGGCCCAAATTCCATTAGAGATTTTCCTCACCAAAATGGTAGGGCTTGTAAGAAAAGGGAAATGAACTTGATAAAACTTTTTTTTTTAATTCCTTAATTGTCCTTATTATGTATATAGCTCATTCTCTCACCACTTCAACCCAAGCTCACTTCCATTAGGTTCGCTCCCCAAGAACATCATAGTCTACAAGGAATAGGGATGGAAACAATTAGGCTATAATTGTACTTTGTGACAAAGTCAAGAAGTTTAGGTGTAGCAACCAAGTAATTGATATCACAAGGTTTATACTAATTAAAATCACTATATATGGTTCTTGTTAAAATAATTAATCATTATACAACTTAATTGCTAAAACAACATGATAAATTCCCAGGAATACAGACCCACAAAAATTCATTATTCTTATAGGGTCTGGTATTTGGCATAATATATTCATTTTGCTTATGGCATGATATATTTAAGACATCTAATGTGTATGATAATAGTATATTGAAATATAAACTTTTCTATCTTTTCTTTATCAACATGCAAACACGAGATAGTAAAGTTATTATAAAATGTGTTTGAATTCAAGAGCAGATTACACTATAGGTTACAAGTTACTGTCTTCAAAAGATAGAGCACAATATTTTTGAGTTTTTTTTTTTAAATCGATTTTTAGATTTGCACATACATGTTTATATAATATATTACACCCAAAGCAAGGGATAGTGTGACAATCCTAAGCAAGGGACAGTGAAAACCAGTATGATCAAGTTGATTGGAATATTTATAAAGGCGGATGGGGGATGGGTGGAGGGGGAAACAAGTACTGACAAAAATTGACTATAAGACAATGAATATATATATGATATACCTCTGAGCCTGTTCCAGAAAACTTTTTACTGTAACATCGTTTATAAAGGGATCTAGCTTCATTTATGTGCCCAGCTTCAATTTCCATTGCTAAATAACATCGCCAGGCTTCCAACATGGAGCCACTTTAAAGTAAAACAAATCTATTAAAAAACGAATATATGAAAATAATACTTGTTAAAAAGGAAAAAGAAAGAAAGAAGAACATCACAATACTTGCCAAGACAAATAAGAATATGAACAAACCTGCTTTTAAGCAAGCTTTCCCAAACTCCACGGGCAGCAATTATATCTTTTCCCATATACGATTCTAAACGGGCCCAGTAGCGATGCATTTGCAACAAACTGTCTGTGTTCTTCAACTGAGGCAATAAGTAATCAGATGCCCGCTGGAATAGAAACATACGGAGTTATAATATAACACATGACCAATTAAGTTATTGATGTCAAGAATTCAATCTGAAAGGCATTTTACAGACAACAAGATCCCTGTTAAACAAATAAATGCTGCCAACTTTCTTCGGGTTCTAGTTATGAATAGAACTTTGGGGACTGTTACGCCCAATCAAATTTTTCCTGCCTCTCATCTTCACAGAACAGGTTTAAATTAGTGAAGGTGGCAAGAATACACAATTATGAATAACTAACTACCACAATTTCAAGGTCAACATCCTTGTTCGGGATATGGAAGTTTTTCCGAATTCTAACATAGTAGGAGGTAAATGATATTGCCTAGAAGTAATAAGTAGCAATTTACCATCATAACATCTATGTAGAGATGTGTAATTACTTTGACGATAAAAAATTGACCAAGACTGAGTCTTAAGAGAGGCTAGACCTAGTTATAATTCACAGCATGGATTTGCTTAAAGCACAACATTAGGTGCAACTTCTAAGATTTGAAGTTGGAGCACTGGATAATTTGTATATAATGTTGATTTTCTCGTTACGTTCACAAGTGACTTGATTAAGAAGAAGGATTTCAAATTGGAATGGATCTTCCCTAGTTCTCGACCAAAACTTTGTGGTGACTTCATTTCTTGGACAATTAATGCATGTTCATATCACTAATACTAAACTTGGAACGAAAAAGATCCCCCAAAAAGAAGCTATTGGAACTTTGATAATTTGGTTCTTTATTCTCACTCAACAATAAGCATGATATAAATAGCAAACCCATGCCTAACACAATTCGCAGCACCCAAATCCATCAAGCCTATATACCCAAATATGTGTTATCTAATTGGTTAACTGAACACAAATTGTTGAATGCTTTAAAGAGGGAAAAGAAAAAAAAAGTAGCCGCTCATAGTCTTCTCTCTTCCTCAGTAAGTCCATTCTCTCTCTCTGTCACTGGCTCCCTCTGTTAACCAAGACATCTCTCAACACAAAAACCACTACCCATGTTGTGTCACCCACCTGTCAGAAGTTTGTATCAAGAGACTTATGTGCTATTGACTAGCACGTCCTCTTCCTAGTTCCTACAAGCTTGCTGATATTTTGGGCAAGTTACCTCGCCATGGTCTACAGTCAATACCATCCTAAAGAATAACATTGTTTGGGAAAGTAATTTTTGAAGGAAGACAAAACCAAGAAACCCCTTCCCTCCCATGTAAAAAAAAATACTAATAGCCCGTTTGATAAATTCTGTCGAGAAGGAGAAACTACAAGTATCATAACCAGAAGAAATTATTTATAAAAAAAAAGGTTTAAAAACAAACCTGAAATGTTTCCCTTATAACTGAATAATCCATGGTATTTTCTCCTTCACCAGCAAGTGAGATTCTCCTCCTTAAGCCATCAACCCTTGTGAGAAATAAATCCAAGTACTGAAATAGCAATCACACTATCAAGACCCATTCATTTTTACAGGCAAGGAAACTAAGTTGTATTAATTGAACATTTTTTAGTATGATGTGTATGAAATTTAGAATTTTATGCAACAGTAGTTATCACTTAATAAAATCCACGATTACGAAAACAGAATCTGCAACCTGTAATTTTTCCAATGCAACAAACACATGAATTGTTCTAGTAAATGAATCCCAGAATGCAATTCCATAATTCCTACAAACTTCAAACCCCCGCGCTTGCGCATGAACAACTTGCTTTTCGGCAAAAGAAGAAGCTGCAACCCCCTCAGCTAAAACGTGAGCATGTAGAAGGCCAAGCATGTCAACATCAATGAGAGAATGATAAAACGATTCTAGATATATATAAACAATATCACCAATTAAACCCGTGTAACTTTAGTTTTCCCTTTTCTTTATAAACATCAATCAAACCCTCAAGTGAGAGTGAGAGTGTGTTAGTGCGTGTGAGAGAGGATATCACGAGCTGTGTCACACTGAAACAGTACTACAGAAGAAGAGAGGAGGAGCAGAAGAAGAAGAAGAAAGTCCCGAGTTTTTTCTCTTTCTTGGTATACAAGCAAGTCTAAGCCTTTCTGATATTTTTCTTTGGGTGTTAATTATCCTCTGCTTTTTGCTGGTTTATTTGTTTTATTTGGTATTGCACATCTATTAAATGAATAAGATTGTTAAGCTGAGTATTTACATTTAAATTAGAAAGTGTGATTATCATGATTTGCTAAGTTGTTCAAATTATATTTGAGAAAGGAGTTAACAGCTTAACAATGCAATTTAAACTTTAGTTAGCTTGGGTTGATAACTCAAAAATTGTTAATTAGTACTCCCTCTAACCCAATACGAGTGTCATGGTCGAAATTTATGCGTGGCATGAATTTTAAGAGGCGCCAATGACACATTTAGATATTCGAACTTGATATTTCTTTTTCCTATTAATTTCACTTTAGAAATACAAGCTAAAGAATTATTTATCAAAAAACTAAATTAAAAATAGATCAACAAATATGTCGTTTGGCTTAAAATCCATGCCCAGGTAGCATTTTCCAATTTGGGAGTCAAAAGTGAGATAGGGAGTAATTTTTTATTTTCCTTATTATTATATACAAAAAGTTATTTCAAGGAATTTAGTGTGCATCAATATCGTATCTTCTTGAAATATCTTATGTCCAAATCATTTGAATGCATATCTTGTGTGCATAGTCATGCGTCATAGATTACCATATATCCCCTTGATTTAACTTTATTTTGAGAAAAGAATTGACTTTATTATAATGGACAGAGTGCAAAAATTTGATCAAAAATATGGAGAGTACGACAAGGATAGAGGAGTATGAGAAATCCTCCAAAGCTCCATATAATCCTTTATATTATCAAAATAAACTTAACTGGTCACAAACAAAATGCACCAGGGAAATATAATTAAGGCTGACAAAAAAACAAAGATAAAAATAAAGAAAGAAGTGGTTGGATATAAAGTAAGACATTTTACCTCCTCAAAGCTTGAAAAAGTGCAGTTCAAGGACTTCTCAAACACCTGAAATATTGAGAAACCAAATGCCATTACTTGACTGGTTTAGCAACAATAAAAAGATATTTATTTCAACAAGGCTACAGAGATTGGCTACTAAGTCGTTTAACTGTAACATATACTACCTCTTTTTTTTCTTTTTTTTAAATCATTTAACTGAAAAACTATGAAGCGTGCTCACCTAATACAGCTGATAACAGATATGGAGAACAGCTGAACAGACTATGGGGAGAGAAAGGGGGAAAAGAGAGATGAATCCTTTACATAACATCTAGAAGATGTACAAAACTACAAATAAATTATATTTGATTCAAAATATAGGACACTTGATTGGCAATCAGGGTCACCAGCAATATATATGTATATACTCATATGACATGATTGCGAAAAGTTATATACTCTAGTATTTGCGAAAATAAAATGGACTTTCCTGTAACAAGGATGTATACATATATTAACCAACTCAACAAGTACATCTGTACAACAAAAATAACAGCTTTTTTTTCTGGACTAAAATAATAATAAGTCATGCTGATTAAAATGGATTTAACTTTTGAGAAGTAGAATCTAGGTGAAAATAAGAATCCAACATCATAATTTGATAAAAAAAAATTAAAGCACGACTTGGAAACAAAAAGGAGAATCTGATACGAGCAACTAATTTCATAAAGGATTTTATTTGGCATATAAACATTTTTTCTTTTTTAATAAAAGAAGAAATTTTATTAACAGAAAAGAAATGATACAATAAATGGGGGACAAGAAGTCCTCCCTCATTAGACTAAAAATCAAAAACAGAAAAGCAATTAGAAAAGTACACCCTCAAATCTCTACATAAATCGGTAACAAATATATGACTAAATGCCCCCATAGCAGAAGCCCAAAGAGACGAAGGAAAAATAATCCTATCATTCAATAATATTTTAAGGATAAGTAACTCTAAAGAACCTAAAATTACGCTTATTCCAAATTCCCAACAAGATAGAAAACCAGGCACTTCCATAAAATTTTGACATCCCTCTTACTTCCAAATCCTCTCAAACGAATTAGTAGCATATCTTCCACCGTAGTAGGACACACCCACTCCTTTCCTAACACTCTAAGGAAAGAGTTCTGCAATTCCCAAGAAACAAGACAATGCAAAAATAAATGAGTATGTGTCTCATTACTCTGATTGCACATAGAACAAATGTCCGGAGATAGAACTTTGTAAGGCATGCGACCTTGATAAATATTATTAGTATTTAATCTTCGTAAAACCAGAGACCACACAAAAACCTCAACTTTGGAAGACATTGGCTTTCCAAATGTACGAAACCATGAAAATGGATCAGGAACAACATACCAAGTCAAAAAAAAGGAGTAGCTCTTACAAGACAAGGAACCATCTAAAGTCTAGATACGCCTAGTACATAAATGAACCGAATAAAGCAATGTTAGCAATGATTCCATCTCATTAAACTCCAAATCCATGAGATTCTTGAAGAAATGAAAATCCCAAGAAAATAGGTTCCCCATCACGCTTTATGAAGTTACAAATGAGAGCATCATGAAGTGAAAAAATCCGATACATACGATTAAAAATAAGCGAAAAATGGTTATCTCCCAACCAATAATCCTCCCAAAATTGAAATTGATGACCATCCCAAACTCCGTATCTCAAATGTCGTATAAACTATTATAACCATGGAAGATGAATTTCCAAGGACTTAAATGAGTAACATAAACCCCGGGCCTAACATCCCACCCATTCAAATGTATGTGAACTTGCTCCTAATAACCTTATGCCAAAGAGAATGAGGTTCCAAAGAAAATCTTCAAAGTCATTTACCAACCAGAACAACATTCTTGAGGACTCCAAACCCCCCTCCTACTTAGAAAGACACATTGTTTTTCACTCAACCAAATGATCCTTCCTTTCATCACCAGCTCCCAACCTCGTTAACTTTTTTAGGGTGTCAGCAACATTAACTAGTATCCTAAAAGAAAAAGTTAATATAGGGGTATACTAGACAAACAAGCTTGAATCAAAGTAATCCTACCCAAGGAAAAATACGCATCTTTCTGACTTACTCTCTCAACTACCAAATCCCAAATCGAGACTGACCTAGGTTTCCCACCAAGCGGGATCCCAAGATAAGTAAACAAAAAATCCTCAATTCTACAACCAGTCAAAGACAAATAAACTAAAAGCTCCCCATATCCATGTTAAACCCAACTACACTACATTTAGACAAATTACTCAAAAACTTGAATTTTTGTTAACACATTTTTAAAACCTTGGAACCAGAGAAAGAGAATAGCATCAGCAAATTGGAGGTGAGAAACTCTCACCTCCTCACGCCCAATTGCACAACCTGCAAGGATACCACACTCCTCTCCTTGGTTGGCATCCTGCTCAAAACATCAACAACTAAAGTAGACAAAGGGTCACCCTGCCTCAAACCTCGAAAAGACTTAAACTAAGACTTGAGCTCTTCATTCACAATCATAGAAAAATGAGAAGAGACAAAACACCCTTTCATCCAAGAGCCCCACCTAACTCCAAAACCTTTCCTCTCCAACACCTTATCTAAAAAGCCCCAACTAACCCTAAGCTTTTTCAAAATTCAGCTCAAGCACGAGACCCTTTCTCCCTCCCTCTCTCTCCTATGTACATCCTCCATAATTTCATTAGCTATTAAAGTTGCATCAATAATCTATCTGTCACCCGCAAAAGCACTCTGCGAACTTGAAATTGTATCTCCAACAACATTACTCAATCTCTTAGAGAAAAATTTGTTTCTCTTTGGTAAGAATTTTATACACTAGTCACAAGACTAATCGACCTAAAATTCGTCACCTTAATAGAACGATCCTTCTTAGGGTAATGAAGGCAGAATTAATATTTTTCTCAATAATACTTGTTGCAAGGAACTCCTGAAAACTGTAATGAAATCACCTTTCACCACATCCCAATACAATTTGTATGATAGTAACTCATTGTAAACCCATTAGGACCAGGAGCTTTCTCTCTATCCATTTCGAAAATAGTCTGCTTGATTGTAATCGGCTCTTCCAACCAAAAACTCTTCTCTCAAAATACGACATCAATCTAAATCCTTTACCATAAACCTATCATCAACCTCCTCCCCAAAGAATTTTCTATACATTAGCATTTACTAGTCAAATAAGAATTTCTACCCATAACACCCGATTCAAGCTCTAACTCCCTAATAAAATAACACCACACACAAACTTATGAAACAATCTTAAATTACAATCTCCATCCTTCACCCAAGTAAACCTAGTTTTCTGCCTCCAACTAGCTTCCTCACACAAAGTCACTTTCTCAAACTCATTACGCAGCTAAACTCGTTTACCAATCAAATCCTCCGAAATATCACTACTATCCTCAATCTTATTAATCTCGTCTACCTCTTTCAAAATTGTTTTCTTCCTATCTCTCACATCACCAAATACCTCCTTATTCCACTCTTTTAACTTCCATTTAACATGCCCCAACTTTTTCATAAAAACATATCCTCTCCAACCCACACAACCACCCTCAGTCCACCACTGCTTAATTAACTAGGAGAAATTTGGGTGAGAAATCTACATATTCTCAAAACAAAAAGGAGTGGACCCCATTTGAGAAGACTAGATTCTAAGACAACAGAAAAATGATCAGAAACTACTCGCAAAAGAACTTGCCCCAACCCAAGAAAAGCATCCTCTCAATCATTACTAAACAAAAATCGATCAATACGAGTTGCATGTAAACCTACAAAAACCTGAGAAGAAGAGACAAACTTCCCAAAGTGGAGGATACTATTTAGCCCCCAAAGCATTTATACCACTCCTAAGAGAGAACAAACTTTCAATGGGTAAAGATCATAATAGTCAATAAATGTGAATAGACTCGATACCCCCAATGAAAAATGGCGACAGAAATAATGTTTTATTATAGGTAAATGACAAGATTGATACTCCCTCCGTCCTCAAAAGGATGATTAAAGGTACAATTTTTTTTGAAATGATGAGTTAAAGTACATAAAGTGAAGGGTAAATATGTCATTTAATGGGATCCATTAGTATAAAAAAATAAAAGTATTTATCACTTTATATAATCTTGTGGGAGCACTAAGAATAAATTTAGAATTTTTTTACCACCTTTCCTCTACTTTTACTGTTCTTAATATGCGTGCAAATTGTACTTTGCTCATCCTTTTGGGAACATGGAGTATTTTTTTATAAATAAAAGACAGAATTGATGTGGCAAGTATGTGGCTGGAAATAGTATCTAGAAAGTGCTATAGCATCACTAGCAAACATTTGCTAACTCACAGAAAAATATAAGAATAAGAGGAGAAAATGTCTAAGCTCAATCCCACTAAAGAAGAGCTCCAGCAGGACGGCAGGACTAGTACCATCAGACATCAAATAAATAAATAAATATATATATATATATATATATATATATATCGCATTTAGTTTTTACTAAATAGGATAACAAGTTAACAACAGAATGCTGTCCAATCAAAAAAGAGATCGTCAGCGCTGTTAACTGCCACAACAACACACCTTCATTATGCTTGTCTAGCATGTGACCGTGCCATTGTTTAAGCAAAGTGTGACAGAAAACTTCGTTTGAGATATAAAGAATTTTCCGGAAAGATTGAACTAGATAAAATTGTTTATCCTCTTCTTAGATAAATTGAACTTTACCCAGGAAAACAATTTGATAAAAGGAAACAAAAAAAACTTACAGCAGATATATCTTCCTCGGGAGCATGCCCACGCTCTAGGGAAAGCAAGTACCGCACCCATAGTTCTCCAACCCAGGGACAGTTTTTTGTGGCTCTGCAATAAACATCTTTCACTATCCTCGCTGCCTGCAATGACAAGATAGATTCATAAACCACTTGAACCAAAATGGAAAAAAGAAAACAAGTTAAAAGAAAACCTTCAAAGTTTTGTCCAGGTACTGAGTATAATCAAGCCATATATCACCAGATATAGGAAATTCAGCGATAGCTCGTTCATACAGAATTTGAACTCGAGCTGGATCTCCATAAGACTGTTCAAATTTCAAGTAGGTCTGCAAAATCACGATTATCAAAATTGAACTAGCAAGTAAGTTAAGTTAAAATAATAGAAATAAACTCTATCTAAACAAAGACCAGCTATAATTTTTATAGTAGGTGTGGAATGTTTGGACAGAACCTAAGCTTTGATCAAAACAAAAAGCACAAAGCAGCAGCAGCATCTTTGTTTAACAGGCAAAAATCAGTAACACATCAAAGATCAAGCAGTAAAACTATCAAAGCCAAGAATATTGGTATGTTCCTCTTCTATAATAAGTTGTCAGATATAACTCAAAAAAAAAAACTGTTGAGTTGACATCCAAGATGACCTCAACAGTATGTGATTAGAAAAGATATTTGCATCTCAAACAGAACGCACGAAAGTAAGCCAATCACGTAGTTCACTTCTAAATACAATCATTCAATCTATGAGCACAACCTAAGCCATGGTAAAACAAGAAACAGTCACTGTCAAACTTCGTCACTTCCTTTTTATAAATTCAATCAGATAATGAAAAAGAAGTCACGGGTAACAATAAACCAATAAATATCCTAGTGAATGCCAAATAAATGGAAATTAACATGAATGCTAACCACAAGAGCCTGCATAAATTAGTGCATTTGGATTTATATTAGAAGTATATATACTTATAATCATCAAATATATTCTCAATTATTTTAAAGTTTTGCTTACTTTTTTTAATAACTATTTGGGAAAAATTTATATCTTAGTCACTTTCTCATTTAATTACTTCCCAGAAGATTTTTAGTACGACTGTATTAATTCCTGCATGATATACAGGTGTATCACCTAGTGCTGAAGATTTGTTAGGTACACCATTATTTTCATAGGGATCAAGTGATAACATCAAAACTTACGTACCATATATTGTTGAAGCCTTTCTGAATCAGGTGCTTCTTGTCTAGAAACTTGTTCTTCAAGATGAGCACGGGCATTCAACATCTCCAAGGCCTTTTGATATGCAGAGGAAACATGCGAAGCAATCCCATCCAAGCTGCTACTATTGGCATCAAGAATAGTCCCTTCTTCAGCCTCCCAAGCCTTGTAGGTGAGAAGAGTTGAGCGCAAGTCTCCATGGGGGACTGACAATTGACGATGAAATATATTCCGAATTCGCAGGACCTGTTTATCTCTCGACTGCAAAGCCAGAAGTATTATTCTTAAAGTACATATGGGAAAGACAAATTACATGAACTTTCCATCACAAGTAACAAAAAAAACACGGGGAAGAAGTTGTGATCACCACAATGATTTAAGGAATTTTATCAAAGGCAGGGAAAAATAAATGCTTTATGTTTAACACAGAATATAGTAATGACAGACATTAAACATGCACAAGCAAAACTTGCAGAAAAGCATTTTCTAACAAGGAGCTCCCAGTTAAAAATTTAATTTCAAGTGGCATATCCTTAGATACATTTCTCTATTAAATTTGATGCCTGGCTTTGCAACTCTGCATTTATATGTCTAATAGATCAGGAGTTTGCCATCAAATTTATTCAAGTATGGTTTAAAAGAGCATCCATGCAAGGAGATCCCATCTGATGGGGATCACAAGTCAAGAGCAAAGTAAAGAATTTTTAATTTATTATTTAGAGTTTTTACTATGTTTAATGTAAGAGTAATTGATGTAATTTATATTTTAGTGGGGATTTAGGAGATATTAATTAGTGATTAGGAATTATTAATAAGAGCATTTTAGTCATTTAGTACTTTTATTATTCTCCAAGTAACATTAGGGTTTTAAGTCTCTTTAAATAGTGATGTAGTCCGCACAAGTTTTTTAGACTACAAACTATTGATATTGAAATTGATTATTCATCTTTAGTGTTGATTAAGACCCTAGAGATTTAAACGTGGAGTTTAAATCTTAATTTATTTTTTATTAATTTTCATCTATTAATAAGGGTATTTTAGTCATTTAGTACTTTTATTATTCCCCAAATAATATTAGGGTTTTGAATCTCTTTAAATAGTGATATAATATCCACAAGTCATTTAGAATATTGCAGATTATTATTGGTTTTCCTAATATCATGGAGGTATTTCCCTAGAGTTAAAAGACGCTCTGTCCAATTTAAGTGACCTCCTTTCTCAGTGTTCTAAAAGTCGGTCTAGTTGACCGACTAGACGGCGACTAGGTCGGGGTCGGAGACTCGCCGAGTCGACCAGGCCCTAGTCCTTTGATTTAGTCGCTGGCCGACTTGGTCAGGACCAAGTCGGCAACTAGTCGGTAAAGTCGGGATGACACATATCAGGGTAATTTATGGATTTTTTTTTATAATGTTTAAATTTAAACTCTCCCTCTGCCGACTGCTGCTTCTTCAAAAAAAACTTTGACCGACGACGACTGGATCTTCTCCCTCTGCCGACGAAGCCGACTGGATCTTCGACCAATGACGACTAGATCTTCTTCGGCGACGACGACCGCCGCCGACGACTGGATCTTGACCGCCAATCGACAGCTAACGCTTCTTCGATCATGGCGACGACCGCTTCTTTCTCTTGCTCTTCGATCGCGACGACCACCGATTATTGTTGCTCTTATTCTTTGCGATCGGTAGGTCTTTCCCTTTCAAATCTCTCTCTGTAATTATTTCTCAATTTTTTTTAAACAGTTTACATTACAAATACTGATATAAGGCTTATAACTTATAAGGCATATTGATATAAGGCTTAACAGTTTACAAATACAAATAGTCAAATACTGATATTTTTTTGTGGTTTTAGTTAATTAGTTCCTTAGTGGGCATTTAAGAAAAGGTTGGAAAAATTAAATTAGTTAATTTTTTTAGTTAATTGCAATATTTTATTTTAAATTTTAAATTTTTTCAACTTCAATTATAAATTAAATTATTAAAATCTGACTGTGGGGTTTGGAGAAATGACTGATGTTATATTTTTATGCATAGGTATAATATCACTATCAATGGCTCAATCACCATCTTTGTCTTCGGCGGCCTCTAATAGAGTGTTCAGTATTAAAAAGAGCTTCAGATGATATTGGATGGGAATATGGCTTCCTTGTAAATCCTAACAAGAAGGATCGTTGGAGATGCAAATTGTGTGACAAAGAGTATGGTGGAGGTGTTTATAGATTGAAACAACTCATAGCAAATATCAAAGGAAATGTAGCATCATACTCCAAGTCAACCAAGGAAGATAAAGAAAAGTGTAAGATGGCACTTGACAAGGCAACAACTAAAAAGAGAGACAAGAGGATAGATGACGTGAATGTTAGAGCGGAAGTGGAAGTGGAGGCAATTCTAGAAGGAAATGAAGACGAAGAAGTTGAAGTTTTAGGGTCAAGGAAGAGGCCCCATTATCTTGGTCCCATGGATAGATATCTGAGGGCCATCAATCCGGATTTAGTACAAGTAAGAAGATGCGACAACAAAACATGAATGATGCACTTTGGAAAGATAGAACTCATGATGTGAATAGGTACTTGGCTCGATGGATGTATGAAGGCCGGTATTCCATTTCATGCTATCGATAATGATAGCTTTAAGCGGTTTGTTGAGGCGGTGGGTATATTTGGCGAGGCTTCCAACCCCAAGTCAATACCAATTAAGGGGCCGTTATTGAAGGAGGAGGTGGAGAGAACCAAACAATCACTCAAAAACAAGAAGAAGAGTGGGCTTCAACGGGATGCTCTATCATGGCCGATGCTTGGACCGAAATGAAAAAGAAGAAGCATCATGAATTTATGTGTTAATTGAGGATGGGACTTGTTTTCTTTCTTTAAGGAAGATTCGGGAGGTGTCGCACTACGGCTGAATATATATTTGGCTATGTCGACAAGTGCATTAATGAAGTCAGGCGCAAAATGTAATCCAGTAGTCTGAGACAATGCCTCTAATAATATGGTAGCGGCGACATTGTTGAAAGCCAAGAGACCACACATGTTTTGGACCTCGTATGCAACCCTTTGATAAACCTCATGTTTGAAGGATTGAAAGCAACAAAAGTTCAAAGACACTATTGAAAAAGGCAAAGAAGTTCACTATATTTATTTATGGTCATCATAGAACATTGGCATTGATGAGAAAACATACAAAAAAGAGAGACATAGTGAGGTTGGGTGTTACTAGATTTGCAACCGCCTTATTGATAATGTAAAGTATGATGGAGAAGAAACAAGAGTTGAAGATGATGTTTACTACCAATGAATGGGGAGCTCTTCCATGGGTGAAGACCATGAAAGGGAAAGCGCATTGATTTCACGGTGATGAAGTCTGGCGTTTTGGAATAGTGTAACTCTTTGCTTGAAAGTGTTGCTCCATTAGTGATGGTTCTTCGTCGTGTTGATGGGGATTGGAAGCCCTCAATGGGCTTTGTGTATGGAGAGCTCAAGAAAGTGAAAGAAGATATCAAATAGGCATACAAACAAAATGAGGGTAACTACCGGCCAATACTACAAGTCATTGACACAAAAAGCTTATATCATTGATAGTTCATTTGCATCGACGGCTTACTTTTTGAATCCATTTTACCTCTTCAAGGATCCTACCATGAAAGATGATCCAATTATCATGGATGGTGTTTTTACTTGTGTTGAATCTTTCTTCCCCGATGATTTTGAAGTTCAAAATGAGGTTATCAATAAAGAGTTGTTGAAGTACAAGAACAAAGAGGGTGGATTTGGTAAACCATTGGCCGCAAAGGGATGTGAGGAGAACAATGACACTTATGATCCGGATAACTAAGTAATTACTTTTCTAGTTTTCTTTTCTTAGTACTAAATTACTCATTGAATTGTGCTTCTTTCATAATTAGTTGGATGGTGGTCTAACTATGGCAATCATACACCCAACTTGAAAAAAATGGCCATTAGAATTCTCTCTGACTTCGAGTTCATCCGGGTGAGAGAAATTGGAGCACTTTTGAGAGAGTAAGTACATATTCCCTCTCTTTATTATATGTTGTAATTTTTTAATAAGGGTATTAGAATTATTAACTTGAGAATTTTCTTTAATGTATAGATACATACGGAAGAAAAGGAATAGACTTGATGCAACAAGGCTGAACAACCTAGTGTATGTCCAATTCAATGCCAAATTTGTCAATAAGAAAAGAAGGGTAAAGGAGAAGGATGTCTTAATTACTAGTGAAGCAACAAATGCACAAGGATGGATTGTTGAAGGTGGTAACGATGAAGTCGAAAGTAGGGTTCGGGACTTACATGGGATATGGTTGGGGAAGCTATGGGGCCGGATGAGGTCCTTCTACCAGAAGAAGTGGTAGAAATGTGCGAGAACTAGATGAAGGCGAGTTTGTGTCGAGAAAATGATGACAACGAAGAGGAAGATGAGAATTATGAGTTCGAGTCCGATGGAGAGCAAGTCTTGGAGGGATATGGAGAAGAGGAGGAGGAGTGATTTATTATTGATTTTGTGCTACTTAGTTTCATTTGGTTAATTTGTTTTCATGTTTTGAACTTAGAGCATCAAACTATTTGGTTTAACTTAGTTTTCCATGTTTGAATTTGATGATTTGTGTTACTTATGTTATTCTACTTATTCAAAACTTATGAAGGAGGAATGATAGTATATATATTTTTAAAAAAAAATTGAAAATCCGACTAGCCAATTAATCCCCGATTAATCCCCTAGTCGCTAGTCGGTAGCCAACCGACATGGGACCGACTATCGACTTTTAGAACACTGCTTTCTTTTACTAGTCATTAAAAGAAAATAAAATAGTAATATCGGAGTTGGTATTTCGTCAAAACATCTTCCATCATATAATTTTCACATATTGAACTACATTTTATTTACCTAAAAAGAAAGTATATTGAACTACTTACATACATGAAATTGTACTTCATATTGTTAACTTATATGTGAGCTAGAAGTTCAAGTTACAACCTTTTTCATTATAAAATATGACATTGTATAGATGTTATTAACACTTGCAACATCTATTTATTTCAAATTAAGGTAATGAATTATAAAGCCAAATACTATAATTGTATAGTTAACCCAGCTATCATATAATCTTCTTCCCAAGTAAAACAAACTATTAACAACGCGAGAATAGGTCATACGGAATATATACAAATGGAAAAAGTATTATTTAATCATACTGACCTCAACATCAGCCTTGTCAATGGTGTCCAAAATTGCTTGCTCAAATTTCCTATATGCCTCCCATATCTTGCTGCCTTCAGCAATATGTAAACCAGCAGCAGTAAGAGCACGCTCAAATAAGTTCCTTGATTTCAAAATACCAGCAGGTGAACCTTCACGGACTAATGGATCATAATCTTGAACAAATTTTATATATTCACACCAGAGAGAGACGGACTGCACAAAAAGAAATAGATATTTTTTATTTCTAAAAGATGCATTTATCATCATCATATGAGTTTCATTTTTCGTTTGTCATCTCTATGTAGAAATATTACAATGTACTACTCCAACTTAAATAGCAGCCAAAAATGATTTAATAAATATTAGCTAAAGTGTTCCAAGAAAGCTCCTTAAAAAGAAAGATGCACCACTCCAACAGATGTCGTAACGAGGGAGTCACATTCAGAACAAGCACTAACCAGGTAATCAGAGACAGCATGCTCATAAAGCTTCTCAATTGCAGTAAGAGCATCGGATCTGCAGCATAGACCAAGAATACATGACATCAGATATACTTACACGTTTACACGAATTGCCTCTAAATCAAAACAAGGAAATAATGACATAATTATAAACGCAAATAGTTAGACTAAACACCAAAAGATTTTTCTATATTCTAATTTCGAACTCATGCTTAAATAATAAAAAACTACATCATTTTATAGAATATTCAAATCTGTGTCTATTTCTCTAGATAAAACAAGAAGTTTTGTTAAAACAACTAAAGATGACAACATGTCCTCCAACAACTTTAATGGAAAAGTAAACTGTCCTATCTGGGGAAAAAAAACCAGCAGGTCCTTACAGAAGCCTGAACCTCCAGATACCTCAAGACTAAAACGAAGTTACACATCTAATTCCACAACTAAGGTAATTAGGTATTAGTCAATGAAGATATTAGTATTAAATATCCGTAGAATAGCACAACACTTACAATGCTCCATATACATAACTTTTACAATAATTTTAGCATTTACAGCTTAAGAATGAAAAGTGGTCACTTAGACTAATAAGAAATATATATCTAAGCGTGTCATATGCAAACCTTAATATTCGTAAGAGAATAAATAAGTCAACAATATAAGTACTTGTTTATAGTCTTCCAGAAAGAGCCTTACTATATGGAACCGTAAAAAGAGCTCAAGAAATGAAATGGATGAAAGCTAATGTTTAAAAAAAATACTGAGATTTGTGCCAACAATTCATTAGCTTATTTTTGCATTTTTATTTGACATTAGGTTTTTACAAGTTCAAGTATACCCACAAACACATAAATATAGTAGGAAAATGGTAAATGATGGATTGTAATAGGAAACAAAGAAAGAGAATACAATACCCAGAGCATAGAGAAATCTCATCTTTAGTCCACTCCTGCCACATTGCAGGGGTTAATGGAAAAAGCTCACTCATTGCCTCCCTCGCTATCCGTAGCTTCTCAATGTCTCCTTTCTTCCTTAAAGCCCTTATATACTTCAAAAAACACAAATATGAAACAAATTTCCAATCATCAACATAGCTATATATATACACTTACAGAGATTAGAGATAAATGATTCAGCTGAGTGAATACTTGAACATGAGCATCGTAATTGCCGGGGTTACTAGAGAGTTCAGTTTCTAGGGTTTGAAGTTGGAGATTGTCTTGGGCTTCATCGTCGGAATCAGAATCGGACTCCGAATCGGAATCGGAATCGGTTGTTGTTTTAGGGTTTTGAGGTTCTGACATGGTCTGGTCCTCTGTGACAGTAATCGGAGCTTCCTCCATGTGTGTTGGGCCTGAAGAATCGAGGGTTTCCGCCATTGCTGAAGCTTTGCTTTCGGTGGAACTCTTAGTCAGTAGTCACTAGTCAGTCACTGAGCAGCGGGGAATGTATAGTTTGAGGCTGATGGAATAGCTGACGACGCCGTTTGGTTAGTGTGGTCTGGTTACATGGGCCTAAGTTAGTTCAACTTATAAATTATATTTTATTATTGAAGTATAAATTAAAAATTAATTTATAAGTAGATTTTAAGAAGTAATAATTTTTTACTTCTTAAAGATTAACTTATAAGTCATTTTAAAATAAATAAATTTGATCAAAAAAATTTTTTTTCTTTATTTTAATAATTTTTACATCGTATTTATCTTTACCTAATATCGGACAAAAATACCCAACTCAAGTCCAAACTATATGATTAAATAAAATTAAGATTGCAAATCAATTTGTAAAACACTTAATTCAGATTTTTATTTATTATAATTAAAATTAAAAAGAAGTAGTACATACATACAACCCAACATTAGACACAACAGAGTCACAGACCATGATCTCGAAAGCACACCGGTTACTTATTAAACTCTCGTAAACAGTCTTAGAGTTCAGCCTTAATAGCCTCAGCAGAAGCACCATTTCCCCCAGCAATATTAATCACCTTAGGCTCTTTCTTCTTTTCCTCAGGCAACTTAGGCACGGCAATCCTCAAAACCCCATTTTCCAAATGTGCCTCAACCTTCTCCAAATCAGCATTTGCAGGCAATCTAAACTGCCTCAAAAATTTCCCACTTATCCTTTCAGCTCTATGCCATTTATCCCCCTCAATTTCCTCCTCCTCCTCTCCTTTTATCTCTCCACTCACTCTCAATACTCTGTTTTCTTCCACCTCAATACTCACATCTGCTTTCTTTATTCCGGGCATGTCTATCGAAATCACATGTGCTCTTGTTGTTTCTTTCCAATCAGCTCTAGCCAATGGCAAAGATTCTACCCCTTTTGGGAATGCTATTGGGACTTGTTCAAGGATTCTGAATGGATCGTCTGTTGGGAGCATCATCATGTCCCAAAGCCTGCTTTTACTGTAAGGGACTAAAGCCTGGGTTTCAAGGGGAATGATTGTGACTGCCATTGCTAGAACTAGGAGGGAAATGAGGAGAAAATTTTGGTTACCCATTTTGTGTTGATGGATGAAAAAGATTGGATTTTGGTGATGGTGTTAATTATGCTCTGGTTTGATGTGTTGTGGAGGGGAAAGAGAATGTGTGGGGTTTATATAGGAGAGAGAGAGGGGTGATGGGATTTCTGGAGGGTTCTGTTCTGCATGCTAATTGCTAGGGATGGATCAGCTGAATTCTGGAAGAAGAGAGAGACATCCACAAGGTGCTAGAGGTAAAAGTTTGTTAACCGTAAGGATGAAGCTAAAGAGGACCGTAGGCTAAATCTGGAAACTTCAGGAATGCAGTAATATCAATGAAATTTATGACGTTGGCCTACAAACAAATAACTATATAATCTCTAACTTAAGTTTAGATATTATGACATGAAGATTAAGTTGAATCCAAATTCAAGATATAAAAATTAAGTTCTAGTCTAAATTTGGAAATAGAATATGCTATAACTACATTAGGAGCAAACAATTAACTCCTAAATTTCTTCTTTAACACTCGCATATTTTACTTATCTCACTTTCTTGAAACCCAGAAATAATTATTTAAAGTGCAAAAATAGAGAGCTTTAATTATAAAAGTTGAAAATTCCACAAAAGCACTTTCAACCTACGAGTTACTAAATGCACAACAGAAGAAAAATGGCACCAAACCATGTGTCCCCCTATAAAAGCACAAAAATAAAAAAGAAAAGAAATAAAAAACCACTAATAGGAGTATATATTTATCATTCACCAGCATGCCCTCTAAGTCTTAACCAACAACTCTGAGTTAGACCTGGCAAAAAAATAGATTTGGGTTATATAAAATATGTTTTGGTTGGTTTTGGAATCAAAATTATATTACCTATATTTAATATGAGTAATGTGGTTTCGATTTAAATGGTTATGGGTCGAATCCAGGTCAACCTATTTTTTAAATTATAGTTTAACTAAAATCTTAATTTCTGTTGTACTAAAAGAGTCCTATTTTAATTTTTTAGACCCAAGTTTGAAACTAAAATTTTTAATTAATGCGACTAATTTGAGTATTAAAAACATTAATTTTGTGATTATAGGCACTTTCAAAAAAAAATTACATACATAATTATTATGTTAATTAAATTTAAAAAAATTATTGAGAATTTGATTAGTAAATATATTTTTTGAGGTGGGGTGGGGTGGGGTGGGGTGGGGGGTATACATAATCAGTAAATATTTTTTTTGGGGGTTGGGGTTAGGGGTCGGAGGAGTGTAGGGTAGGGGGTGGCGCATAGGGGTGGAGGTGGATGTGCGTAGGGGTGGGGTAGAGAAGGTTGGGGTGGGGTGGGGTGGGGTGGGGTGGGGTGGGTGGAGGTGTATACATAATTACTGAATATTATTTTCTTTTAAAAAATATGATTCCAAACCTTAACGAACTTATTGTGTTTTATTGTATCTTAATACATCTTAACAACTTACCTCTTAATGCATTTTAACGACTCATATTTTTGTATTTAGAGAGTTCTCTGAATAGTTTAGACTTATATTTGTCTCTTAACTATTCAGAGGACATTTTAATATAAAAATATGAGCTGTTAAAATATATTAGGATGTGAACTTTTAAGATGCAATCAAACACTAAATAAATAAAATAGTTAACCAACTCATTGGTTCTAGGTTAACATAGGTCGACCCAATAATTGCCAGGTCTATCTGTGTAACTCCTTTCCGGTAAATAATTAGAAGGCAAATAATTTAGAAAGCAATTCTACGAGAGAGAAAAAGTTGATAAAACAAACAAGAAGAAAATAACAAAGGACTGTTTAACTGGACAGAGCTAATTACAAGAGCATATCTTTCATTACTGATGAAATATAAAAGTTTCACTGGAAAAGTGTCTATTGGACACTGAGTAACAAATTCCTCAAGGATACAATCAACAAAAAAGATTTGTTTCGGAAATTTGGCATAAAAATAAAACCTCAATAAATGTCACGACACCAAGAGGATAAGTTTATTATTATATGTCATGAAGACGATAAATCAAATGAAAGTGAAGATAGAGGATTTCAGTTACTGACAAGTTTGTGAAATTTAACAATGCAATCTAATGCACGATCAAAATCACTCCCCTCCAAGGCGATTGTAAACCGACAATATCCAGGAATTCCAGTCCATGAAGCACTGTTTATGCATAGACCGGTGGCCCTAAGCATCGCTTCCCTTATGTTTGAGTCATCGAGTTTGGCTTCCCACAAACTGGCATCTTTGTTCAGTTTAATACTCTTGCCAATGTAAGCACACGGCTTTGCTACCATGGAAATACCAGCACAAGCTTCAACAACCTCCCATCCGCATTTCTCTAGAGTCTAGTGCACAAACACGCGCAAAAAAAAACAGAGTAAATTTTTTTAAAAAATAAAATCACATATTCAACATGTAAAGAAAAACTACTTGAAAATAATAACCAAAAAAATATTTCAAAAAAATAAATTACATGAAATCATTAGGGGATTGAGATTCATGATTTCACAGGCTTTAAATGCCACGACCTTAAAAACTGAGATGTTATAATTACAGGAACTCTGAGACTAGTAGGTGTTCATGGGTTGGTCAAGGAAAATTGGTTATGTTTGTCCCTCATAGACACAGGCATTTGATGCCTAATTCGATCCAGAATGACTCGTATGTATGAAGCAAAATAAATGCCTATAAGGCCAGTTAACTTTTGCAGTTCAACAATTTCTTAGGTGGTTCTAGTTTGCATTAAAAAAGGACAAATGAGCAGGGTAGCAAAAAAAATTGGTAAATCGATCAGGGTAGTCATATTTATATGCATTGATTTTGTTTTTCTTTTTTAAAAGTACAGGACTAAAACAAGAACCCTTCCTTTTAAATGCCACAGCCCCGAGGGGTTCAGGCTAACAGCATGTGTAATAAGTACAAAGTCTCACTTATAATGAAACCAAAAGCAGGAGTGTTTGAATGGAATTTTTTTGTTAGGGACGTTCTTACCTCCTTCAAACGCTTTGATCTACTTCCCAGAAGTTTTTCGTGCTCGGCAACTGCACCCAGTAGATCTCCGGCTTCATGCTCTCTAAGATCCAGAAACTTCTTTGCAGTGTATTTAGTAGTGCTGTGAGGTTTGCTTATCCCGGACAAACTATTGAACACATCAACCAAAAAGGGCTGGTTAAGAACCAGAAACCCGAAAGTAAGCCCACCAGTAAGCATCTTAAAAAACAATCCTCCAAGGAGAGACACACAGAAGGATGGCTTGGCCGAAGTAAATTTTGCCAAGCTGGCCCCCAAATTCCAGCTACCCCGGACTTTGGAGTTAAATTCAGGACCCGAAAATGAAGTATCAATTATAACCCTTGCTCCAAATTTAGCACAAATAGATAATATGTTTTCTATCTCTTGATTGCTATAAAGCAAGCCAGTTGGATTGATTGTTGGACCAGAAATGTAGAGCCACGGCTTACTCACAGTCTCGAAAACACAGGTAAGTTGCTTCTCTGTCAACTTAAACCCTACTTCAGAGGTGGTAGGAATATTCATGATGTGTGCATTCAGAAATTTGGCAGCAGAAACATTGTTACCATTTGAGCCAGAAGGGAAGCACAAAGTTCCACCTTCTTCAATGCAGCAGAGGACCAACTTATTAAAAAGAGCCAGCGGGTAGTCTGCGAATATAAATTCAGAGTCACCATCCGTTAAGAAACCATAATTGCTCTTTACGAATTGTCTAAGGCTCGGTGTCACATCAATTTCTGCCTCCGTTACGTTCTGCCTTGCAAAACTCTCGAAGATGGCAGCTTTGGCTGGAGTTGGTATAGGCAAAAAGCTTTGCTCCACATCCATGAAAATCTGGGAAGAGTGATCTGCCTCACTGCTTGAAAACTCCGCATGACTAAGGACTGAAATGGCAGAACTAGAAAACCCAATCATCTCACTAGCTTTTGCCTTTTCGGTGTTTCTCTGCACGAACAGTATGGAAGTCAATTTAAAAAATTCTTTCTCCAGAAGTTACAAAAGCAGGTTTAATGTAAACTCAAGCAGCAGTAGAAAAAATCAACATGTAACAAACTGCAACATTACTAATATATGGCTAAATCCTCAATAAGTATATAATGGGGTTTAAGTGTCCACTAACCATTTAGTGAGCAATATAATTTGGAGCCATAAAACTAGATTTTATTCCAAAAGCTCTATAATTCCAAAGGTTTGTACAAAATCTTAGGTAAATCTAGCCAGACACTCTGGTGCATGTGCTACCAGACTATTTCCTAAGACCTAAAGTATCTGGAACGCGTGACAACTCTTTAGTGGAAAGTGAAACAGGGGTAGCATTTAACTTCCCCTTTCAACTACGTTCAAAGTGACATACCATAAATGTTTCTGACGTACAGTTCAGTGTCAGTGCCCAGTCAGTATTTTAGACCATGGGAACTGGTTGAATGGAAAGGCCAATAATATAGAAGTGGCATTATTTGCATAACCAAAACATTTCCAAAAGATCAGGTCAAAGAGAAATTTTCAAGAAGGCAATAATCACTTCCCATAAATAGTCCAAACTTAAGTCCACCCGTCCCAGCACCTCGAAATTCCAGACTAGCAGAGGTAATGGCCTATACTAGAATGAAAAAGCATATTAGCAAATATCATCTTAGTAGTTCAAGTAAGACACCTCTGCAGGTGGATGTCGATCAGGGAGCTGAAAGGCAAGAAGCTCATTGAAAATGCAACCATAATAGTACTGAGTAATGGGTGCAGTATTCCCCTGTAATAGTTCCACGGTCTTGGATAATGCTTTAAAGATGGTCTCCTCTTCTGATATAACAAAAGCAACTTCCAAATCTGAATAAACCTGTAAACAGATTTTTTTGGATAGCTTATTACACGATATATATAAAATTAGAGGATTGATTGATTGAAATGAATCAAATAACACCATTCAAGTACACCTTAGGTCATTTAAATCCATTAATTGGCTGCACGCTACACTTCAGCACAATTATCATTGCTAATCATATGGAGATATAAGATTACCTGGTTTTTTAATAAGCCACATATAATTGCAGCATGCGGAGGAAGTGAAGTTCCAGCAAGGTATTTCAGTACCCCATTTGAACTGGGGAGGCTGGATAGCTCAAATTGGTCTGATATGTCTAAGAAAAGTCGAGAACCAATTTCCCTTGTAGTACTTAAGAGGTGCTCAAAAGCGGAACTGGTAACAGCTTCAAATTGAGCCATCCCAGTAACTACCACTTGCGGCTTCAACTTCTTTATCAGCTCTATCATCAAATCTGATTGGCGTGGAGCTTCAATAACGGTGATTGCATCCACAATAGGCTTATCAGTTTCTGATTCCTGCAGAGACGAGCAGAAGAAGAACAAATTATTCAAAGAGACAACACAGTGCCTTTGAACACCCATAAAATTGAAATCATTTATTAGTTTCTCATAGATCTGGACTAAATCTGTCTTTGAAGGTATATATGCCATCATCAAACTAACAATTTATTGAAGAAATATTAGAATAATGTACAGTTGAAGGCTTCACAAACAAACAATACCTCCATAGTTAGTGATGTTAACCATTGCCTGGGTAGGTGGCGAATCAGATGTTCATCAACAATTGCAAGCCGTGGTGAGAATAATCGAAGAGCATTCTCAATTGCCACAGCTCTTGAAGGAAATACAACAACATTCTTGCAAAAGAATAGAATAAGTAAGTTAGGAATGTAGCTTACTTTTCCGATGTTGTCACAAGTACAAAAGGGAATGAAATATGCTAAAAAAGGTTAATGTTGTAAAAGCAAGAGTCCTTATTGATTTTTGAAAAGAAAAAGAGAAACTGGTAACAGTTCTTAAATTGAATATTTTTGCAATTGGTTCTAAATTCTTCTATACTTTTTCATCATAACATGTTAATTGTCAATAATATTTCAAAAATCAGTTCAACTTGTACGAAGGTGATACATTGGGGAATGCTAATAGGGCAAAAGATGATATTGTCATTGGTGAGAATCCCAAATAAATCATCATCAAATGAAACCAAAAAAACCCTCATAATATCATTTACAGAGGTGTTTTTCAGCCATTTCATGACTTGTGAGGGATGAGCTTGCCATTTTAGAGCCAATTTGGCAAAAGCATTGAAGTCAGTGCTAAATTCGGAGCAAATATGAAAACCCTAAGGCCTAAAATTCCTATACTTGATGAGAGATCACCAGTACTAAATTAATTTTGAACAAGTAATCCCTCAAAAATACATTTATATCATATTGTCATTATAATATCCATAAGAAAGAAGTATAATTTCAAACAAACAATTATAGATTTTTTGGTTAATGCTTTCACAAATAGGAGTCATTTACTAGTCTCTATCTTGTGTATCTTTTAACGTGATACTATTCCCTGTGGTTTTAAGGTTAGATGCATTAGTTTATAGATAGGACCTTTTCACATAGAAGTTCGATTGTTGAACACAAAGTTGATTCCCCCCCTCCCTTTTTCTTGTCAATTTTTGTTTCAATGGAAGTCCAAAGATTTTTCTTTTCCAACTCATATAAAGTCAAAAATTATTTCAACGAGATTATTTTGGCTAGTTAGAGAGGGTCATATATCAAATATAATTCTCCATGTGAAAATCATTGGCAAGCTTCAAATAGATGCATGCATTCGACATATAACTCCTTTTTTTGTTGTTGGGTAAATGTGGCCTTACCCGAGAGCTATACAGATATAACAAACAAAACAGATATAATCTATTTCAAATAATTTGTAAGCATCATGCAAAAAACATAAATAAAAGTAGTCAAAGCCAGCACAAAATTAAAGAAAAGTTACAAAGGAACTCCTCTTACCTCTGCACTAAGAGGAACGTGGTGATATGCTTTCAAAAATCCTGCAATGAGACTGCGAAAACGTTTGCTTCCAGCAGGTGGTTCATATGGGAAAAATGAATTCTCTTTCAGAACACTAGCGAGATAAGCCAGGAAAGGAATCTTCTCATCAGCCACAGAATCATCTTCAAACGATAAATCTAAAGAATTGCTAATCTCTTGGAACCCATTTCTGAGAAACTCAAAAATTTTCTTTACCTGTAAATTAGTTCAATAAGTATTCTATGCAATTTCTACTCACTAAATGCTACACCAACCCTTGAAACCCAAAATACTCATAATTTTGCACCTGATTTGGTTGACGAAGTTGACAGCTGTAAACCGATAAAGCATGAGAAATCTGACCACCAGCCTTTCCATATGCCCATGCTGTTCGAGCACATATTGGCTGATCTCCAACTAGCCCCATGAAGAACTCAAAACGGTGTGGACTATTCTTCTCAATTTCAACTAAAGCTGAAATATCTGTGTCACCAGCCTGCAACAACAAAATTCATTAGGTGTGCAATTATGGTGTAGATGTCATTTTCACTAAAAGGGTTTACTTGCCTGAAGAATTTTCGTCTGCCAAAGCTTGTTAACACAGACACCACGCCGTTCAAACAAGCGTTTACAAACACCTTGTCCTGGGCGACCTCCCATGTTAAAAATCATAATCCCCATAGGTTTGATCACAGAAATGCTTTCTTCGACTGCTCTGGCAATTAGACCTAAGCCAAACTGATCTTCAACAAATCCCTGAAGAGATCAAAAGATAAAAGTAATTAATTATGATGGTCACAGCAACAAAATAGTCCATCTGAAAATGAAAGAAAAACAACAAAAGAAGTATCAGAAAATTTGTACTTTCAGGATGAATTAGATTTTTTATATTGCATTATATATGGAGGGGATCATGCGCTGTATAATGTACGCTTTTATGAGATACTGAGATTGATTTGTCGATCGTCAATGTAACCCAACCTTTCGGCAAACCACGTATTTTGTGTCTTGTATGATTGTTTTCTTTCGATTTCTCTTCGCTATTGTTTTTGCGTTGTCATTTTCTATTGACTCAAGTACATTCAAGGAGTTTCTTTAAAAAAGATAGGATATATAGAAGATATGACATCTAATTGCAAGAGCTTGGGGTAAGTCCTTCTGAGCTCATTGTTGCATAACATAGTTCATACTATGTATATGCATGTACGTCACGTATGTTTTAATTTATATATATATATATATATATATATATATATATATATATGTTTGTATAAATGTGCATCAAATCTTCTATACAGTGATTTCTCATCTAACTTCTAAATCCTGACAATGCAATTTGCATTGACTAAAATAATAGTTTTATTAGTTGGAACATATTATTTTTAAATGAGTCATTCCAAATTATGAAATGAAGTAGCTACAAACCATTCTGCATTTTAAAATGACAAAGAAATAAAACATCTTTATCAAGCGTCCAAAAACTAGATTGTGTTAATCTCTTTAAATTTTTTGCATACCAAACAGAAGTTATTATTTTCCCCAAAACTTAAATGTAAAGTTCTATTAAATATAAAGTTAATGGAAAATGTTATTAATATCTCAAAAGATCAAATGCTTCGTTCTTTATTTTTTCTCTGTCTTATCAAGAAAGGAAAACAAAAGAAAAATCACAATTATAAAATAAGCTAAAAAATATATAGTAGATCCAAAGTCTCCAATTGCTAACATGGTAGCTGAAAGAAAATATCCACCAAGTAACATCAGAATGGATTGATTCTCTACAAACCTGAAGAGCGCAATAGTTACTCAAAGAATGTAGAAACTCTTCGCTTGCATTTTCTGTAATCATCTTGGACATTGCATCTGGGTTTGGGTTAAGAATCTGCAAATAAAAACCAAAGTGAAAGGACAATTAAAAAGAATAAAGCAAAAGGACTTACTGGTTATATTAACAATTTTCCTTAGATCCCAAAAGCACTCATGGCTGAGGCCCATAAAGCTTCCAATCAGTAGCCAGAGAATGATTAAGCAGTTTATACAACTTATAATGTCTTACATTGAAAAGGAGAAAACAACATTATTCATTAAACCATATTATTGACCATAATACCTGTGGTATACAACCAACAATGCGTTCAAGCTCTATATGATTATCTCTGCAGTACCCTAGAAGATCAGATTCGTGAAACTCTACTCTGTCAAGTAAAGTTTTCTTCTCATCGTCATAGATAGGTTGACCATTCTCGTCCAAAGCATTTAAGTATAAGTTTATCCAAGAAACTTTAACTGCTCTAGGATTTATATCAAGGCCATATACCTGTAGAACGTTACCGGACAATGTTAGAAAGCTCATATGAACTATAATACTCAACTCCGGAAAAAGTACGTTTACCTCAACTAAAGATTCGACGCCATAATTATTTTTTTTAATACAACACAATGCCATGATTTTTTAAAAAAATTTGATAGAACAAAATGTCATAGACTAACACATCAGGTCACAAATAGTCTTGCTTCTAATACAATCAATAAAATAACACAGCGAAAACCAAAGAAGTGTTGTTAACTTTAATGTAGTTGGATAAGCACCATAACAAACCTTTGAAGGAGCCCACTTCTCAGCAAGAGCAATGGATATCCATCCATTCCCACAACCAAGCTCTGCAATTGTCTTGTCTTTGAACATAGAGGCAGGATGTCTATTCAGCCCCTCATAGAAAGTAAAGGACCAGTCCTCTGGCATAAAGATGCTCGGAATTACCATCATTGTTAATTTTTTCTTCTTCTGGTAACCTGCAAACGCGGAATAACTTTAAGGCAGAAGAAATTAGATGTACAGAGAGCATTTTTAAAAGTACACAACTGTTGAATAAGATGGCACTGAAACCAGTTAGGTCTACAAAGAAAAGTTTGAGTAACCAAGAAGGAGAACAACATGTTAACAACACAGTTAAAGAACCATGAAATAAAGTAGAGATATAACAAACACAGAAGATCAAAAAAGGGCAAAAAAAGAAAAAGAGAGATACGCAATTTAAAAATATTCAATTATTCGATGAAACAAGGATTCAAAAGGAGTTTAATTATCCATCTTTTGCAACAATCCTGGAACTTTTTTTTTAATTAAAGCTCTGAATTTCAACAATTATTGGCCTTGAAGTCTAATAGGATGCATTCAAGACTTGCGGGCAGAGATGCTGGGTACATTAATTAATAGGTCAAGAACATTAAGCGTGTTCAAAACCCATATATGAGCTTCATACATGATTCGAACAAGTCATGTTGGCAAACAAATCTAGGATGAGGCTCAAAAAGTAAGGAATAAGGTTTCATGTCCACATGAGACAGGTCCTGGGAAAGATGGAGAAGGCACGTGTTAGGACTTAGTACAAAGATACCGTTAAGATATTTGTTTTGTTACGATAATTTATCTCATCTCATCGGTTTGAAGTGGCATAGGCAAGATGTCCCTCTCCCCATACAGGTATCTGGTTATAAATTGTCTCAGGTTCCGTTTGGTAACAGTTTTTAAGCAACTCAGTTTGCTATAGGAAAAAAGAGCAAAAAGATATTTATAAAATACCATTATCAAATTAATACTTAGAATAACATTTATAAAATTTGTAACTTATGGTATATAGATATACTAAGAAGAACAAATACCGAGTAAAAAGGACAAAAACTAGTAAGAAGGATCTGACACTCGTGTGTCCCTAAACTCAAACACGCACATGCACAAAACTTATAAACAAAACTCTTAGTTTAGAGGGTGGATGAACAAACTGCAGGAGTGACTATCTGTAGGTAGAGCAGGATGGGGAAATATTTATCTATGCCATTAGTTAAGAGTTTACCGGTTGTTTTCTGGTTTTACTTTTTAGTATAAATCATAGCTGAAACATGCATCTTGTAATGAATCTCTTTTGAACCTATATGATATTGCTGAGAATATCTTGAGGTTGCGAGCTACTTGTTTGGATGGTAGACAATTTAATTTAGAGATAAACATATTCATTGTTAAACTTTGTTCATTATTTCTTCCAAGAAAATAAATTGGGTTCGGGTTCATCACTGGCATGCCAGTGTTCTTCATAGGAAAATGGTTGTTGTGTGGGAAGTAGCAATTAGGAGTTATGGTTATACAAGTGCCAGGCTCAAGTTAAAGCTTATCATAAGCTCATCAGTAGGAAGAAAAAAGATAGGCGAAGAGATTTATATAAGCTCCCGCAGGGATAATATTCAGTGCACTGCAGACCTGAAAGAGTTCCTTTCACATGGACAGTTTTCAGTAACGCATAGATAATTGATAACCTGAAACATAGAAGTCTTAAAGTTACACGTGAAAGTAAAATAATGATGCAGAAAGTCATCTTTCATGCAATGTCGAGTGGTGGGACTTGGCAGGACTGTGGTATCTTCTTGTCAAATTTCATGATGCCTATAAAATCTTTTTAATCTTATTTTCTTTCCAAATAAAGGTAAAGCAAACCAAACTTCTGAATGATAGGTAGGCAGAGGATCTTCTACCGCTTCTTCAACTCCTCAACTTTTCTTCTATCTCTCTTTCCTTTGATAGCCACCTTTGATCACCAGATCTTTCCCTCTACTTCCTTTAGTATTCCTTATTTGGAAATCAAAATCAAGGATTTTTGGATCCATATGCATCCAAGACATAGGCCTTATAAATATTTGTATCCGGTAGGTGTTATATGTATGTATGAAGTGAGACAAATTCTCATATTTATGTTCATTGCCTGATGATTTGGCTGCTTTGGTGGTCTGCTTTTGGAGTCATCGAATTGTTCTGTGTTTGTCCTTCTAGTGTGGACAAAATAATTCTCAGCAGATTTTTTGGGGGTTTTAATACTATAATTCATGGTGTTAAGGATTAGAGAGGGGTGCTTGTTTTGTCATCTTGTGTGGGCGTGGATTGAGATGTTCATTTATTTTGAGACAAAGTTTTCTTTTACACCTTTATTTGGGCCTCCTAAATAGGAACTTTACAAAGAGTTTTATTAATTATTATCAGATTTACCTAAAATAATCATAACTATTCCACTGTATCATTCAAAATCAACAATTTCACAGTTCATCAAATGCACATTTATACATATAAACAACTAAACATATATCAAACTAAAAACTAAAAAAAATAGAGTATGTATGAAAGAGGGTTAATTTGACCTTCATGTAGTTCTAGATAGATATCCTGGATTCGAAAATGGTAAGTATCAAGGCATTGGTCAATGGCTTCTTTGGAATCGAATCGTTTCTGGAGCTCCGATAAGAAAATCCGAGTTTCAACACGGGTATTCGGATCTTCAAGCCGTTCCAGGAGTGATCTGAAAGCACTGTACGCAGAGTCACCGGACTGCTTACACTGCTTCAACAACTCATCTATCGATCCGAACAAACCCTTAATCGCTGCCATTACTGAAATCGAGCTACAAAATTCTAAAAAGAAAGGTCTATATATGTATATACGTACACATATATAGAGAGAGAAAATGAAGACAGAGAACGAGTATTTGGTCGTTGCAGAGCTAAAGAAGAGGACGACGTTGGCGGGTTTTTATAATAAATAGCTGGGTTAAGTTCAGATGACCGCCTGGGGTTTGGGCGGTTTCCCACTTAACCATAGTAAAGCTACATTTAGACTCATAACTTTTTGAATTAAAGTGAAAAAGTGTTTTTCGTCTTAACTCCGTTACTTTATTTGGCTAAAGACTCAATTACCCTCATTTTAAAACACCCAGCTATAAAATCATTTATAAAAACACCAGTTGTTCATCTCTCACTCTCTTTGTTTTTTTAACAAACAAAAAACTTCTATAATATCCACCGATCTTCAGTGATTATAATTCCAAGTTTAATAAAAAAAACTTCAACAATCTCCACCGATCTTCGGTGATTATAATTCCAAATTCAATAAAGAAAATACAACCAAATTTGACATAAATCAAGAAAGAACTAAGAAAAGCAAATTCAATCCCAGCTAATCTAAACAACAAATGACGAAATGCATACATTTAACAACTGAGGGTAATCATTAATTACCCTCGAATTCACATCAAAATAAAAAAATTTAGAAGAACAAAATGCATACATTTACATCAAATCGAACAATTCAAGAACTTTTCAAACTAAAACAAAATAAAAAAGAACACGTGTATACCAAATTACCAATCAAAAAACGAAAATAACAACTGAATTTGAACAACGAAATTCTGGGTTTCAACAATGTCACAATTTCATCAACATTCTCCCAAATGGGTCTAAATGGGTCTTCAAAATTAGAAGGAAATAAAGAAGATGAAATCTTTAGGAACACAAGCACGAGCAGACCAGTCTTTCAGCAGCTTTTAGTAATATAGAAGTTCCTTGAAGAAGCCTGGCGACTTTTCAGTGACATTTAGTAAACTATTTTTGTAACATTAACACTGCGTATTGATTAAAATTCATATAATTGTACAAACAGACCCGATCCACGATAATTTACTTACAAAGGGGAGTTTGAGTTTCATTTCTTCGGGGAATTTGAGTTTTCGTCGTAATAAGAAAGAGAAAATAACCTTGGGTTTTGTCCGATTCGCCATGGATATTTGTTCAATCGGAGATCATGGGAAAAGGTATTCCGCTCACTCGACATGTACACTTCCATCACCGAAGAATCTTGGCGGGGATTGAGTCGATCTTCTCGTTCGAATCAATCTCTCGCTATCCGATCTCAAGCCCTCAACACGTTGATCAAAATCGCCGACTCGATCGTAAGCAGAGATAACTTAAGTTTGAGTCGTCGATTCGATCATAAGTCGCCAATCGCCGGAGCCGGAGGCCGAGCCGAGCGGCAGATTCATCATCCGAACATTAAGAATAAATCGGATCTGAACGAATCCTCACTCCTAACATCTCAAAACCAGAAAACCTCCAAGATCCGAAGACCCAAAACTAAAACCCAAAACCCAAAACCTATCATCGCCACAAAATTTCGGGAAGGTTCCAACAAGAAGCAGCAGTGAACTAATTTTGTTGTTAGAAAAATGAAGATTTTGAAATTTGAAGGAGAAGAGGGAGTGGGTAAGATGATCATCATTCATGTGAGGAAGAGGCTGTGATGAAGAGAGAGTCTGGAAGAGTCTGGTTCAGACATTTTTGGGTGAGAAATGAGAGAGAGAGAGGAAGCATGGTTTGAGGAGTGAGAAATAAGAGAATGGGGTATTTTGGACATTTACTAGTCTTTTTTCATTGTTATAGTCCATTTTTTCACGCTTTTGGCGCCCCGATATACTGCGACCGTTAAGTTGGATGGAAAATGTAACGTTTTCACTTTAACTCAAAAAGTCGAGAGTCTAAATGTAGCTTTACTTACTACAGGTGGTTAAGTGGGAAACCGCCCAAACCCCAGATGGTCATCTGAACTTAACCCTAAATAACTTAATGTCCCGAGTTTTATTTTTTAAACAAATTATTTTTAATTTATTCTATATATATAAAATATTTTTTTAAATTTTAATTTAACTTATTATAAAATTACTATAAATTTTGCTCAAACAAACCATTATCAAATATTCGCAATTGAATGTTAGTATATGTTTATTTTATTTTTGTTGTTTTTAATTTAATATTCATTTTATATAGTTTTTAAATTTAATATTTAATTTTATTTTTAATTTTCGAATTTATACATAATTATTTAAAGTTAAACAATGAATGAAACCTAAAACCTTAAACTTGGTGTTTAAGAAATTTACACAACATAAAGTTGTTGTAAATTATACATCTCACTTATATATAATTATTAAATTTTAAGTTCATACCAAAGATCAAAAACTAATTGCAAAACACTGGTTTATTTTTTAAATAGCATAATTTTTAATTTCTTATTCATTTTATATATAATTATTAGAAAATATTTTTCAAAATTTTATAAATTAACTTAGTATTTTTATGATAATGTTTACAAACTTTTCTCGAAAATGTATGATTAATGAGCTAAAGGAATTTTATAAATAATAAAATTGTCCATAAAATAATATAATATTAATTATAATAGACAATTGTATGTGGTTGCATTTTTTAAAAATCAAATGTTGTAATCATTCTAGCACCAATAGTAAACTAATTTGTGAAATTCAATTTTTTTATAAACATTATATATAAAATATTAAAAATAATGTTATTTATAAAATAAACCAATGTTTTGCCTTATTTAAAAAAAAAATTAAAATACTAAACACCCATAAAACACTATCATTATGTCTATGTATAAGTTAATCTTAATTAGTTATTATGATAGTATATTTTTAGTGTAGTTATATTATAATAATTATGTCGTTTATATTAGTAAATACTAATCCAAATAGCTCCACCTTAATATAACTTGCTTATGTTTTAATATTTTAATTTGTGAATAATTATTATATAATAGTAGAATAATTTGTTACTGTATGACATATCATTGTGAACATATGGAAGAAAGAAACTTTTTTTTCCTTTGCTTATATGCTTCATTTTGTTTTTATTGGTGAAAATATTATTGCATTGAACTACATCCAAATGTGGTTTTGCTCAAAAAAATAAGTTTATTTGTATGATACGAAGTTGTTTCTCTATTTTTTGCATGTGTATATTTTTTGTGTGAAATGATGGTTGTTTTGGTGGTTTGAATATTTATTGATGATGGTAAGTTTTGTAGACAGGTTTAGATTTTTTTGGATATCTATTTTTAAACGAAATTTTGCCGAAATTTTTGAAATTAATAGCGACTAGCTTGATGTTTTGGTGGTATTAATTATTGAGTATGTATTAATTATTGTGGTTGTATGGTGAATTATGATAATTGTATTTAGGTAATGTATTACTTGTCGAACATGAATCTAATTTTTTGTTTCGCCGTGCTTTCAGGCACGGGCAATTACTAGTTTACTACTATATATATAAAAGGGGGGAGGGTTGGGGGAAACAAACATATAATCTAATCCCAGCTAAACTTCAAAACTAAAACCAGTTCCTCTAAAACCGTGATTATGTTTTATGTGGTAAGAATGTTGACTTCTAGATTTACAACAAAAGGGTTATCTTAATAGACCAACAATTGTTATTGCTGCCCAAATGAAGAATCTATGGTAAAACAATGTCACCAACCTAAAACAAGGCAAAACCCACCGAGTAAAAACCTGTACATTTTGAAGAAGTTTTTTTTTTTCCCCCAAAAGGCAAAAGAAATTTAGTTGTAAACTTTAACCCATAAAACAACAACTAACTCCTTTTATGTATGCTGACTTCAACCCATAAATCAAGTCACCTACTTCATCTCAAACTCTCTCAACAAACCATGTTTCCTTGCTTTAATCTGTCTCAGTTTCGTCTTCTATAATCTCCTCTTTTTCATTCTCTTTACAGTTCTTACATATATTCAAACACAATATCCTTACACCATACATAAATAACACAATACTCCCTCTGTTCCAAAATCATTAGACATGTATTTTTCTTTTTAGTCCATTAACTTTAAAAAAATAAAAAAATTACTTAAAAAAATGGATGCGGTTAGCATGAATTTGTCCCACGCGCCAACACCATTGGTCAGTTGATTGATATGGTGCTGACTCGTCATTGTAGGGAGGAATCAATGGGTGAGATTAAATTACAAGGCACGACATCGTTTGGCAAGTATGTTACAACACACGGGGCTTTTGATCAGCATTGAATTTAGTTTTTACTTGGACGTGTCAGTGTAGCTGATGTAATAATTACAGTTATTTATAAATTAGTAGTTTGAATGTATGTTATCGTGTTGCACCAAGTACGGGTTTCAAGTACCCGGATTTGGGAACGTCACAGTTGCGATCCAGGGATGCACAATGTATGTATAATGTCTAAATATACCGGTTAAATCAATAAAGATATTGATAGTAAAATTTCTTTTTTGGTTGAATGTTTTATATGAATAGTAAAATTCAATCTTTTACTGTAAAATTTTTGCCTATGTATGTGTTTGTGTAAAATTTAGTGTTTGTGAAAAATAGTAAATAAAGGTTTCTTTTGGGGGTTAATTTTTAGTTTTTTAGGGTATTGAGATTTTGCTTTTTTAATAACAAAAAAAAATTATGTCAAAATGTAAATGATACTCTTTGAGAAATCTAATTAGTAAAAAGTATACGACTTTATTTTCTTCATAAAATGAATACTTTTAATGTATGACATTTATAATGTTTGATACACAAGTTTATAATTTAATTAATTGCATCAAGTTAAATAAAAATAAAAAAATATACAAATTTATGTTTAGTGGGTACATTAATTATCATCATTTTGAAGTTATAATTCTCTACATAATAATTTAAGGGTGTTTTGAATATTATATTAAAAGTTTTAGTTGACATTTGTTAGCCAATCATATTAAGAGTAGTGTGCGTTGTATTTTATTGATAAGAGGGATATTAATTGTTGCTTAAAAAATTATTGGGAAAGTAAGTGGTATTAGGTCATAAGATACATTTTTGTCCGGTTCAAGCACATCATTTAAAACCCTCATTATCCATTTCACTTCACAAAAGAGCACATATTTCGTGGGTTAAATGTTTTTTCATCATTTGTCTTATAGGTTATTTTTACGGATGGATAACAAAACTTTTTTTTTCTTATACCAACTCACTGTACTCGATTTTACTAACAAAAGTTAAAAAAAAAACCGTTAAACAAGTTTGATCGTTAACGAAGAAAGTACACGCGGTGAGTTGAGTTGTCGAATTCTGTGATGATGGCTCCTTTGTGTGATGTGGCGATTGATTATGTGGATTTTTATGAATTTTTTATGAAGAAAATGAAAAAATATTTTAAAGTATAATAAAATTATAAAATTAAAATCTTTTCAAATTTGGACATTAAATAAAAATTCAGCTTTTTTTTTAACAAAATAAAATAAAAAAGCGCAAAATTTTTTATAAAAAAAACGCGCTTTTTTTTTAAATAAAATAAAAATGCAATTTTTTTAATAAAAAAATTGCTTTTATATAAAAAAAAATAAACTGCGCTTTTTTAAACAAAATAAAAAAAAAGCGCAAATATTTTTTTATAAAAAAAAAAGCGCAGCTTTTTTTTAATAAAAATAAAATAAAAAACGCAGTTTTTTTTAATAAAAATAAAATTAAAAAAACATTTTTTTTATAAAAATAAAATAAAAAACGGTGTTTTTTTTAAAAAAAATAAAATAAAAAATGCTGTTTTTTTTTATAAAAATAAAGTAAAAACACAAATTTGATTTTTTATAAAAACAACGCTCTCTGTCTTTTCTTCTCCGTCACAACAACGCGTTTGACTCAATTATAAATTGGGTAAAATTCAGATGACCACCTCTAATATCTGACATTTCCCACATAACCACATGTATTACGTAAACTTACATTTAAACACTCGTGGTTTTGAGTTGAAGTGAAAAATAGACAGTTTTCATCTAATCTAACTGTGCGTGAAGTGTACTCGCTAAAAGAGCGTGAGGTATGAGTGTAACGGTCAAATGAGTTAGGAAAAAGTCGATAATGCCCTCATCTTCAACCATGGTTATTAAAGACCCATTTTGTTGGCTAAATATGCCCTAACCCGTCCCTTAGCAGCTCTGTCTCAGTCCCAGGCATTATCAGTGTCTTCATCAAGGTTATTAATTGTCTTACTCAAAACTCAGGTATGTATATTTAGCTTCTTTGAAATCTAATGAGTATATCGAAGAACGAATTTACCCAAATCGACTTTCTTAGATTTCTTAGTTGTGTAATTTGTTAGCAAGATGAGTATGACTCGTTATACAGTGTTATACAGTGTTCATTAGATTTCTTAGTTGTGTAATTTGTTAGCAAGATTTCAAATGAAGTTACTACAAATTTGGCCGCCCAGAAGGTGTTTGTGAAAATGTTGAAGTAACATCTTGTATACATTTGCTTTATGTGCATGTTAGTATGTAAATATTATGCTTTAAATTGTTGATTAAAGATTTTGCTGATGTTTATGTGAAGTAGGAGGCATGTCTTCGTCAAGCAATCATGTAGGATGGAATAATGGTGACCTTCGATACATACCTAGGAAATGTAAATGTGGAAAAAGGCTTATGTAAGAATTGTCGACTCGAACAAACCATCGAAGGGAAAATTGTATTTTGTATGTGATGAATGTGAATTTTGGGCATGGTGCTTGCCTTCTACAACAAACTCAAGTGGTACACTTACTGATACTAATGAACACAATGAAGGAATGGGGACAACGGTGGTGAGGGGGACAACGTGCAAGTGTCCGTGTGAGAAGAATAATCTACATATGAGGATGATGCTTGTTAAAAGCCATGTGAAGATAATAATGATAATTGGAGTTGTTTTTCTTCTCCTGTCATTCATGCTGATGTTCTTTAGTAGTATGAAGTGAAAGTTTGTAATGTGAGGGTTTTAATGTGTAATGAAATATGTAATGAAAGTTTTTAATGTTTTTTAGTAGTATGAAATGAAATATGTTAATGTAATGGAATATTTAATGTTCTAAATTTAATGAAATGTAAGTTTTTATTCTTGGAGTTGTGTTGAATGATTTGGTCTTGGAGATGGAACAGAGTTGTGGTCGGCCTCGGCCATTAGAGATGGTTTGCTAGTGACTGTTCTAGATCTATTTCTCAGCATTACTAAATCTATCAGAAAGATCTCTACCAAAATGTATAAAAATTTCACTCCAAAAATAGAACAGAGTGTACAAAATTAGATTTAGACCAGAATTGAGAAAAAGTGGTAGGTACCTGAATGAATATGAGTTTGTTAACCAGAAAAAATAGGCAAAAAAATAAAACCTTCAAGCTTCAGAAGAACACAGAAAAGAAATAAAGAAAGAAAAAGACTGTTGTTTTTTAGTTCAGTCTTTGTAGCTAGAAAACAAAGAAATGGAAACCCCAAAAAGTAAATTTTAATTTAAGCCTACCAAAGTTTGAATTGTTTTTATTTTGGTCTGGAGTTATAATCTACAATATGTTGTTCATGTTATGTTGGAGTATTATTGTTGTTCATGTTATATTGGAGTTATGTTGCACAAAAAAAGATGAGCAATCTAACGAGAACAAGCAGTTGTGTAGAAGGAAATCACAATAAATATCAATTCACTTGTCATCATTGCCAAAACCTTAGTAGGCCACAAATCTGTTCCTATCTCAAAAATACACAAATATGTTCCTTGTGAGCAGCTAACTCTAGTGGTGCCAAAGCAGATAACCAAAGTAGATGACCACTGGTGCCAAAAATATACATTGCCCATTCAAGTTTACGAAAAACTACCAACAAGGCAACTAAAACTAACATCCATGTAAATGTGACAAAATATAATTACATATTAGTCTAGACTAAGTCCAAGGCAAAATCAGAGCCTTAATCCCCCCCTTCCTGCCTTCATTCTTCGTCCAGGATTAGGCTGTGAACTTGACCTTGGTTGATCAAGAGTCTCATCCAACATGCAGCATAAACTTGGTCAGATTAGTCCACTTGGTGGTGGTTGGTTAGTTGAGAGCTTGATTTGAATGCATTCGAGGTTGAAGAATTAGGTCCAGGATTAGCACCCTTCCTCTTACTTTGCAACTTTGGTGGTCTGATTTTTGCCTGAAAGATACAAACAAATATGTTAGCTTATTCAACATTGCATTTTAAACCTAGGACCATCATTTTCAACTGTTACCTGGGAAGATGATGCCCCAACATTTGACTGGCAATCTGTAACGCCCCCAAAATAGGTCCATTCCATCCAACCCATTCTCGAAGTCGCCAAATACATGGATGTAAATAACTACAACTTTATTATTACAACATATAAACCTGTGAGTTTAAATACGAGATATTGCCATCTAGACAATATCTACACGCAAATAAATCCCCATCATAATTATTGATACATTATTTTACAAAATGGTGAGGACTACTAAACAACTCTCTCAGAACCTTCATTCCATACCCCGACTAAGTACTCGCTACATTCTCGCCTCCCGAGAAGAAAAATGGAACAACAAGGAAAAGGGTGAGCTCAACTAGCCCAAAGAAAGAATATTATGACTAAGATAATATACAACAAATTATCGTTAGTCTTCAACAGGAAAAATCTAATAGAATCACAATAGATGTAAGACCCAGAAATTTTTTTAAATAAAAAGGAATTTCCTTTATTTATTATTTTGAAATAGTAAGGGTTGATTTGATTAATGTGGATAGTTAGGGGTAAAATACGCAAATATTTCAAAATAAGCAAGTGGTTATAAAATATTCATTATTGTTTGAAATATTCGTTTGGTCGTGGAATATTAAATGATTGTTGGGGAATATTCGTACGATGGCGCGACCAATGTGGGCCCCATAACTGAAAGCGATTGGATGAGGAAAAAGACAAATATAAGTTGTTTAAAATAACTACAGTAGTTATTACCAATTAAGATGTTGGAATACCCGGTGGTTAAAATACGAGAATACGCGTCGCACAAGAAGACACACCAGATTGCACGCAGTATTGCATCAATTATTGATCCTTATGTAAGAAGGCACTACTCAATAATTGTTACGATAATTATCGCTCAAGATTTTATTTTATTGATTCAATAATTCTTTGCGTTGGTATTTTATATTATTCTTTGCTTCAATAATTGTCACCGCACAATATTTCCCATTATCGATCAATAATTCATATTATTTGAATAATATTATTAGATAACATTATTGGCAATGTCTAGAAAATTCTGTCTCAAGGAGAGGTTTGGTCACCTACCTAATTGCTGGCCAAGAAGGAGAGATCCTTATTGGAAAGCCCCTCTTCCTCGAACCACTGGTCATCATAATTGTGATTTCGTAATATTATTTGAGAATAATTAATTATTGATTTATATGATAAGAAAATATTTATTTGATATGGATATAAATGATGGATTTATTTATTATATGTGGTTATAATTGAAGGATTTAATGTTGAGGTGTTTTATCAAGTATTTTTGTCGGAATGGAGATATTAAAATAAAATCAAGATTTTTACGATATATTGCGTGAGTTATAATTTTTAATCGACCGTTGGATCGCTATGATTTTTGGATATGTTATACATATATAAGTTGAGTATATGTCTACAAATTTTGAACCGGTAAAAATGAACGAATGATTTGTTATAAATTTTAAGAGGTGTTTGATTAGGAAAGTAGGGTTATAATTGATTTTGGTGGAAAATTCTAGAATTGAGTGGGCCCCACTTGTGGTTGGTGAAAAATGTGCTGAATTTTATTTCAAATGTGGTGGGTGGCAATCAGAAGTAGCGAGTGTAAAGCCATCGTGTAAAGAAAGTCAAGTCCGCTTGGTACGGGCTAACATTTTTCTATAAACAGAGGGCTAAGTTAGAATTGAAAATCACACCGTAAACAAAGTTTTTCTCTCTTTCTCTCTATATTATCGAGTATATTTTGTGAGTATTTAGATACTTTGAGAGTTCTTTATTCAAAGATAAGTTTCATTCAAAGATCACTTTCGATCTTTCCTTAGAAAGTAATCGATTCTTTGAGGTAAGGATATTATTTTTTTCAGTAATGATATTATTTCTTCAATATCATTATCTTTGAAATATTGGTTGGAACTTTTATCAAATTTGGAACTTTTTCATGCTCGGAGTTACTATTCATGAGTTACTATTCACGAGTTACTATTCATGAGTTACTATTCACGAAGTTACTATTCACAAGTACTATTCATGAAGCGTGAAAATGTTTTTGTGGAATTTCTATCTTTTGGTGTTGAGTTACTATTCACGATATACGACTTTATTCACGATATCTGACACTATTCACGTATACGGCACTATTCATAGAAAAATAAAATTTCTTCTTTTTCGTCCAAAACATCTATTCGGATACTAGCTCTCGATTGTATCCATGTTTTGATCATTCTTGAATTTTACACCACTATGATTATTTTGAGGTATTTTTGAACATGGATAAAACAAAGTACGAATCCTTAATCCTTGTCATTTTGTTTCTTTGGATTCGTTTCTTTAAAAAATATTTTTCATCATCCTCGGTCTTAAAAGATGAATGATTTCAAGAATATCTTTGGCTCAGTAAGTAAAAAGATGAATGATTTCAAGAATATCTTTGCTTTGTAGTCAGCAAAGATGAAGCAGTGTTTAAATGAACATGATTAATGATGAATATCTTCGGCTCAGAGTAAAAAAGATGAATATTTGATTCCGGATGTATATTGATTGATGTTACTGAGGATAAAAGATAGGCGATGAACTTTTAAATTCATACATGAAGATAGTAGTTTGCATTCTCTACTTAACTCTTTCTAATGAATTATTATTTTCATGCGAATATTGATTTAAAATTTGTTGTCTATTGTATTCTATTAGATTTTTTCCTGTTGAAGACTAACGATAATTTGTTGTATATTATCTTAGTCATAATATTCTTCTTGAGCTATTTGAGCTCACCCTTTTCTTTTTGTTCCATTCTTCTCGGGGAGGCGAGAATATAGCGAGTACGAGTCTGGGGTATGGAATGAAGGTTTTAGAAAGGATTGTTTAGTAGTCCTCACCATTTTGTAAAATAATGTATCAATAAATGTGATGAGGATTTATTTGAGTATAGATATTATGCAGAAGATAATATTTGTATTCAAACTCACGCTTTTCTTGTTGTAATAATAAAGTTGTAGTTGTTTACATCATGTATTGACAACTCGAGAATGGGTGATGTATACCTATTTTGGGGCGTCACGGTTGGTATCGAGCTTAGGGATATGATCTCTGGCGGAGATCGGGGAATAGAACTAGGAGGGAGGCGAGTAAATCCTTCGCTAGTGTGTCCTACCTAAGCTTATTTGTTAGTTGGTCGGTATATAGGGATATTATGTGATATATTAATTTCCTTAATTAACCCTTGTTTTATGCAGTGATTTGAGAATGTCGATGAGAATATTAACAATGGAAATGAGGCCGTGGAGACGCTTTGTACTTACTCACCAACGAGGAGAAGCGTGCAACAGTCGGGCAATGTTCCTCCCGTGAACAACACCATTGAAAGAGATGATGAACGAGGGATGTTTAGAAGTTTTTGCAGTTCATGCAAAATCGCACGAGGAGACTCGTGTTCAAAATACTGAGGGAGAAATGATAGCAATTCACGGGTTGTCATGGCCAAGCGATTCAAAGAGTTGGGACCACGAATTTAAGGGAAAGCCAGATCCGATCATGGCGGAAACATGGGTCAAACAAATTACCAAGATATTCGATGTCTTGGGATGCACGGAGAACAGAAGGTTCCATTCGCCACCTTTATGTTCCGTGGCGAGGCGACATCTCTTGGTGGGAGTCTCGTGGAAGCGCACTCCATCCACCAAGACTCAAAGATGTCTTGGGAGACGTTTCAGAATCTGTTTAATGACAAATACTTTCCGAAAGTGTTTCGTCGTATGAAGGAAGTAGAGTTCATCGATTGGAACAAAACAACACGACGGTGTCTCAAAGACGAGGCAAAGTTTGCAGAGTTATCCAGATTTGCACCTCATTTGGTGGAGAATGAGGAACGATGACGCGGATGTTTCGAGAGGTTTGAAACCCGACATACGACAATATCTCATTTCTCATAAATTTTCTCTATTCAGATGTTGTTAATGTGGCTCAATTGTTAGAAGCGAGATAACGAGTATATTCAACTAAGGGACCATAGCCGTGGATCGTACTCGGAGATAGCAATCAATGTAATAATGATAACCAACGGAGAAAGAAACAGACGGACAAAAATGGTAACCACTACGGTGGTGGTAATGGCCAGCCATGAAAATAAGAAGCGAGTCGAGGAGGAGATTTTAAAAGAGGAGATTTAACAACGACCATGTGAAGACGCATAAAGTCTTAAAAAGAATCGGTTCTAAGGGAGGAGAACGACCACCCATTATATGCTACAAATGCGGAAAAGAGGGACATATCGATTCAAACGCCCACAACAGATTCAAGGTATGCTATAATTGTGGACATTGCAATAATGTTATCTAATAATATTATTAGGATAATATGAATTATTGCTTCGATAATGAAAATCTTTGTGTAATGACAATTATTGAAACAACAAACTATATAAAATATCAACGCAAGCAATTATTAACTCAATAAAATCTTTGAGCAGTAATTATCGTAACCATTATGAGTAGTAAAGGCTTCTTCGTACGTAAGAATCAATAATTGGTGCAATCTGGTATCTTCATCGTGTTTTAACCACCGGGTATTTTAACAAGATAAGCAGAATAACTACGCCAAGATTATTTTTAAACCACTTATATTTGTCGTTTTTCTTCATCCAATGCTTTCCGTTATGGGGCCCACATAAAAGATCGCTAGGTCGTCAGCATTTAATATTCCCCGACAGCGATTTAATATTCCACGACCAAACGAATATTCCCGACAATAATGAATATTTTATAACCACTTGCTTATTCGAAATATTTGCGTATTTTACCCATAACTATCCACATTAATCAAATCAACCCTTACTATTTCAAAATAATAAATAGAGGAAAATAAATTTCATTTATTAATAATTTGGGGTCTTACAACCTCCCTTCCTTATGAAATTTCGTCCTCGAAATTGACGTACGTACCTGGTGTTTCGAAAAGATGAGAATACCTCGCTTTCATTTCCGTTTCCAACTCCCAAGTCATTTCTCAATAGCATGGTTTCTCCACAAAACTTTAACTTGTGGTATGACCTTCGTACGTAGGACATGCTCCTTCCTATCCAAAATCTTGACAGGTACCTCTTCATACGTTAAGTCTTTGGCTATCTCATCCGATTCTAACTCAATGACGTGGTTCGGGTCGTCCACATATTTACGTAACATCGATACGTGAAAAACGTTATGAACACGCGTCATACTTGGCGGTAAAACAAGTCTATAGGCCACAGTTCCTATTCGATCGAGAATTTCAAATGGATTAATAAATCGAAGGTTTGAGCTTTCCTCACCTCACCGATTCTCGCTTTTGAAATAACAACTTTGCACCTCCTTCTTCAAATTCATCACCCGGTGTGTAGCTTGAACGCGATTTTAACTTTATCGATTAAAGTCGATTATACTCAGATATCATCACGTGGGTAACTAGAGTTTTCATCTCCATCTCTATTATTTGTAAATTATCTGAAATGAGTCTTTGACAATATCGTACTCAGATTTCATATACGATCTTCTACTCAACACGTCTACTACCACGCTCGCTTTTCCGGGATGGCATGGTCGTAACATGTCTTTGAAATGAGTCTCCTCTTGAGTTCTTCAAGCTCTTCCCACATTCTTTGCTCCATTCAATTTTGTATCTCTACGAGTCATTTGCGTTAATGGAATAACAATCCGAGAATATCCTTCAACGAATCTCCGATAATAACCAACTAAGCCTAGAAAGCTACGTACTTTTAGTCACCGACTTGGTTGCTCCAACTTTCAGATTGCTTCAATCTTCACGGATCCACGGATACTCCATGTTTTGACACTGCGTGCCCAAGAAATGCTACTTCCTCGCCGAACTCGCATTTCTTCAATTTGGCATATAGTTGGTTTTCACGAAGCCTTTGGAGTACCAAACTTCAAATGGTGCTCATGATCTTCACGACTTTTGGAATATATAAGGATGTCATCAATAAAGACAACAACGAATCGATCCAAATATTCCTTGAATACTCGGTTCATTATATCCATGAAAGCGTTAGGAGCATTAGTCATCCGAAAGACATGACTAAGAATTCATAATGCCCGCATCGAAGTTCTAAAGGCGTCTTTGGAATATCCTCGATTTCTAATCTTCTTGGTGATAATATCCGTAATCGAAGATCGATTTTTGAAAAGAATTGTGCCCCTTGAATCGGTCAAACAAGTCATCAATACGAGGTAGAGGATACCTATTCTTGATGGTGACATGGTTCAATTTCCGATAGTCAATACAAAGTCGCATACTCCCGTCTTTCTTCTTTACAAATAAAACAGAGCACCCCAAGGAGATGTACTTAGGACTATCGAAACCGATGTCCAACAATTCACGTAGTTGGACCTTTAACTCCCTCAAGTTCAATAGAGTCATTCGATATGGGTTTTAGAAATGGGCTTTGTATGCGAGTTCAAGATCAATAAAGAATTCAACTTCACGCTCGGGGTAGACCAGGAAGTTCTTCAGAAATACGCCGGAAAGTCAATAACAACAGGAATATTATTCAAATTTGACGTGTCTTTATTCAAATCCATAACATGGGCTAAGAAAGCTTGACATCCGCTTTTTCAATAAACGAATAGCTTTATGATTAGATATGACGTTGATTGATTTTAATGGTTTAGTTGCTTGAATTGCATACAACAAAGGTTGGTTAGAATATGAAAACTAACAACCTTACGAAAACAATCAATTTTGGCATGATGAGTAGTTAACCAATCAATCCCTAAAATCACATCAAAAGCAAGTATCTTTAAAGAGATAAGGTCAACGAGGTAAGGTGATGGTGCCTACTTGAATCAAACAAGATTTATAAATAGTGGATGTGATGAAAGTTTCTCTAACGGAGTTTCCACAGATAGGTCAAAGTCTAATTTCTCCGAGTCAAGTTTAAACGTTGAGCACACGCAGGAGAGATAAATGAATGGGTAAATGCCGGTATCAAGTAAGGTATAAACTTCGCAAGAATTTATAAATAGCTTACCCGTGATCACCTCGTTTGGGTTTCTCGATTATGACCAAATACAACAAACGCTTCTTCCGGAATCGTTGACTTTGACTTTTTCGGGACGATCTTTTGAGTCACCGTCCCATTTGAACTAGGTTTCATTCATCGTCTAATCTCGAAGCGATATGTCCTTCCTTTCCACAATTATAGCATACCTTGAAGCTGTTGTGGCGGTTTGGTGATATGTCCTCTTTTCCGTGATTTTGTAGCATATAATGGGTGGTCGTTTCTCCTCCCTTAGAACCGCCATCGCCAAGACTGCTTTATCGTCTTCACATGGTCGTTGTTAAATCTCCTCTTTTAAAATCTCCTCCCGACTCGCTTCTTCTATTTTCATGGCATGATTACCACCAGAGTGGTTACCATTTTTGTCCGTCTGTTTCTTTCTCATTTGGTTATCATTATTCATTGATTGCTATCTCCGTACGATCCTCAAGCTATGGTCCCTTAGTTGAATATACTCGTTATCTCATTTCTAACAATTGAGCCCCTGTTAACAACATCCGAATAGAGAGAAAATTTTGAGAAATGAGATATTGTCGTATGACGGGTTTCAAACCTCTCGAAACATCCGCGTCATACGTTCCTCATTCTCCACCAAATGAGGTGCAATCTGGATAACTCGCAAACTTTGCCTCGTCTTTGAGACACCGTCGTGTTGTTTTGTTCCAATCGATGAACTTACTTCCTTCATATGACGAACACTTTCAGAAAGTATTTGTCATTAAACAGCTTCAAACGTCTCCCAAGACATCTTTGAGTCGTGTTTGGATGGGTACGCTTCACGACTCCCACCAAGATGATCGCCTCGCCCGGAACATAAAGGTGGCGAATGGAACCTCTGTTCCTCCGTGCATCCCAAGACATCGAATATCTTAGTAATTTGCTTGACCCATGTTTCCCCTATGATCGGATCCGGCTTTCCCTTAAATTCGGTGGTCCCAACTCTTTGAAGCTGCTTGGTCTGTGACAACCCGTGAATTGCTATCATTTCCTCCTCGTATTTTGAACACGAGTCTCCTCAAATCGATTTTGCATGAACCGCAAAAAGCTTCTAAACATCCCCTCGTTCATCATCGCGCCAATGGTGTTGTTCACGGGAGGAACATTGCAAACTGTGCAGACGTTCTCCTCGTTGGTGAGTACAAAGCGTCTCCACGGTCTCATTTCCATTGTTAATATTCTCGATCGACATTCTCAAAATCTTTGTCATAAAACAAGGGTTAATTAAGGAAATCAATATATCACATAATATCCCTATATATCTTGACCAACTAACAAATAAGCTTAGGTAGGACACACTAGCGAAAGATTTACTCGTCTCTCCTCCTAGTTCTATTCCCCGATCTCCGCATGGAGATCATATCCTAAGCTCGATATTAACCGTGACGCCCCAAAATAGGTCCATTCCATCTAACCCATTCGAGTCGCCAAATACATGGTACATAAATAACTACAACTTTATTATTACAACATATAAATCATGTGAGTTTAAATACGAGATATTGCCATCTAGACAATATCCACACGCAAATAAATCCCCATCATAATTATTGATACATTATTTTACAAAAATGGTGAGGACTACTAAACAACTCTCTCTAAAACCTTCATTCCATACTCGACTAGTATTTTCGCTACATTCTCGCCTCCCGAGAAGAAAAATGGAACAACAAGGAAAAGGGTGAGCTCAATTAGCCCGAAGAAGAATATTATGACTAAGATAATATACAACAAATTATCGTTAGTCTCTCCAACAGGAAAAATCTAATAGAATACTGATAGACAACCGGGTTTTAAATCAACAATTGCATTGAAACAACAATTCATTAGAAGAGTTAAGTAGAGAATGCAAACTACTATCTTCTATATATGAATTTAAAAGTTCATCGTCGATATTTTATCCCCGTAACATCAATCAATATATATCCGAATCAAATATTCATCTTTGCTCTACGTGCCAAAGATATTCATCACGATTCATGTTCATTAATCTAAACTGCTCATCTTTGCACTACTGAGCCAAAGATATTAATCGATTGGTCATGTTCATCTCAACACTGCTCATCTTTGCACTACTACGGGCCAAAGATATTCATCAAGAAATCATTCATCTTTTGCACTACTGAGCCAAAGATATTCAAGAATATCATCATTTAGAAGGCGAGGATGATGAAAAATATTTTAAAGAAAACGAATCCGGTGAAACAAAAGAACAAATATTAAGGATTCAGTATTTTAAACAATCCAAGTTCAAAAATACTTCATAAGTAATCGAGTGGAGTAAAATTCAAGAATGATCAAAACATGGATACAATCAAAGCTAGTATCCGAATAGATATTTTAGAGCGAAAAAGAAAAATTTTCATTTTTAATTGAATAGGCCAGATATCGTGAATAGTAAGAATCAGACACCAAAAGATAGACATTTCCCAAAAAACATCTTCACGCTTCATGAATAGTACTCGTGAATAGTAACTCGTGAATAGTAACTCATGAATAAGAACTCGTGAATAAGTAACTCATGAATAGTAACTTCATGAATAAGAACTCATAAATAGTAACCCGAGCATGGAAAAGTTCCAAATTTGATAAAAAGTTTCAACCAATATTTCAAAGATAATGATATTGAAGAAATAATATCATTTGAGAAGAAAATAACATCCCTTACCTCGAAAGATTAAGATTTAAATTTGGAATTAGGGTATAGTCTTTGAAGGAACTTCAGACCGTCTAACAATACTCAAAGTATACTCAAAATACTCACAAGAATACTCGATAATATAGAGAGAAAACTTCGATTTAAAGTGTGATTTTCAATTCTAACCTAAGACCCTATTTATAGGAAAATGCTTAACACCAAAGCGAAAATTTAATAAAATATTAATATTAATATTACAAATTCCTACGCCCACTTTTAAGGATCTGAATTCAGCATTTACATCACATGCAAGACCCACCTTTAATGACAAAACGTTTTTCATAATAAAAATAATTAAAACTTCCAAAAATTAATTATTTTGAGCTTGAACTTCAATAATTCATAATAAATAGCCCTTTTATCAGAAAATTGAATCTCGCGAGTTTTTATAGGAAATTCAATTCTCTACAACTTTACGGAAGAAAGCTTTTCCATATTCCAATCAGAAATTGACCGAAATCCATAAGCCAGGCGATTTTATGTTTATAATCAAATTTCGATCAATAAATGGGGTCCAAGAACATGTTTAACATGTTTTAAACATTTATTGCAACAAAAATACTCTTCCTCCTCGTATACTCATATATCCCACATTCGTTGTAAAAATATCACCATTATTATATTATTAAAATATAATAATATATTTAAATGAATTATTTTATCGGAAAAAGATAAAATATTAATTTTCAACAATTGTCACATTAAAAATTTTCTCCATCTATATCCTCATAAAATCAATATTTTCCTCATCATATAAATCAATAATTAATTATTCATAAATAATATTATAGAATCACATTATTGACAATCGTGCCTCCTCGGGAAGAGGGCTTTCCAATAAAATTTTTCTTCTTCTTGGGTGCGCAATTAGGTGACCAAACCTCTCCTTAGACGTAACTTTCTAGACATTGCCAATAATGTTATCTAATAATATTATTAGGATAATATGAATTATTGCTTCGATAATGAAAATCTTGTGTAATGACAATTATTGAAACAACAAAGAATATAAAATATCAACGCAAAGAATTATTAACTCAATAAAATATTGAATAAGTAATTATCGTAACCATTATTGAGTAGTGTCTTCTTACGTAAGAATCAATAATTGGTGCAATACAGGTATCTTCTTGTGTTTTAACCAAGGGTATTTTAACAGTGATAATCTGATGAATAACTACTGTAGATTATTTTTAAACCACTTATATTTGTCATTTTCTTCATCCAATTGCTTTCCGTTATGGGGCCCACAAAAGAGGCTGCTACCGTCGCATTGAATATTCCCGAGCGATCTGAATATTCCACGACCAAACGAATATTCTAAACAATAATGAATATTTTATAACCACTTGCTTATTCGAAATATTTGTGTATTTTACCCATAACTATCCACATTAATCAAATCAACCCTTACTATTTCAAAATAATAAATAGAGGAAAATAAATTTCATTTATTAATAATTTGGGGTCTTACACAATCCTTTGCAGCTGTTGTTTCACCAGTTGGTCTGCTTTTCCCCTACAAATACAAACCTGTTAGCTTCAGATTAAAAAGTCATAATTATATCAGCTATATATAATGTAAATACATACCTTCAGTTTGGAGTTTGGATGAAATGGCTACCTATAAGTCCTGCTGTTATGCCCAAGTGTCAAACATCTTGCACATGTTACAGTGCCACCTCTTTTACTTGCCAGGTGAGGGTTTTTTGGTTCATCTTGTGCCTTTTTCCTTACTTTTCTTGGTCTGCCAGTGGGTTTATGGTACAATGGAGGTTGAATCTTTGGAAATTTGGATTGCACCCATTCATGATGACTAGGAACAAGCTTTATGGTAAAGTTATAGGTGCTTAAGTACACTTCCTTGCTATAGCAAGGATGGAAATAAACATCTGGTCGCCCCTATTACCCCAGTTACGCCATCATCTGCATGTTTGCAAGGAATGCCACTAAGTCGCCACATTCTCGCACCCACAAGTTTTTCATTCAAATTGACAACCCAAGTTCTGTCGTCACTTTCAACCTCAAACTCCCCAATTCCAGACTTCAATGCAGTGCATCCCCTAGAATGTTTCTTATTGATCTCTAATTTTTTTTGTATTCTTGGCCCAATTGACCCTCCATACTTGTTCATGCCCTCCTTTTTAATCTGAAACCTAACCATTAATTTCTTCCTAATCCACTCTAGCATGTTAATAATCCCTTTATCCATTGCCTCAATGATATAATTATTCCATGACTCATTCAAGTTGTTTACAACTACATCGGACTCTGATGGGGTGAAAAATGAGATCTGGCCCAATATTTGGGCCCAACAGCCATCAACCACTTCACTGCCTCAGGATCAACTTTGTGCATTTCCTTCATAGCTGCTTCAAATGTATACATATCACCACAACTAGCTGCATTCCAGAAAATATCCCTCAATAGCTTCCCCCTAAACTTGATTTTGAAATTGTTGTACAAATGCTTCAAACAAAATCTATGTTCATTATTGGGTAACATTGAATTAAAAACCTCTACAAGCCCCTTCTGCCTATCAGAAATAAACACATATCTTCTTGTTTCATTTTCACCAATGTCATCTAATGATTCTGTGAGAAACCACCGCTAATGTTGTCCCTACATTCTATTTCAACTATAAAGAATGGCAATGGGAAAAATATTATCATTCAGATCTCTTCCTATAAGACTTAACATCCGCCTCCATATATCCCCTTTAGGAAACATCCATCCAAACCTATTATTGGTCTACACACAAAGCAAAAGAAAGCATGTTTACATCTTGCCGACAAATTTCATATCTGATCTCTTAAATCTTGGAAGAGAACCAGCCCCTCAAACACACCGATTGCAGAATTTGAAAAGCTGTCCCGAGATTTAGTTTTTTTAAGCATCTCAATATAATCCATAAGTTTGTTGTCTTTGTTCTCCTACATCACCGGATATATAATGTAAAGCTTTTCTTTTAGCCCTATATAGGGATGATTTACTAAGACCGGAATGACATTCCTTTTGTGCCTTCTTACGCCATGCTTTCAAATCCCACTTCAGATTATCTCTCAAGTCATTCAAGTATTTTTGGCCAAATACCCATCTTGTCAACAAGATGGTTTTTCTCTTGTCCAAAGACACGTGTGATCCCCCCATTGATTTGATTTTGAAAGTTACTTCACCTTGTTTAAGCGATGCATGAATCCTCCAAGAACAATTTTCTGATTTACATTTGACAGTTATTCTTTTCTTATCATTTTGAATGTATTTAATGTCAAACCCCCCTTTTACAGAAAACTCAACCAAAGCATTCCTAAAAATTTCATGATTTGTAAACTCCATTCCAACCTCAAATTCTATGTTACCCATATCAGTGTCTTCATTAAATTCCATAGACCCATCCCCTTCTAAGTTGTCCTCATCATCAGATAAAACAAACTTCTTTCTTAATGCCTCTTTCCCTTCTCCCTCATCATCACTCCACCAATCTTCTACAAAGACATCTTTGGAGTTATCAAAATTTATTTTTTTTTCCCCTTCTTTAAATATGTCATCATCCCAGTGCCCCTCTAGATCTTCATCCATCCAAGAGGATGGTCCGCCTCTTCACCCCTATTTTCATTTCTTTTCATAGGTTGTTCTCTCATGTTTATTTACCTTTCGATTCCTTCCTTTAACCTTTTGATTCTTTCCCTTTACCCTTTTAGATTCCTTCCTTTACCCTTTTCTGATTCATTCCCTTTACCTACAACTTGTATTGGACCCTCCATTTGTTCTGCATATAAAACTACCTCTTCACTCTCATTATTAACTAGTACGTCTACCATCTCACATACATCTGTGTCATCACTTAGAATTAAAGTCCCACCCTCCCATAACTCATAACCAGGTACAAGATAATGAATGTTCACATGTGGGATTGGATTTAACTGAAAGTGAAACTCATGTATCCCCATCAAAAACATCTTATCTAACTCTACATTCTCTATAATCTCAACACTACCCCCAACATAATCAATAATTGGTTCTTTAACAAAAGTCCCACCATAATGGAACACAACTCTCACATACATTCTGCATTAAACATATGAGGGAGAAAATTTTGGATAAGAAACAAAACATGTTTGGGAGACAGGGGGGACCACCAATACTAAAAAAAACAAATCAAAGTCTAGCTTCATGCCACTTAAGCATAAAATATTCCATCAAACACCACCAAATCCATATACACAGAGGGGACCAAACAAGTGGGGGCATATTATTGTACAAAATAAATCTATTAGAAAACATCACAAATCAGAGGGACCCCAACACAACAATATTTATTCTTGAAAAGCCATCCCAAATCGCATTCAAAAGTAAGATAAACTCACACACAACATAGTACATAACACTTAAATAGCGAAGAAACATCAAATCGATTGAATAGTTAATACTTACCTCAATCTACAATAAAATATTAGCTTCCAGATACAATTTCTTCCACAAACACCATAAAAGGCTTTGGTTTCCACTTAGATTTGAAGCATTCGTGAAGAAATCGCTGAAAAAAATCGCCTCAATTGCAAGCCCTAGACAAATGCCTCACACAATTGACCATATTTTAGGTCATTTTCAATATATATATCAAGGGGCAAAAAGTCATTATCCATTCCATTAAGGACGCTCTAGGCGGAAAAAATTGTTTTTCACTTCAACTCAAAACCACGAAAGTGTTTAAATGTAGGTTTACGTAATACAGGTGGTTATGTGGGAAATGTCAGATATTAGAGGCGGTTATCTGAATTTTACCCTTATAAATTTAATGTCCGAATTTGAAAAGATTTTTTATTTTATTTTTATTAAAAAAAACTGCATTTTTTTTATAAAAAAATGGCGTTTTTATTTTATTTTTTTAAAAAAAAAACTGTATTTTTTTTATAAAAAAAAAAGTACAGTTTGGTGAAACTTGGTGGGCTCTCTACATGCTTCGTCTATTGTTGATATTATCTGCCTTAATCCCTTCTTCAAATGAAAATTTCATTTTGACCAACATATTGGATGCATATCTAAAATAGAGTCTGGCATATTTTGAATGCATGTGTGTTTTAGTCCTGACCTTTTGATGGTAGTATGTGTTATGCTTCTATAGTTTGACTTGACATGCTCTCCTTCGAATGTATTATAAGGTATTACTTTCCCAACGGCTCTGAAGTTGTCCTATTTTCGACAGGCCTTGTCTTTATTAAACGAACAATTTGTGTCGTGCTCATAGGCTCATAGACTTGAGTCCCCTAAAGGATAAAAAAATATAAAACACATTTTTAGCATATGTGAATGTTGCTTCTATTGTGAACAATTTGTTGGTTTTTTTATTTGTATATAACATATGTGAATGTTGCTTCAATATATTGCTCGATTTGACATGCTTGCAATTCTTCAGTCCTCAACTCTTTATGAGTAATTTTCTGCTACTCTTACAATTATGCAGCCATCTTAGTTCATATGTACCTCTGTATACCAGTTGATTATATATTATGTGCGTATGTTTATTTTTTTGGGTTTTATGCTTCTGTAGATCAGTTTAGCTGACTAATCTGTAGTGTATGCTTTGCTGGTCCGGTAATTGCACTGTTTTTCGTCATATTTTGGAGTGACTTTGAACTTTCTTCCCTGATGTTTTATTCAGTTCTGCAACGATAAGTATAGTGGTTGTTTGAATCTATTTGAATGTCATAATGTATTAATTTAATATCTATTAGGAAACTTTGTGATTTTAATTCATGCATTGAATCATATATGAAACCTTAACTGATTTAATTGTCATATAAATATAGTTTGGTGCAAGTATTAAATATCATTGTGGTGATTGGATTTCTGTTTTCACATAATTTGAACTTCCTAAAAAGTGAGGAACTTGCACATACAAGGAAGATTTATGGTAGTTATTATCTTTAGATGGGGTCGTAAAGAGGATTCTAGTCTGTTAGGATTTCTATTTGCTGTAGTAGGTACGTTGTGGGATTGCATGAGGATTGCCAGACGGTTTACAATTCATACTAAAAAGAAAATGGAACTTTACAATTCATACTAAAACCTGGAGTTAATTTTATATATCTATAGAAGTTATTTTGTTGTTAAGCCTTTATTATCATATAGGCAATTAGGCATAAATGCCCAGAAGCTTTACGTGCACCGTGAGTTTTATTAATTGCAGAAAAACAGATTGTTGCTGCTTTCCTCTAGCTGCTCTTGTGCTTTTTAAACACAATAAGAACCTTGCTTTTTAATTTTTCTCTTCTCCAAAGCCCAGAATCAGTTACCCTAAAGAAGTTTTTTTTTAAAAAAAGAAAAAAGAAAAAGAAGAAGAATGCCTAATGTAAGAGTAAAAGATAAAAGAAATAAAGATGTGAACCTGATTATAAAATATATGTCACACTAAATAATATGTATGCCTTAATCGTACTTAGATAGCATGGACCAACCACATGGTTATTGACTTGATGTATGTAGATGCAATGGAAAATCAGGAATTTTCTACAACATATACAGGGGGCTTGTTTTATACGTCTTAACTATAAAATGCTTCTATAGTTAGTTTTGAATAAGTCTTTGTTAATCTATCTCAAACAAATAGATAGATGCATTTGAGTTACTGTAAAATAACTTATGAATGTTGCTTCCCAAATGCACCAAATTCAATTTTAGCTTTTAATGCTCTGCTAATAGGATGGTCCGACTTTTGTACAACTGGTTAGGCATTGCTAATTATCTTATGTTGCATAATAGTTGATTATATGCATCATAAACTAATTTCTTTTGCTGGTACTCATTCTCATCTTGTTGAGTCTAATATAAATATGTATAGATTGTTTGGAGTTATTGCATACTATTTAATGTTGCTTCTATTCTTGTTGGTTTTGTGGTTTGCATACTTTGGGTCTTTTTGGTTTTTCTATTTGTGTATAATATGTTCTTAATCTTCCTGTATTGCTTTAACATGACATGTTTGGAGTTATTGCATACTATTTAATGTTGTTTCTATTCTTGTTGGTTTTGCGGTTCCTTTGGGTCTTTTTGGTTTTTCTATTTGTGTATAATATCTTCCTAATCTTCCTGTATTGCTCGATAGAACTGAGCAAAAAACGGATAAAACCGAATAACCGAACAAAACCGAAATAATTTAATCGAAATTTCTTAATAATTCGGGTATTTTTTATAATTCGGTTATATCCGAATTATTTTTCGGTTTACGGTTATCGGTTCGGATTTCATTTTTGTATTATTCGGTTAGACCGAATACCGAATAAGTTGTTAAAGAAATTAATCCTTATCTTAATTAGGACTGAGCAAAAAACGGATATAACCGAAAAATCGAATCAAATCGAAATAATTTAACCGATTTTTTTTGATAATTCGGATATTTTTCACAATTCGGTTATATCCGAATTTTATTTCTGTTTTACGGGTTCGGGTTCGGTTTTGAATTTTATGTTATTCGGCTAACCGAATAACCGAACAAGATGTTTAAAAGAATTAAGGCTTAGTTAAAACACTAATATTAACTCCACCCCTCTCCATCTCTTATCTTCTCTTTTCTTAGTTTTCAGATCTCGGTTATCAACTCTCAGTGTCTCACCATTCGTCAGTCTCCCATATCTTTAATCTCTCGATCGCTCATCTCTACAGTCTAACAGATCTCGATCTCTAATCTCTAATCTCTCAGATCTCAATCACTCATCAGTCATCATCTCGATCTCTAACTCTCAGATCTCAGATCTCTATCATCGGCCTCCGAACGATGAACAGTAAGGACGAAACTTCCATGGATAGCATTTCAAGTCCTTCTACAGCTTTTGGATCCATTTATTTTCTTTCTCCTCTCGTCGGCGTCGCACTTCTTTGTAGTAATTGAGGGGATTGGACTTTGGAGTAATTGATACAACACTGAAGGGGGCTACTGGCTACACCCTGCAGCTACTTGACTTATTTGGGTAAAAAAAAAATTGTTGATTGCCTAGTATATGTGACCAACTGCTCTGCTGTTTTTGTCTACCTCTCTCTAGTATCTGATTTCAAGTTTTTTTTTTGCATTTGAAGCAATATTTGTAATGGATTTGGTTTTGTTTTAGAAATCGGTAATATATTTCTTAATTTCGGTTTTTATCCGAACAACCGAATAATAAATTCGGTAATTCGGTTATTGAGTAATTCGATTATTTGTTCGGATATCAAAATTGTACAAATTTCGGTTTTCGGTTATAACCGAATAGCCTATTTGGTTCGATTATAACTGAATGATCAGCCCTAATCTTAATAACTCTTATCTCAGACCTTACTCTGTCAGTCTCTTCTGTTAGCCCCCTTACTCTCTCAGTCTCTCGGTCTCTTCGTCTCTTTCTTTATCTTTTATCTCAGAGTCTCAATCACTCTCAACCCAGATCTGATCTAACAGAAGTCAGATCTCGATTTCTCATCTCCCGTATTAGACCGACTCGATCCATTCTCCCTCCTCTTCATTTATTCCCGATCTCAAATTTTCCGGCAAACCAAACGGAAAGTCATAACTCTCCACCTAAAACTTCGATCTTCAATCTCCTCAACACTACTCATGCCAAAAAAAATATCATCTCCTCCTTCAATCAAATGGGTGCCATCATCTAACATAATCAAATCAGGGGAAGGAACCTAGTCAGCCCCAATCAAATGGTGAAGACCCAGATTCCGACGAAGCTCGTCGACCGGTGATTGCTCGTCGCCTGTTTTCGTTTGCCAGAAATAGTTACAGTTTGCCGGTGATTGCTACTGATGGTTGGTTTTTATTGTAAAGACCCACTTGGTTTTTTCATATTATACTCAAATAACATATTGCTGTCATCATATTGTTGTTGTCACCTTTTATTGATCCCCACGTGGACATCTTATTGCTATTAGGAATCATCTTATTGTTGGGCTTTCATCAGTTTCATGTGGGGGCTTTCATCAGTTTCATGTGGGCTGAGTTGGTTTTTATTGTTATTGATCCCCATGTGGACAGTTTATTGTAGCTTATTGCTATTGTTGGGCTTTCATGTGGGCTGAGTTTTAGTTGACTGGTGGGCTTCTTCTCTCAAATTCGGTTATTACCCGAATTACCGAATTATAAATTCGGTAATTCGGTATTCGGTAATTCGGTTAGTTATGAATTTCGGTTAGTATTTCGGATAGTAAAATTATCAATAATTTGGTATTCGGTTATAGCAAGAATAATCTATTGATTCGGTTATAGCAAGAATGATCACCCCTAGCGAAGTCCTTGAAAAATTCCTCTAAAAAAAATAGTGGTAAATAAAGAAAATGAAAAGAATGCATAAAAGGCGGTATATAAACTAAAAAGTAAAGAGGAAGAATAAAATATGAAAGTCACCTTATAACTTGAAGCATTCTATTTTCCTCCATATTTTTTGACTTTGTTCTCCTTTAACCACCTTTGAGAGAGGCTTTAGATGATGCCTGCTGTAAGCGAAATTCAAATGACCCTTCTTTGGCATATGAATCCCACTTGCGCGGGAACATCTTTATTTTGGCTTTATATGCATTTTCATAATAACGGTTAGCTTCATTTTTAGAGTTATATCGAACAAGGGTAAAACGGCCACCATCCGTCACAACTAAACGTTTAGAGTTCAAGAATCTTCCATGGATCACCTTGTCTACTTCTTCGAAATACTCGGCATTATAGCATATTTTTATAGTGGTAGGACCAAGACAAAGAGGATTAATTGGGGATGCAGTCGAGAACTTTCTCTTTCGATTGTCTTTGTCTTTGCTAGCTATGGAGCCTGAAGAAGGAAAAATATAACAGGGGGAAAGCAAAACTGTTCTTTCCCCTGTTATAAGAATCCATGGCTAGCAAAGACAATCGAAAGAGAAAGTTCTCGACTGCATCCCCAATTAATCCTCTTTGTCTTGGTCCTACCACTATAAAAATATGCTATAATGCCGAGTATTTCGAAGAAGTAGGCAAGGTGATCCATGGAAGATTCTTGAACTCTTAAGCGTTTAGTTGTGACGGATGGTGGCCGTTTTACCCTTGTTCGATATAACTCTAAAAACGAAGCTAACCGTTATTATGAAAATGCATATAAAGCCCAGGGTGAGCATGTTCCCGTGTCAAGTGGGATTCATATGCCAAAGAAGGGTCATTTGAAAGATGGCTTTTTTCTGTTTTATAAAGGGGCATCATCTAAAGCCTCTCAGCAGGTGGTTAAAGGAGAACAAAGTCAAAAATATGGAGGAAAATAGAATGCTTCAAGTTATAAGGTGACTTTCATATTTTATTCTTCCTCTTTTACTTTTTAGTTTATATACTGTCTTTTATGCATTCTTTTCATTTTGCTTTATTTACAACGGTTTCTTTTTTAGAGGAATTTTTCAAGGACTTCGCACACTCTACCAGAAGCATAAAAGAGGACACGGTGATTTGGAAAGTGAAATCATCGAAGGTGTTGCAATAAAAGAAGATGGCCATGTGGTTCTTTGGAACTTACCGAATAAACTTGATGGTAACTCTCTTTCTCTTTTTCTATAGTGATTTTGGATAATGGATAATGGATATGAACATACCCACCTGCATATTGTCCAAAATTTCTTAGAAAGCATCATCCTAATCGTTAGATTAGATAATTTGCTGCACACAAAATTTCTTCGCTGCTTGGAGCAAACAAAATTTCTTCACTACTTGGAGTAAGAAAAAATGAGTTGTGGCTGCAATCTTCTATTCACGAAGCAACTCTAACATAATGCATAATCTTGGTACTGTACTTTCTTTGCCGCATATACTGAACATGCTTTAGGAAAATCCTATTTGAAATAACTACAAATTTTGTTCACATTGGGATTAACTTTCCACATATTATACAGCAACCCACCAAACTTCCCACTAACCAAGAAACTACCAAAAATTCTACCTGGCAATTCTATATCACCAATCAAGAAACAGAGCTGGGTGAAAAAAATCTCTACAAAGCTCCCTACATCCTTTTCAAAAATTTCCCATACTCCACGACCATTTGAGAATTAAGACTCCTTTTCCATTATCAAAAATCATCTGACCCCTTCGAGAATTCTTCGGTTCCATATTTGTTTTTCTCCTTACGTCTTTATGAGCTGAGTCAATTCCTTGAATGAACTCCTTCCTAATTTGTTGCTCCTTATGAAGCCTAATTTTCTGCTAAAATTAACAGCTCTTTCAACCTTTTCACAATCTTCGACACTGTCGACACGGGTTTCTACTTCATGTTCTTCATGTTGTCTTCTTTCCTAACTTTTCCTTTTTCTTTCTTCCTCCTTTGCCCTTCTTTAACTTAAACTTTGTTTTTGCTTGTGTTTCCCCAACTTCACACTCATAAATGTTATCCTCCTTATCTGGCTGAATAGCAGTTTTAGTTTCAGAATTTTTACAAACATTTTGTCTAAAAATAAACACACTCACTGCAATCACAATTTTGCCCTTTTTATTTAGGTAGCTCCTCTTTCTCCTTCTTGAGATTAGCACTATATTTTGAAAATTCCTTATTTGATGATTCATTCTTGGGAGAGTCCCCATATTGGTAACCAGTCCCCTTAATAAAAGTTTGACTTTCCCTTGAACCTTGGAAACAAGCATCTCGTGAATTATATTATCCTACCCAATCAGAATCATTGGCCCAATCTGTATTTATTTCTTTGTCATTTCCAGCCTCTGCTGTGGTTGCCAACTCCGGCGGTTGATCATCGGAAAATTGATTATGAACTTCCATAATCTCCTCCCGTGCTTCCTCCTCCTCCATACATGCCAGTTCTTTCACTTTGATTTTATAAGATTGTGATTCAAACTCCAATTCAGCTACATCATCAATCTCCTCCACATTCATCGATTGAATCAAAATAATAGCCAAATCCATGTTCTTCAAAGATTCTGGATCTTTCTCCAAAGTAACACGCTGTAAACCCCACCTTACCATATATGATACTTTTACTTGAATTTTACCCATGAAATTTCTTTCAAACTGTGTATTCAATTAAGACTTTTAAAAACTTTAAAAGTTTGGTTGTATTCAATCAAGACATTTAAATAGTTTATAATCCATCTTGATATTCCTGCTAAAAAAACGTACGCAGATGCATAAAATATATATAGTCCGATGAAAAGTGAGTTTAATTTTGGTGTTGTTGCGTCTGTAACTTCTAAAATTTTATTAGTATCCCGAGTATCCAAATTTATCATGAAATGAGTAGAATAATATGAAGGCTTTCAACATATATAAAATCTCATGCAACAATAATTCAATGAAATAATGAGATTTCCTCCGGTTCATGAAAAAAGAGGGAGAGGTTGCACATATGGGCTAATTAACAATTAAGCTGCAAGATATATTAGAAGTATACAAAAGTCTTGGTAAAAAATCTATAAAAGTCTGTCACTTATTTCATGAAGTTTTTAAAAGTCACTTTAAAAGAGTCTTTAAAATCCACAAACCTACTTAAAAAAAATCTTTAAAAATCTTAATTGAATACACCCCCGTAGTTCTTTTCGATATTAGAATTCAACTCCTGTTAAGACAGCTCTCATTTCAACATTTTCTTCTCCCTTAGATTTGTGGTTTTTCCTTATATTTCCCATCGGATTCCTCCTCTGCTACCCTTCTTTTCATTTGATTCTTCATATCTTCTTCCGTTCGCAAATCTCAACTCAACCGGTAACCGGTAACCTTCTGTTCATTATCCATCTTGCTTGCAATCTTTTCTTTGCTTCCTCCCTCTTCTCAAACCCTATGAACACAAAACTTTTATATTTCATCCTCCCATTCTTGTTAATTCAAATGCCCTTTATATTTCCATATCCTTCCAAATATGTTTCTTAATATCTCCACTGATATTCTCCATGATATATTTGCTAGAAATAAAGTTTTTGGTTCTTGATTTCTCTTCCTATAGTCCGAGGTTTCGACTCTTCTTGTCGATACATTTTGCAATTTTTCTCTCAATGCTGATTCTTCCCCCTATTTCTTGTATATCAGAAAAGGAAAATAACATGGAAGAGCTTCATTCGATGACGAACTTGTACTATTTGCTGCATTTTCCTATCTAAAAATGTGATACTTCTTTCTCCAACTCAGTTCCATACATAATAGCTGGGATGTAAAAAAATACTTGTATTTCAAGTTTTGCAGATTTCTTGTACTCTGTTTTATCATCTATTTCTTAATATGATTCACGGATTTGACATTATTTTACCGTGCTACAACAATATTTGTTAGTATATATTTTTTCTAATGTCATTCTACTTCTCAGAAATTCATGCTGATACCAAGGGGGACTACATTAATTACGGTGGAATCATACATGACTTGGATCACCTTCGTGGTACCATATTCTCCCGAGATGTGAGGGGCAAACTTCAAGCAAATGATGGGAGAAGTTTTCCAATTGAAACATCTCCTATAAAATATCGTAAACGATATGGTGAGGAGATGAAATATTTGTACAACTTGTTGGCTGAAGCTTCAACTAGTTTGGTGAAAGATACCTCTGTTGTTGAGTTTATTTTATGTTCTCCACTTTGCTGGACTCCTGAAGATAGAATCAAATTTACTCGTGCTTTTGGTTATCTATCGAAGAATTATGATTTGAAAAACGATTTGAACTTCAAGAAGCATATTGGAACTACAAAACTTAATGATTGGGCTACCAAAACAAAATCTCTGATACACAAAGCCGATGCACCAAATCAAGTATTGGCAGCTGTCTTTGCTTTTTCAGCAGTGGGAAAGAAGAATATCTTTAGCCAAGAAGTAATCAGCTATTGTGGTTCGCCATTGAAACAGAAACCCAGGGCATATTCAGAAGTAGGCTCAATTGCAGAATTCCCTAGGAACGTATTAGAGCATTTTAGAGATAACTTTCGGGCGTTCTTTCCAAATGCATCCATAGTAAGTGTAGTCTTGTAATTAACCTTATTGATTTTTTGGCAATATGTAAACTAATTTATTTGTTTATGTTGAACAGGCTGCCGGCCAATTCACTCCCACATTATGGTGCGTGCTCCATGGAGGACTGATGAGGGCCATGTGTTACTGAGAGTGAGGGCATTATATCTTCGGCCACCTTCACAGCTATCGCGTGTCCATGGAGTGTTAGAGATATCCTGACACATTGTATATTTGATCCAAATTAGTTCTCTATTCAAATGTAATAGAACCTAATTCATGTAAAGCATTTAGTGTTTGTAACTCGATGATAATTATCTAGCACTCACTATTCCAACTGCTAAGAATTTCAGTGTTCAACAGAAAAGTATGAACCACATGCTACTCATAAGATAATCATGGTTCTGCTTAAAGTTATAATTATTTTCATTTCCAATAATCAACATAAGAATTTCCGTAAATGAAGCACAACTACTAACGGTCTCAATAGTTTGATTATCGAATGTGGCCTCTCTTTAGAAGATGCTACATTTACAAGATTATCGAGTGAAGTCCCTTCGAAGGACCACCATGGGCGCACTTATCATACAGATACTTCAAGTGGAGTGGGGTATTCATTCAATTGAAGTTTAAACACTCCATCCACCATGGGATTGTGGCTTTCACACTTGTCATATATACTTTGAGACAACTGTTACACATAGCACTATCAACACTGATCTTAATGTTTATCCCTCTCTACTCGTACTCATACTCGTAGAAGAAACTCGTCATACTCTCTCCATTTTCTTCCTTGTTTAATAGTTATCATCCTTACTTAACTATGTTCATGGCTGCCCTAAATACAACCCGACCCGAAGAAGAGGAAGTTGACTACTCACAATGGTGACTAATGATAGGATTGGCAGTTAGATCAATGATCCTTACAGGCTTTGTAGAGCTAGTTGCCGGTGCTTGTAGTGGATGGCAATTGGGGAGTTTGTCTCTGTATACTTCCAACTTGACATTGAGGTAGCTCAAATGAAGAGAGACAAGAGAACGAAATATTTAAATTGATAACAAATTTTAGGGAGAGAAATTCATTTATAATTTTAGAGAGAAAATTTGATATATAATATTTTAGGGATTGAAAATGATACTAGAGAGGGGAAGTGATATAAAATTATCAATTAGAAACTAGAAGGAAATATTTTCAAGTGCGAAATCCAAATTTACTTTGTGCTTATTTTATCATTTTTAGAAGCTATACTATTACAAGATACATTTCTTCTTAGGCCCAGAGAAGACTTAAAAAAGAGTCCCTGAAGAGAACTATCAAAAAAATTAGGGAAAACTTACATTTTATCTTTTATAACTTATTGAATACTGACTTCTTACTGAAGGGTAGACTACTAGACTAGAATATGTGAACTTAGACTATGCTTTATAATTAAACTAGTAATTGCCCGTGCCTGAAGGAACGGCGTAACGAAAAATTAGATTATAAGTTGAAAAATATTACATTACTTAAAGACTTTTTGCAACCTAAAATAACTTACAATCAGTAATACACACTCAATCATCAACACATATCCTACCACCAAAACATCAAGCTAGTCACTACGAATTTCAAATTTCAACATAGATACTATTGAAGTGGTCCACAAAAGTGCTTTCAAGGAAACATCCATATAGACCTAGTGCAAGTTATGCAACTACTGAAAATTTCCCAGAACACCCCAATACTTAAGAAAACTCCTCCATATTATTCTCATGGTCATGTACATGACATTCCTTAACCCCCTAAGGTCCAAGCCGTCTACATATCAGTGCCTCCTTTCACATGCACTCTTGCCTTTGTGCAGCCCCAAAAAATAAGTAAGGCACTGCCATTCAAAGTTAATCCACTGTACTTTTAAAAGTCAAGACACCATTTTTCACAATGTAAACAAGACGCACCTATTTCAAAACTTAATATTAGGGAAAATACAGAAAAATATCAAATAAAGTAAAAAAAAAAAAAGAGTACATCATCGTTCATGATACATCATCGTTTATCATTCATGTCAAAAAAAGACTGGGAGTACACAATCTATGTATAAATCAATCTTTTTACACACTAATAAACAACAGATGAAAAACATTCTGATTCATAAACTTGTGAACAGATAACTAAAGTAGCAGAAAAAGATACTGGCTAGGCAAATACAAATATACATAGCAGATTTCCTGCAACTCTTCTTCTAGCAGGAACCCAGTAATTCGATCAAGAGACACTTTCGTCTGAGTCATCATTGACACCTAGTCTGGGAAATTCTTTAAAGGTTCTTGTAGGATCCTAAAAGTGGCCAGAGCAGAAAGAACACCGCCTGCAGTAAGCTCACCCCCTAACAATATTGAAGTTCCAAAAGTGATGGCCCAAACAAAAATAGGGGATGTCTAGAAAATAAATGTAATAAATGCCTGTGAATATAGACCTTTACACAGCCATTTAAACTCGACCCTTCGCATTTCCTCAAGCTTCAGGCGGTACCTATCCTCCCAAGCTTGCAACTTGAGGATCCTCATGTTTCTAAGACATTCAGAAGTCTTCCTCATTCTATCATCTTTTGCAGCCATTAGTTTGTCTTGGTAATCTTCCTGGAACCTTGCCAAGGGGATAGTTGCAACAATGGAGATAATGGTGGCAATCAATGTTGCAACAGTAACAATCCCAACATTCTTATAAAAAAAGCAAGAATGATTTGCATAGGAAGCATCCATATGTCATGGAGATACTAAGAGTAGTCCCCCACTCTTTTAACGTCAACCGCCATGTAGTTAAAAATCTCTCCACTGGAATGACTTAATTTGCTTGGCTGAGCTACAGAACCTGAGTCCCTTTCTGTACATCATTGCAGTTATAGCTGATCTCACATGCATGCCCAACTTTTCTGCATGAGGACAATGTCAATTCCTAAGAATTACTCCTTTGCAGATTGCTTTTGTAACTAAAATGCATCATAAACATTTACTAAAAAGACTCCTAGAAGAGGTTCAAAATTATCATACAAAAAAACAATTGAAAGTACATTAATTATTACTTCTCAAATTTGACTTAACATACCATAAGAGACTTCATTAATTCAGGTAAAGTCATGAACTATGTCAAAATAAACTACCTAAATGTTAAAACTAAGGTAGCAATACTTTAACACTGTCAAAAGAATACCTTTATATTTTTTTGTGGAATGAAGCTACGATGATGTTTCCCGTTTCCCATAATTTCATTGTTCAGATTTGAGTCTGAAGAAGTCCGATCAAAATTATTAACAAACAGTTAAATCTCTAGAGATTACTGGTTGATGTAGGTCTATTTTGAAATAGGCATATCCTGAGAATTAGTCAGACTTTCAAAAAACTATAAACAACATAATCTTATAAGTTTTTTCTAATAATATAGATATATTCATTTTTTTCTCACTTTTTTGGATAACATATGCAGATATATTTTTTTGGATAACAAACGTAGATATATTCATTATAGTGTAATGATCATACCTCAACAAAGCCATCCCAAAATTCACACTGGATAGAAAAGGAATTGAACTGGGTTAGGATGAAAATATTTGTTATGCCATTGTTGATGCAATTGCTCATGGGTACATCGATCAGTCTGTAACACCATCCAATAGGAACCTGCATAACAAATGGGGTTGTTTTCAAATAGGAACCTACATTGGAAAAGACCACGGTCACAGTGCAACTACATCTCCTCTACTTGGTTTAACCAAGTTTCCTGAAATTATAATCCAAACAGAAGAACAGTTTAGGTACCTTTCCTTTATAAGTAGCCAATTATAAGTGAACATGAGACAAAAAAATAATTGCATGAAAAGATAAAGAAAAAGAACTCAACTGGAATTTTTTTTTTTTTCAAAATGGTTTGGACCGCCGTAGCATGGGGAACGTCTAATGAAGAATAAGGGAGGAAAACCATGTCTAGTAACTGGCAACAAAATGAATATGTACGTCCTCCTGATGTATATTCAAGACATCAAGTCACGCCTTGTATAATCAATTTGAAAAAAAAAATCAAGATAAAATAATAAGTATCTTTTTTTTTTAAATCAAAACAATTGAATGTATGTGATGGAGGTTATATGTTTCTCTTCTTATTGACATTTTATCAAACATGTAATCTGCAACATAGCATTGAGGGTCATCCATTTTTTTACAGAAACCATAATTTATAAGTAAAGTCTAACATTTAGAAAATAACAAATCACTGAAAGTAAACGCACAAATCACTGAAAGTAAACGCACAAAAAAAATCGTTGTAATTGTTTCGCTAATGCAAAAATAAGAAGGTGCTTCATAAGTTTGAAGCTCTAACTACTTCAAATATATCATTAGAAAATGTTTCGCTAATGCAAAAAAGACATTCCATCTCTCTTTGCCACATAGATTTCTTCTCAGAAGGCAATGGTTCCAATTTCCACAGTTGGCCGAATGCGGTAGCTAAGTGAGGGCATCAAATAATTCCAACAATTAAAAAAGAGGGCCAAACTAAAAAACTTACATAACAGGGTATTTTGTCACATCACAATGTAAAGCAATCTCAACAATGTTTATATACAGAGAAAGAGAGAGCAAGTACAACAAAGATTAGTGAATGCATTTGAAATTGCCAATGCAGTGCAAACCCCTTTACCTCTTCCAGACATGTCTTCACCCAGCAACAATTTTGCAAACCTTTCTTTCATCATCTCCATTTCTAAATTCAATGAACAGGAAAAAAAGTAGGGTAAAAAGGGAGTCGAAAAAAGTACAGGATTGTAAAGTGCCTAATGCAACTACCAAATTTTGTATGGACTGGATAGAAAGTCTAAAAAGAAATGAATATAAACAAATTTCTCAATTTACCAAAATCAGAATTTGGGTACCAAAAAAGGAGAAACCACATGCACTACACTAAACACTAAGAACAACAATTGATTACCCTGTAATTTCACCATATTCAATTGATCGTCGTTGGCCCTTGCATTCGACAGCTACCACTCAAAACTGGGGTGATCTAGAAAGTAAACCAAACAACATCAATTACTGTGTCCAAAAGTATTAGCCAAATGTTTACATTAATTTACGAAACTATGTCTGCATTACATAGTGATGCCACCTAAAGCACCTAGCATCCTAAGCATGATAACTGATAAGAAAAAAATATGCTTGTTTATACATAGCTATTGAAGTTATAAATTACCAACAAAAACACATCAAAATTAAAATTAAAAAAATCCCAATAATAATAAATGTGCAAATAACAAAATTAATTACAGAAAATTGAAGTGATCAATTACGGAAACATTAGGGGAAATTAAAATTGAAAGGATCGGAAACATATATTACATGCCTCCAATTTCTTAATCATCACAGTCGCATTGTAGAGCTCTTCGACGGTTCGTTTCTTCCGGTTCACCATCGCCGAAATCTACTGACAATGGATCAAACATTAACTTGTTTTGAATTTCAACCTCTCTCCCACGATTTCAACCCACTAATAAATTTATTAAAAAAATCCCCAAATTCATCTCTACATGTCTCTAATTATAATTTTTTTTTTTGAAATTAACGAAAATTAAATAGGGGTAGTATAATTAAAGAATGAAATACAAACAATCTAATTATGAAAAAGAAATGAAATTAACGAAAATTAAACAAGGGCAGTATCAAATACAAACAAATACAAAATCTATGGCGGAGATTATGCATACAGACGCCTTCTTTGATGTGCTTTTCAGCTTCTTCTCAATATTTTTTTCTCCTGTATATATAGATTATTTATTGGGAATTGAAAAAAATGTAAGTACTCCATTAATGGAGGTTTAAAACTCAAAAACACCACCACTTACCTGAAATTTGTTTCTTCAAATTGGAATTACCCAAATGGGTTTTGTTTTCATTGCCAGAAACATCAGAAATCGAGCATTTTGGCAGTTGAGCCTTCCGAATAGGCCAAAGATTTCAATGGAGGAGGTGAACTAGTAGAGAAGAGAGAGAACCGTAGGGTCTCTGGTTCTAACGATTTCAGCAGCCAAGAGCTTCAAAGGAAGAGGTGAACCAGTAGAGAAGGCAGAAACCCTAGGAGTAGGAGAGTTGGCCATGAGAGAGAAGGCAAAGAGGGGTTTATGGAAGTTGTTGAATATGCCTACCTCTAATTCAACCCTCCTCACTGGGCGTGTTTTTTTTACTGGGCGGGAATTTTTTGGGTGAGATGAGATGTGAGCCTTTAGATTAAGTTGGAAGGATTGAGATGAAATCTGAACCGTTATTGTGCTTTGTCAGATTTTAAAGTAGGAATATATTCAAATTGGGTTCTGTTTTATTATATAGATTTGATATATTAATATCCACTCAAATACATTTACTACTGCCTAGGCTATTTATAATAACCCATATAATTTCCAACCGATAGCTTGCTATAGAAACCCAAATTTTTACCCAGCAATACAATACAGGCATAAGAAATCCGTTAGGAATATGCTAGAGGGAAATATATATCCTATCGAGTGTGAGCTTAGGGTCGATTCACATATGCAAGCCTCTCTCTCCCTCTCTGTCGCAAAATATTCCAGTTGGTACCAAACCAATGCAATGCACAGATATACATAATGGAAGAACCTCCTTAATACATAAAGCCAAAATAACAACATTAAATAATATATTTAGAGAACTGTCATAATGGTTCTAAAAACTAAGCCAAACATATCTTCTGAGGAACTCAAAGATAACAAGACAAATAAAGGTTGTATAACCAACAGACTAGAAACGATGGACAGCTGCGCTCTTCTCCTCCACTACCCCTAGATCCTCTTTCGCTTCTTGATCCCCTGTCCCTCCCGAGTCCTGACCAACAGGCCCGTCCTGTCCCTCCTGACCAATAGGCCTGAAAGATTAGAGGCAGAAAACAGTTCTATAAAGTATTTCACAGCCAAAAGAACATATAATTCATTTTTCACATCTCTTAAGAGTTTAAAATTGTAAAAACTAAATAAATAAAAGGAATGCATGCTAAGATTTCTCGTCTCTCAATTTTAAGAATGTCAAAACACTTGATACATGGTATCTACTGGTCACAAGAGGTTCAACTCATTTTTCCACATTGATCCAGCCATTCTGATTTGCAATCAATTTGTGTCTTGAAATTTCATAGAGCTACATCAGTTTTTGTTTTTCTGTTTATTCTTGTCAAGAAAATGATACTGTAATAAATGATACTTTCCAATGAATTAAAAAAAAAGGAAAAAAAAACATTTGATTACAGATTATCATTTTGCACAAATACCCGAGTACATACAACAAGTACAAATGCCAATGCTGCGTACCTTTTTCATCATACCTGGCTTCAACATTGGAACCATAATTTAACATTTTGACATTTAGAACTATTACTGTACCCACAAAAAGACTTGGAGCTAAGTGAACATGCTAATAAAGAGCAATGACAATAACATCAGGCTCTAAAGCTTTAAAGTTTTAAAGCCTAACGCCGACACATTTCCTCAGAGATTGAAGCAAAAACATAATTCATAAGGATTTTCTGTTCAAAGGAACCAAATCATAATATAGATAAATAAAGTACTGTGATCTTTGGTTGTACGTTTCAAGAAATAGTAGGAAACTAAAATGTTATTTACAGAAACGATGGAAAAGATAGATGTTTTGATGGAAGCTTTGTAACAAAAGAAACTGCATACGGTTTCTTTTCCAGAGGGAAAAAAAAGAAGAAAAAGGAATCGGTAGACCTTTTCAATGGAAACGTGTCGGAACTTTCAGCCATTATGATGCTACTTGGGGGAAATGAAGACAACACACTGCACTATTTTTTGGACATCGACTTGCATCCATGAGGACATGGATAGTTTGAAGTGATGGATTTGTCACAACAGGTGGATGCTAAGTCAGTTGGTAGTATGTGATTACTAGTTATACTGTAGGAGGATAAAATAGCCCATGAAATTTCTGTTTAAGTGCCCTATAAATTGGATTAATTACTTCGTGTAACCTTATAATTAGGTTTATGAATATTTAACTAATAAAATGAAGTTTTTATGGATATTATTTTGGGTAAATGTACTGTATGAATAAATTATAAATGAGATATTTAGCAACAACAAAGGGACCACAAAGCTGATAATTCAGCTGAGAACAAGCCTAAAAATGCTGATTTCTAGCATTGCTCCAACTAGTGCGGGACCCGTTGATTTCTCTGTTTTGTTTGCAACTAGGCTAATTGTTGGTTGTTTATGTTAGGTGGAAGAGTATTTTAATGAAAATAGTGGTTAGATATATTAATTAAATTCTAAAAGAATTGAATAGGCTTGAGGTGCAATCATATCTATTACATAAAATAAAGAACTTAGGTTTGCATTTGTCAACAAACTAGGATTTCAGACTTGCACAAAAAAATCAGTAAAAGTCTCCACTACATCCACACTATGTCGGCAGTCTTGAAGAGGATAGGAGAGCCTTATTTAAAAGTCAAAAAGGTGGGGGTAAGTGGCCCAATGAGGAATTACCAACTCAAAAGCTATTTTAAGTAATTTATCAGCTTAATAATATTTAAGTAGAGGGAACTAGCTCATTATTTTAGTTGAAGGTTCACATGGGAAATAGGTATCATCTACCTATTCTTCTTCTAACGGAGTTACATAGAGTCACCTGCATTCCCTACTTATTAAATGAATGCTAGGTAAGTGATTTATATATAAATTATATATATATAGATATACACGTACCCTTCTCCCTACTTATTCTCCTAGTAAAGATATATATATATATATATATATATATATATATATATATATTCCTAAAAGAAGGAAAAAGAGGGAAGTCAGAAATAAGAGTGGGAGAAGAGGCGTGAGAAAGAGAAATGAAGAGGAGGCCACAGCTGAACATTAGCAGAACAAGAAAAAATGGGAAAAACGTAGAAAAACAAAATTAGAAGGTATGTTTTAAGTATTCTTTTTTATATATTTTATATGATGTTGATACATTCCTCACAACATAGTAAAATAATATATGATGTGTTAATGCAGCAAAAATCATGCATAAGAACATAAACTTTTAGCGAAAACGGGAAAGAAAATCCTAGAATATAAGAACTAGGAATCCTAATTTGAGCATTTGAAATTACAAAATAAGGGAGAAAAGTTAAATAAATAAATGTTTAATGTTAAAATCAATATGATTAATATTAATGATTTGGGCAAATTTGGACAAGAAAAACTAACTTCTGTCATGAATAGTACTCCGGCATGAATAGTAATCCGTCATGAAGCAGTAGATAAAAGTGGTAAAACCAATAAAATATATATATATATATATATATATATATATATATATATATATATATATATATATATATATATATATATATAATTTGACAAGGTAGATCACGAAAATAGTCAATTGCAGAAATGAAGAATTCGGGTAATTATTAACTAAGAATAAAATAATTAAAAATGAATAAATGCTAAATTAATATTTTTGGTCTTCATGGATAATGACGTGGGCCAATTGCAGGAAAGATTTATTGAGATAGAAAATAGTCAACGAGATACTGATAAAAGATTCGCATATAAGCATGGATGATGTATTTGAAAAAAAATGTCAAGACACTGCCCGTTCATTCTGGAAGGAAAAGAAAGTTGGTCATCTGTTCACGAGAATTGAATTATCAGTCAGGTTATTTGAAGGACGAATCCGGGCAGACCTGGATTTGGGGGCGTTACATTTCTTCTTGAAATACTAAAAGTTATATGCTGATTCAAATTATCTTCAACATTATATATGTATTATGTCAATAAAAAATGATAAATACATATCAATAAAAAATTATCAAATATTTATGAAAAGAACGATATAAACTAGCACGTGCCTCGCACGGAGTATCAAACTATTTATAACTAAAATCAATCTCCTAATTAAATTCTACTTTATAATTAAAATCGGCAAAACTAATGATTTCCCCACAGCAGTTGGCATATTTTACTTATTACAACACTAAATTTTAAAAAAAATGCAATTACCACATTGAATTAATTAGAAATTGAAATTAGACGATTCTATTAAAATAATTAAACGCTCATTACATTTGCTCTAGAAATTTCATACGTGGCTGGTGAAAAAAACAAAAAAAAAACAGAATGTCTAAACTGCCCTGCAAGTCCATGAACTATAATCTTGTTGTTGAACAGCAAATCAAGATTCTTCATCTTCACGTAAAAAATCCTCATCGGCCCCAATAAACTTCACCTCCGGCGGTAGTAAACACTAGTTTCTATCCCAATTCCTTGAACCGCAGTCGTCTGTGGCGGTTGGATTGGGTTGGGGGGGGGCACCGACAGATTGTTGAAGAAACAATTGGTGGATTTAGAAACCCTAAATCCTAACGTCGCATTCTTCGTTACTAAGAGATGATCGGCGATAAAAAAAATGATGAGTCGGATGGAAACGTTCAGGGGGGTTTGCCATCGCCCGCGACAAGTTCTCTAATGCTACTGGTTGGGTTTCGCCATCTCCGGTGGCGAGTTCTCTAATGTTGTTAATTAATGACATTCGAAGCTCTCTACGTAGGTGCTTCACCAAAAAAAAATACTATGTAGGCGCAGAACATGTCATTATTTTCTTTTCTTTTTCTATTTCTATTTTTTTATCAGCCATGTAGGAAAAAAACTTGAAATAGTTTGACAGGTTTGGACAATTTAACGAAATGGTTCGATTTTACTTTTTTAGTTAGTTTAATGTGGTAATTGCAAAAATTAAAAGTTCAATGATGTATTAAGTAAAAAGTGTCAACTATAGTGGGATAATCATTAGTTTTGCCCATTAAAATCAATCTCCTAATTAAAATTTATTACTATAATAAAAAGCCTAATTTAAAAAAAAAATTCTCCTAACTAAAAATCTACTACTATAATTTAAACGTCTAAAATACGAATCTAGGCTTGAGATCATTCATCTTTCTATGTCAAAAGATGAATCACTGCATTACGGTTCTTGATACATGAATACACTGTTTTGTTCAGAGTTTTCTCCTCTCCTTTTTCTAGATTTAAAGTACATTTTAATTTGACTTGTGTATTAAAAAGTCATCATTTGGAGGGGGAAAAAACTTGCACTTACACACATGCTTCTAAGGCTGAGGGAGTAATACAGTCAACTCTAGAAAAGCATGAAATTACATTAGTTTATATCGACTAGACGAAACCATAATTCTACTATAAATCAAGTTACCTAATTAATAAGGGAAAAAACTCCTAATAATAATCTAACAACTTAGTCCATTGCAAACTTCTACTATGCTCACCAATTTCGTGGGTATTCTCAGTATAATCCGCTGAAGGAGCTTAAGGATTGCTATAAATGCTACTGCATCACTACATATAAGTTCTTTATTCTCACCAATTCCTTGTGTATTCTCAGTATACTAAGGTAAAGGAAATTTAGGATATACAATAAATGCTATGATGGATTCACCAATTTTCTTGTGAGTTTTTCATTTCGTCTTTGGTTCTTTGCTACATCAGATTTGTCAACTTGCTTACCTTGGAACAAATACTTACCGTATGATTTTCCACAAAATATAAAAAAGTATAATGTATGATTGCTCCTCATAGTATGTCACTGAATCTTCAAACTCTCACTCATACCATCTAACAGCACTACAGAACCCCAAAAGACTTGGAGCTCAATGAGCATGCTAATAAAGGGCAATGAAAATAAAAATAAGGATCTAAAGCTTTTTTCGATTTCAAAGCCTACAATGCCATGCACATAGTTGGACATGACGCACTTCCACCGAGATTGAAGAAAAATGTACTTCATAAGGATTTCTTTCACAAAGTATGCTAACAAACAATAAAAGCAATGAAAACATATCATACAAAAATAAATAATAAAATCGTTAGATATTTATACACACGCAATCACATATGTTCTCACTAAAATCCATGTTTGCAATTTGAACTCAAAGTGACTATTAAGATCTGACTTTTCATCATAGTTTAATTCAAAAGCTTCTATGTTTTTTATAAGTGCAATCTCCAATGTTCTAACATTTGGTATCTAACAGCTAATTTATAGGTTTAGTCGAGGTAGCAGTAGCGAGACTCTTCCAAAATTAAAATTTTGGTAAAACTCATGAGAGAGGGGGGACTGCAATTATCAGAGAATCAAACTTAAATTGCAGCAAAGAGAAATTGTGTTACATAAAAAAATAAGTTTCACAAAATAGAAGAAGAAACAAAAGAAATGAAAACAAAGGGAGAAATGCTTACATTGCGAGGCAGCTGATAGGAAAACGACCATCAACAACACAATGTCCTTTAGACAACATACGAGTTTCGAATAACTTGCCAGTCTCACTTTTGAATATGGTGAATTTCACAACACGAAGCATAGTTAGATCATCAGAGAAACAGTCAAAGTTATTCCAAATCAGATTTTAAGCAAGCATGCCAACTGATCATCAACATAAAAGTCTTCCTCGGGAAACCCCTTATCATCTGGTTTAGGAAGATTCCGAACCTTGGAATGCAACTTGAGATTCCGTAAATTAAAGGCATACAATGATCGAGGCTTTCCAGAGCAGCTCCCCTCTTGTACGCCAAAGCAAAACAAGTAGTGATCCAAAAGCACAACGCCACCTCCATGCCAGTGCCCAAAGTCCTCTTCTCTTGTATGCATTCCACCGATTTGCTTTGTAAGTCGTACTTCATCAAGAACAAGTGGGAAGGACATATGTCTAAATTTGAAAATTTAATCTTTTGAAAGAGTACCACAAGGAACGTCCGGCCCCCAAGAACCACTGCCGCCATCATCACGATCAGGAATGAATGTTCTGACACAGAGAGGATCAAGTAAAACTATGCTCTGCCCATCATCTGAAGTAATTGCTCAAGGCTCATGACGAGGATTGATTATATAAACATCTTTCACTTTACAAAGCTCGCATGGATTTGCCCTGGACGAAGAGCCCCGTATCGCGTAACCATGTCCATCTTCCTCAGATTTCTCTTCCTGCTAACCCTAAACCTAACCCTAGACTAGATTGATTGAGGGCAAGGGAGCTCTCCTTTTGTAATGGTTCATTTTTTTCCCGCGTTCGGGCTGGACTATTTATTAGGCAACCGCCATGGCTAAAGATTTGAAACACTTTTCAAAAGGCTGATTAGCCCAACAATAATCGACACCTTTTAATCACAAGTTTGGTAGCCCGTTCAAAATGCGAACTTGTTTTGAGATGATAGAACCGTGAGAAAGAATTCAAATTGGGCTAAAAAAATCGCACCATAAATCGCATTAACCGCACTAATTAAAACTCGCACTCACAGTTCTGTGTATGTGACGATTTTAGGTGGGTTGAATAATCAAATTCAAATTTAGGTTTGGTTCTTAGTCAAAATCAAACCAAGATAAAACCTAAAACTACACCATGTATGTGTATGTATGTATTATCTCTAAGTAAATTTAAAGTTACTTTTCACTGAACACGCCGTAGAGAAAACCCAGGTCTTGCATTGTCATTTTTTCACCAATTGAAAAAGAAGATGTTAGAGGTTATAGAGTCAAAATTAAGCAATTGGGTTTTGGAATTTTGAATTTGTTTGACGCGTTATTGGAGGGGCTTATAGTTGAGGGCTCGAGCACTTGATGCATTGGTTAATGTCAATGCTATAATTGTAATAGTCTAATAGATTATTTTAGTTTCCCCGCAATATATTTTATTCTATCTTCAAGATATACTTTTAATTTTTGAGGAACTAGATAAACATTCTTCTTGTTATCGAATAGTCTCCGTTGTTTTATATAAGCGATATTTTAGTTTTTAAAGCATGTTTGATATAATTTTCGTTTGTCGACTTTGTTACCAAGTTAATTGCTTTCAATGTAAGTTTTATGTTAAATTTTAGTGAATGCTTAAACTTTTTTGTTGTTTTAATTGGTTTTAACCAAAGCCATGCACTAATTAAAAAACCGCACCGCATCAATCATAAAGCGGTTTAAAGTGCGGTTTTGAATTTTTCAAACCGCACTTTGTGATTTAAAAGTGGTTTGGACTTCAAACCGCACCATGCTCACCCCTAGAGATGACAGTTTTACTTTTATTATATTATTTGTTATAAAACTTTAGCAAAGTGTAGGAGAATACTCTTATTATTTATTAATAATGAGAGAATAAGTAAGAGAGAAAGAGAGAGATAATCGGAGAAAAGTTATTTTATTTCCTTCAGAAACATTGCCTTATATGCAAAGCTGAAGTTCACGGATGGAGGAAGAAAAGGTTCACGGGAGAGGAGAAGAAGAAAGAGGAGCCCTGCGGAGGAGGGAATCACTTTACAATACTTTCCGTGATTTCCTACAATAGAAGATTACTAGTAATTGTCCGTGCTTGAAGGAACGGCCTAACGAAAAATTAGATTATAAGTTGAAAAATATTACATTCCTTAAAGACTTTTTGCAACCAAAAATAACTTACGATCAGTAATATACACTCAATCATCAATACATATCCAACCACCAAAACATCAAGCTAGTCGTTACTAATTTCAAGAAATTTCGGCAGAGATACTACTGAAGTGGTCCACAAAAGTGCTTTCAAGAAAACATCGACACAGACCTAGTGCAAGTTATGCAACTACTGAAAATTTCTCAGAACACCCCAATACTTAAGAAAACTCCTCCATATTATTCTCATGGTCATGTACATGACATTCCTTAACCCCCTAAGGTCCAAGCCGTCTACATATCAGTGCCTCCTTTCACATGCACTCTTGCCTTTGTGCAACCCCAAAAAATAAATAAGGCACTGCCATTCAATATACTTTTAAAAGTCAAGACACCATTTTTTACAATGAAAACATGACGCATCTATTTCTTACTGTAAATAAGGAGGCTAGAAAGTAAAGATGGTGCTTTTAATTATGGACCCCTTTTAATAAAAATAGCATTCTCATTTCGCCAAATCCTTCTCCACAATCTCAAATGACTAAAGCTGACAGGTACATTTTAAAAATAAAAATTCTTCAAATTTTTACTATGGGGGGTGTATTCAATTAGGATTTTTAAAGACTTTTAAAGACTTTAAAAGTTTGTGTGTATTCAATCAAGACATTTAAAGAGTTTATAAAAGTTTAGTGGTATTCAATTACAACTTTTTTAATGTCTTTAAAAGTTAGGTGGTATTGAATTAAGATTTTTACAAAGTCTATAAAAGTATTTTGGTATTCAAAAAGTCATAGATTTTAAAGATTTCTATCGAATGATAGACTTTGACAGACTTTAAAAGAAGAATTATAACTATTAACCCATATCCAAAGTCTTACCTCGTCTCTAAAGATTTCTAAAGACTTTCAAGTAAACACAAAGGTGGATAAAATTTAGTTATTAATTGGACTTTGTCTTTTATTGGGTCAAACTAATTATTTATTTTATATGGGCTAATAAATATTAATATGTGATGGATAAATAATTTGATAAAATTTGGGCCATAAAAATAATTGGATTTATTATAATAATAGAATTAACAAGATATATTAATAAGTAAACAAATAAACCTAATCAATTAGTGAGGAAAAAGCAAACTGTTCGAAAAGCTTCCAATAGAAAGAAGAAAGAGATTTGTTCAACAAAGGTGAGATAAAATCATGAAACTCTCATATCAATTGTAAAGATTATGTATGTATAATATATGAAAATAGAAAATATATGATGTGTATGTGTTATTGTTAATATATGATTATGTATGTATAATATATGAAATTACAGTACTTTTTTGAAAATATATGATCATTAAACACAACGAAGATTATGTATGTGTAAAATAACTTGCACGTAAAATTACTCAGTACAATTATTTTGTAGCCAATTTGTTAGCAAGAATAAAACGCGAATTGCTATGATTCGCATGAAGCCATGAACCATGACAACAGGTTTATATATATAGGGAAATTCTTGAATTATTGCTCAGAAAAACCCTGAGCAGACAAACATACAAAAATAGCTTGGACAAGGATTTCTTGATTCATCAACCACATATTCATCTCAATTTTAAATCGGCGCCAATTTTTAGCTCCTTTTCGAGGTGTTCGATATCATCTTCAAGATTTTGCTGGCCAGGGTCGTGACCCCGAAAATGAAATCGAGTTGTTCAATCTTCGTCATGCTTCCTTAAGGAAAGCAATTGAGAGAATATTTGGTATATTTAAATCGAGATTCACAATTTTCAAGTCTGCACCTCCATTTCCTTATAAAACTCAAGTGGAGCTTGTACTAGCTTGTGTAGGACTCCACAATTTTCTTCGTAAGGAGTGTCGTTCAGATGAATTTCCTATTGGACTAGATAACGAGTCTTCACTATCTTCATCGTTACCACTCAATCAAGGAGATAATTTGGAACAAGTTTTTGAAACTCAAGAGCAACAACGAGAGAATGCTAATGAATGGAGGACTAGTATAGCTTCTGACATGTGGAGAAACGTCGATCATAATAATAACAATGGCCGGTAGCGAGAGAATGCTAATGAATGGAGGACTAGTATGCTAATGTTACTTGTTAGTGGTTTACTCACATGTATGAAGTTTTGTAACTTTTGATCATATAGATTTTCATTGTCATATTATTTTGTGAAAAACAGAGTTTGATATTCCTACTAAAAAGCGTACGCATATGCATAAATTATATATAGCTCAATGAAAATTGAGCTTAATTTTTGTATTGCGTCTGTAGTTTCTAAAGTTTTATTGGTATCCGAGTATCCAAATGTATTATGAAATGAGTAGAATAATATGAACGCTTTCAACATATATAAAATCTCATGCCACAATAATATAATGAGATTTACTCTAATTCATGAAAAAAGAGAGAGATGTTGTACACATGGGCTAATTAACAATTAATATAAGTTACAAGATATATTAGAAGTATACAAAAGTCTATCACAGTCTTGATAAAAAATTTATAAAAGTCTGTTAATTATTTCATAGAGTCTATAAAAGTCATTTTAAAAGAGTCTTTAAAGTCTTTGAAAGTCATTAAAATCTCACAAATTCTACAAAAGTATGTCACTTAAAAAAAATCTTTAAAAATCTTAATTGAATAAACCCCCTTAAATAAAATTGTATCATCTGTATTGAACTAAAAATTCATACAAAAAAATTCAATGAAGATTCCCGAAAAAGTAAATAGAAGGGCTTGAAAAATCAAGGCTCCGTTGAGCTGCTATGATGGAAATAAAAACTTCATAATTTTAATCAAATATTCCCCCATCTTAAGAAAGAACTCTCTTTCTAGTTATTGACTCTTTTTTTTCAAATATTAATATTGCATATGACTCATCTATTTCAAAACTTATTATTAGGGAAAAAACAGAAAAATATCAAATAAAGTAAAAAAAAGAGTACATCATCGTTTATGAGGGTTAAATGCTTTCTCAGTCATCGTACTATAGGTCAACTTACAGATGGGTAACTGAACTTTTTTTTCTTACAGTCAACTCACTGTACTCGATTTTGCTAACAAAAATTTAAAAAACCGTTAAGTCAAAGTTTGACTTAACGGAAATGATGACTAGGCAGCTGACTTGTCTATAAAAAAAGCCTATGTGGCAATTATTATGCGACGTGGCAGTTGTGACGCCCCCAAAATTAGGTATACGTCACCCATCTTGGGTCGCCACTTACATGGTACAAAATTCAAATACAACTTACTAATACAACTGTCGTGTACAATACGAAAAAACATAAAATGTGAGTTTGAATACAAATATTGTCTACTAGAGATTATACAAACTCAAAAGGAGTCCTCATTACAATTATTATCACACTATTTCACAGAATAGTGAGGACTACTAATGCTATCCTCTGGACCATTATCTGCGTCCCCCACTCGTCCCAAATTTATATTTTCATTTTTCGAAGAGAACAGTGAAAGAAAGGGTAAGCTCAACTAGCCCAGTAAGAAATATTATGACTAAGATAATGCAGAATAAATTATCATTAGCCTTCAACAGTGTTAAACTGATAAAATATAATAAATATCAAGTTTACTCGCAATGAACCAAAGAATCCATTAAAAGAGTCAAGTAGAAAATAAAATATACTATCTTTTATGATTTAAAGGTTTTCATAATCAATTATAATTTGAGACTCGGATTAATAAATATTCCACATCATCGAATCACCCTCGCACTACGGCCAAGGATATTCTTTAAGTATCACGACCATAATTATCCATGCACTCACGGGCCAATAATATTTTGTGTATTCATTAATGGTCATGATCATGCCAACATTTGTCCGCCCATCAATGCACTACGGGCCAATGAGGATTTTACCACATCATTTGTAACATTACGGCCATGATTACAATCGAATAATCCTCAGTCATAATCATACTAAGTCCATCTATGCACTACATGCCATAGATGACTTTCAACATAATATAAACATGAGGATGATGACAATGATATAAGAATTCAATAAAACAAGTTCAAGAATTAATTTATCGAGGAACTAATAATGTCCAAATTGTCAACATGATCATCGCTTTGTAGAGTAAAATTCAAGAATACTTAGAAGAATATTTCCATGAAAGGATCTTTGGATGAAGCTTAAATATCAAGGATATTCCACTAATTTCATGGAGTATAGAAGTCAAAGTTTTAACCAACCTGAGTATAATAAATAATGGAATAACAAAAGAAATCACCATGCATGCGATAGATACCGCATGCAAAAGTTATTCCAATGTAATAATAAATAACGGAACCGGTCCCACAGTAAACGCATATGAACAAGATATTCTAAATGAATAATAAAGAATGGAACCAGTCCCGTAAAAAACACATGCATGTGATGTTCCAACAGTAATAATAATAAAGGCGGAACCAGTCCAATTGTAAAAAACACGTGATGAGGATGTTCCAATGAATAATAGAAGAATGTCACCAAGTATAGGTAAGCATGTGATACAAAGTTATTCCAACAAAATAATAAGCAATGGAATAACAACAGTTCTCTTCATGAATAAGGAAGAATAACACCCCTTACTTTAGTAGGAGATTGAATCTCGCAGAAGAGTGTAATAACAGAATACTCTTTCTTCTTCTCTCTTATTCTCTATACTTTCTCCCTCATAGCTTGAATAAATTCGTGAAAAATAATGAAGCTAATCGGGCCTCTATTTATAGAAGATTTCTAGCTTAGCACTTGCCGTGTGAAAAGGCAAGTGGCTTGACGACGTGAGTGATGTGAAAAGAAAAGTGGTTTTCGACGATGTAATGTGAAACGACAATTGGTTCGGACTTTCGTAATGTGAAACGGCAAGTGATTCGACGTCTGTAATATGAAACGGCAAGTGGTTTGTGAATTGGTAAAGGTAATTACTATCGACGGAAGGTAATTACTATTGACGAAGGTAATTACTATTATGATGAGACTCTTAGATGATGACATATGGCCCCAAGTAAAATAACCAAACTTACCACAAACGTCTCATAACAGACTCTTTATATACATCAAGGATTGAATAAATATTACCACAAATCATTTTATTTTTAATCAACACATATTTAATCTTTTAACAATTATTAATCATTTATAACTTATTGTCTCAATTATTGATTTAATAATATAACATATTATACAGATGATACTGTGACAATAATTGAATCAATAATATAAGAGATATGATGCAGAAATTACTGTAGCAATAATTGAGTATAGCTGAGTGACTTCTCATGTAAGCATCAATAATCAACACCGTGTGCTACTATGCAACCATGTGTATTACTGTACTTTTACTACCGAGTAGTTCAACAGTTTTAACGGTAACACCTCCGCCGTTATTTTCATAAAGTACTGGGAGTACACAATCTATGTATAAATCAATCTTTTTACACACTGTAATAAACAACAGATGAAAAAACATTCTGATTCATAAACTTGTGAACAAATAACTAAAGTAACAGAAAGAATAATAAACAATGGAATAACAACAGTTCTCTTCATGAATAAGAAAGAATAACACCCCTTACTTTTAGTAGGAGATTGAATACCGCAAAGAGTGTAAGTAACAAAATACTCTTCTTCTTTCTCTCTTATTCTCTCTATACTTTCTCTCTTTATAGCTTGAATGAATTCGTGAAAAATAATGAAGCACTAGGCCTCTATTTGTAGAAGATTTCTACCTTAACACCTGCCATGTGAAAAGGCAAGTGGCTTAACGACTGGTGATGTGAAAAAAAAAGTGGTTTGACGCCTATAATGTGAAACGACAAGTGGTTCGACGCCTGTAATGTGAAACGACAAGTGGTTCGACACCTGTAATATGAAACGACAAGTGGTTTGACGTCTGGTAAAGGTAATTACTATTGACGAAGGTAATTACTATTCACAAAGGTAATTACTATTGACGAAGAGACTCTTAGATGATGACATATGGGCCCCCCATAAAATAATCAAACTTACCACAAACGTCTCATAACAAACTCTTTATATACATCAAGGATTGAATAAATATTACCACAAATCATTTTATTTTTAATCAACACATATTTAATCTTTCAACAATTATTAATCATTTATAACTTGTCGTCTCAATTATTGATTTAATACTATAACATATTATATGATGATGATCTTTGTGACAATAATTGAATCAATAATATAAGAGATATGACGCAAAGAATTATCAGTAGCAATAATTGAGCATACCGAGTGACTTCTCACGTAAAGCATCAATAATCAATATCGTGTGCTACTATACAACTACGCCAGACATCGTACTTTTACTACCGGGTAGTTCAACGCTTTTAACAGTAACACCTCTGCCCGTTATTTTTATAGAAAGATAATTTTGTCGTTTTCTAACTACGATAATACTTCCGATTAATGGGGTCCCCACCAATGATTGAGTCAAATACGAATATTCCCCGACAAAAAGAATATTCCCCGACCAAACGAATATTTTATAACAACTTGCTTACTTTGCAAAATTTATAAATGCACTAGTGTGAATGACTTCCGAATTGCTGTTGCAAACATACATATGCAATAGTGTGAATATTATAAGAATTACTATTGTAAATATATATAATAGTGGTTAGCGTGTACTTGTTTAATTTTGACAAATGTACTTTGTCTCGTAAAAGCTCAATGGTAAAATGGATAATTAATGAATTTGAAAACAATTTAGTAAGGGTAGTTTGGTCAATCAAAAATGAATATGCAACTATATATTAACTTATGGTGTGCATATATCATTAGTTTTTTTTTATCCTCACGTGGCTGCCATGTAATTTCTATTGATTTCTTTTCTCTTTTTTTTCCTATACAGTTATAGTTATAGAAGGAAAAAGTTAATATATGTTTAATATTTTTTTTAACCTTAAATATAAATTACTACCCTAAATTATTGCCCTTTTTTTTACTTCAGTGACTGACCTTTCAATTTTTCAATTAGATGATTAAACTATTAATTTTTTCTACTTTCGTTCAAGTAGACCTGCCACGTCATAAATTGATCACGTGACTTCCTGACTAGGCCAATTAAAGTTTATGTATAAAAGAAAAACATATTTTTAATGATATAAAAAGGTAAAATGTACATAAATATAGAATCGAGTTGGACTTGGACTTTAGTCGGGTATCCTACTTAGTTTAGGAGAGATATTATGGGGACAATATACCATAATATTGAATAGACTTGGAATAGGATTATTAGAGTATAAATAATACCTATTGTATAACTCTATGTAACGGACTCACTCTGAATAAGAAAAGAACTGCATTTTATTTTTCTATAATAATCGTAAAGTAATGCGTAAAGCGTGATCCAATAATTCTAACACGTGTGTTATGGGATTAGACATGTGGCAATAAGAAAGTAGGAAGTGGTTAGCATGAAGTTTATTTTGATGCAAGTTGGTCAATTGGTCAATTGAATACTAACACGTAGACGAGGTGTATGTATGTCAGCATTATATTGGTCAATTGACCAACTTACTAAAAAAATAACTTCATGCTAACCGGATCCAAGAAAGTATGATGGGTTAAATTTTGATTATGTTAAAATTATATTATGATTAACTAAGCCTAGATGAGGTGACTGGTGCGATAAAATGGAAGCATTAGGTTAATTGTGAGTTTAGTCTCATGAAGATAGTAAATGATCTGATTGTGTAAACAATGGACTGCTATGAGTATCTATTTATTTAGGTGATGAGTCTAATGGAATAATTACAGTAGCCTAATCAATTCATGTTGCAAATAGGTTGTTAGTACCCAATGATTTATACTGGGGTCCTTTACATAAGTATACAACAAATAGAAAGTAATTACAAGAAAAGTGCATCAACTAAATAATTACAAAAAGAATGTAATTATTACAAAAATAGTACAATTCACATTAATAAGGAAACCTAAAATCAAGGATAACTAATAATTCAAATTCAAATTCAAATCTTGTCTCTAACAACAATTTCAAATCCATGTTTCAAAATTCAAATCAAAAAGAGAAAATTAAAAATAAAAAATTATGAAGGAGCTAATGTTCATCATCCTCCTCTCTCATACCACCGCCGCCGCAGCACCACATCGCCGCCTTGTGGCAAAGTCTGAGTTCTTTATCTCAATTTCTTTTTGACGATTTGGTTACCCACAAAAATTGAAATGGTTACCTTTATACGAATTTTGACTAGTAACTGCATCACATTTAAAATAAAATTGGTAATCAAATAAAACTGAATTGGTTACCTTATCAAATGGTTTGGTAACCAACTATATGAAATTTGGTTACCAACTGCATCACATCCAAAATAAATTAGTAACCTAATAAACTAAATTGGTTACCTTATCGGAAGGTTTAGTAACCAACTGCATAAAATTTGGTTACCTTATCGGAAGGAGCTAAGGTTTGGTTACCTTATCGGAAGGAGCTAAGGTTTGGTTACCTTAGTATGCCTATTTAGTTACCAACATATTAAGGTTTGATTACCGGTAGAGTTGGAGAACGGATCGGTGGTGGAGGGAAGCAAAGGTGGTGGAGGGCCTCCATCATCGTGGCTAGTGACGGGTCTCCACCGACTACCATCTTGGATCGATCTGGGGAGGAGGAGAAAGAGGCGGGAAGGGAGGGAGGGAGGGAGGGGGTGGGGTGGGGTGGGGTGGGGTGGGGTGGAGAAAGGAGGGGAGGAGGGGATGGCGGTGGGAGGTGGGGGGCGTGGGGGTGGGAGGAGAAGGGAGGCGGAAGAAGGGAAGGAGAGGGTGGAGCAGAGCGGGAGCGGGAGGGGCAAGCAAGGGGGGGGTAGAGAAAGGAAGGAGGAGGGGGTGGCGGGGGGCGGATGGAGGTGGGAGGGATGGGTGGTGGGCGTGGGAGGAGAAGGAGGCGGGGGCGTGGGCTAGGGGGGGGGGGGTCAACAAGGGAAGGGGGGGGGGGGGCAAGGCGGGGGGGTGGGAGGAGGAGAGGAGGCGAAGGAAGGGAAGGAGGTGTGGAGATAAAATGGAGGTTGATGAGAGAGAGATAAAATTTAAATCCCTACAAAATACTGGCCATTATCAATAACTCATTAAATCACTCAACTAAATAAAAGGGATAAGATTGCACTCTTTTTGTAATTAAATATGCATATGACTTTTTTGTAATTATTTTATTGTAGAGATTTTTATGTAATTATTTTTAAAATGTAATAGAAAATGTAATTGTATTTATACTGGTACTTAATAGATAAGCCCAATGATGTAAGGTTGGCAGGTATTGTTGTTAAGCCCAACAGGATTTTAGGTAGTGAGCCCAAAATGTGAATCCAAATAATAATAATAATAATAATAATAATAATAATAATGTACTCCCTCCGGATCTGGCAATATGGACTGCGCCCCTTTTGTTGTTAAGTGGTTTGGTAAAGGACTTTTACCTAGTCTTTCCTGAACCGATGGGTAAAACCAATTTATGCTGGACTAATATGGGTAGCAATACATGTATATGGATAATATACGTATGGGAACTCTCCTATAAATAGGAAATAGGAGCTCCCAATTCATGTTACAAAGTTACTGTAAGGAATCAGTGATGGATGGTAATGATATGGAAGTATCAGGGTGGGATTTAGAGGCAAAGTATCCCAGAAAAGCAGATAGTAAGGAAAAGGGAGAGAGAGTTCAGAAGAAATAGAGAGCAAGAAAGTAATTTCATATATTTCTTAATACCTCAACTGATCATATGCTTACAATCATATAGCCTCTGCTCAGTATCCAAAAGGAAACGAGCACATGACTCACCTCTCCAGCTCAGCAATTGAGCAACAACCCAGAAACAAACTAAATAAATGAAAAAGACTAGAATGACCTTGACTAAGCTAAGAAAAAGACAAGCTGACCCCAAGCTATTATTAATATAAACAGAAATAACTACTATTAGCTAATCACTTTTACCATACTCCTTACAATCCCTCCCCCTTAAAATGTACCTTGTCCTCAAGGTCAGAAATGAGGGAACTGATGGAGGAGCTGCTCCCAATTTTTCCCAAGTGGCCTCTGCTGGTAACTGAACAAGCACTGCTACAATGGAAGCATTGTTCTGCTTTATAAGTCTTCTGTTAAGGATGACTATTAGTGAATTATGAAATTCGTTGAGAAATTTCTTCCTTAGTTCCATATCAGGACCCACTACTAGTTTGTCCTGAAATTTGAGCCTTCCATTTTTGAAAATATAACCGCCATGGAGGCTCACACCAGCAGGGCTATTCAGCCTCCCAAGCATTCCAGAATGTGCATATAATAACAGGTCAGTGTTTGGAAGCCTTCCTGATCCAGCCCATGTTCGAAAATCTCCCAGTTCATCAAGTGTGCCCATGCGCAAATAAGAGGCATCCTTAACCCCTAAGGCAACAATCATGTTAGCTTGTTGGAATGCCGCTGAACTGATCCTTTTCAGGTAAAGTCGGTATTTCTGGAGATGACTTACCATATTTTCCCTTGTAAGCCCTTCAACGTTCGTCAGATCCATAATCCTTTTAGGAACAGTTTTGAAAGTTACCAAGTGTGGATGTACTCCAAGTTTGTGCATTTGTGTTGATTCCGAGGAGGGCCTGTTTGAAGCATGTTGAGGTGAAGAAAAAGAAGAAGCATTTGGCCTAAACAAATGTTCAAAAATGGCCATGATAAGGAACATGGATATTAGTATTGATGTGGCAACAAAACCCAAAGAAATGACACTCATGACCAGTGCTTTTCCATGGAGCAGCTTGTTCTGAACCACTATACATGTTCCATGCCTTTGATCCCACCTGCTTTTTGTGCCTAAATCAAGGGAAGGTGAAGAACCAGACCATGAATGCTCGCTTCTAGCAATTGCTTTTTCCATAGTCTCATGCAAACCCTTAGTATCCTCAACAGGTCATCCATCCACCACAAATACATCCCCAGAATAGCCATCAGTTATTGAAAACACGTGCGCTTCACAGATGTTGAGCCCAATATCAGAAAGCAAAGCAAAAAGCTGACTAAGCAACTGGGGCTTATCAAGTGAAGAAAATATTACTTCATGAATCGGCACATGCGAAACTTTCTACCTTCCAAGAAAATCTTCGGCAATATTTATCCTCTCCTTTTCATTTGAGTTTTTTCTAACATTCAAATTTAGGTCCTCGAGCTTAGAGCAAGGTTCGAAATCAATCTCATGATTCCTGTCATGAGATGGCAATATTATTTCATTATTCACTTTAATACATTGCCTTGGCATGGAAAAAACATTTTTAACTTGTTCTTCATCATTATCATCAGCACTAGTCTAGAAAGTCTCCATAAAACGAACATGGAAAACAGGTCGGTTATCAGGATCCTTTGCTAAAGTAAGAAGTTTTTGATGCAGCAACACATCTTCCACTCCATCCACATTAATATCCAAGGCATAACTAGAAGGCAAGTGACTGAAGTGAGATTCCAACAATTCATGAAACTCAGGATTAGACACCGCCTCATCATTTCCGCACTCCACCACCATGTCTTTCCTTACTTTCCCACATTGAGCATAATCTGTATAGCGAAAGGAGCAACCCAAGGAGCAAAATGACAATACATTTGGTGCTTCAAACCAAATATTATGAAATTCCTCACCACCGGGGTCGAAATAACCTGATTTTACTACATTCCATGCAATATGATTCCACTGAGACATTTCAAATAACAACTTTTGCACAAAAAATGCAGCACTGATGTAGATAACTCGAAATACCCTCCCATGGTTTGTAACAATAAACTCCACCAAGAATGACAATGACTCGATTGCCAGTGTCCCTAACCCTCTATTCGGTCCTTTGCACAAAGTGGACTAGCAGTGAATTCAAGCACAAAAAACATAGTCATGACATCCCAAGTGGACACCTTAACTATTTTAATTTGAAGCAAGGTAGACACCTCAAAGTTGGCTTGAGTGGAGCGCATATTGGTACCAAGTATGAATAACACATCTTTTTCTATCACTCCATGTACTTTATTGAACTCATTTTCGGCATTAAGGTAGCATTTTACTTTCTCATCGCATAAACATGCCATAAAAATAATTTTGAATGTCTTGCAATGGTTTGATCCCTCTAGCGCAACCACACAAACATTGGAAACATTAACACCGCCAACCAGAAAATTAGATTTTTCATCACTAAATTGAGAATTTTCAATAAATGTCTTCACTGTTACCAGTATTGTTTTGGGAGCATCATGATCTTAGGTTGGAGAAACCCCAAAATCCGTTGCTTGAGATGACTATTTTGGAAATTCACCATTACAAACTTCAATCAGTTATTGTGAAAGACCTACATTACTTCCCAGTACAGACCTTAAATCGACAATACCATCTGTAAAGGCCAGATGCTTGTTTCTGTTTGAGATTCCAGCAGCTTGTAGTTTTAGTCCAACATCAAAAGGCTCAAGAGGATAAACTATTTTGTTGGTACCCTGTAACTTGAGTATATCCATGGTAATCATTGTTAAATCTGAGTCATCCACCATGCAACCAATTTTTCCATCAAACAAAGGCACATTATGTGCATTCCTCAATTGGCTTTTATAAACATATTTAGTTTGTAATGATTCCACCAAACCTTCTGGTGGCACCAACTCTGAAATTTTCCCATTTATTTCTGGCAAGCCAAATGGTGCAGAAATTGTTTTGTCAATATTTGTTGGTTGAGGCAGTTCAACTCCCAACAATAGCTCATGGTTATGAGAACCATTACATATCCCATCATCCGCACTCAAAGCCTTCATATGCATAGTCCTAGTTTTACCCCCACTATCAATATACATCGGCTCGTTCGGATTATATACAACACATAAAAAATCATTATATTGACTTAAGACAGCAATGAAAACACCCCAAAATGATTTATCTCTTTTAGACATTTTATTGAATACCTTGCACACAACATCAATTCCTTTTTTATTTGCAACTAACGCCCCTTCCATAGTGTTTGTTGCCAAGTTAGAAGACGAGAATTCACATTTTGTAACAGAAGTTACCTTATCCTGAATTGGTTCAAATCTTGTAGAGTTTTTATCAAACACCTTGTGAACCTCACCATTTCCTTTACTTCCATCTGTTGCAACTTCGATTTCTTCATGATCTGGTAGTGTGATTTTCAGTTCCTGAATCATATTAAGAGCTCTTTCATTACAAGCCCTTAAATCATCAATTTTCTTCATGCTTTGCTTGAAATTTTCAATCAACGAACCCATCGAAATATGCAATTCCTTCCGATTCCCGGATTTCCTCCAAATTGTTTTCTAGGGTTGCAGAATTTTGATTTCCAGTTACCATTGTTCTTGGGATTGGAACGGCTTTGATACTAATTTGTAAGGAATCAGTGATGGATGGTAATGATATGCAAGTATCAGGGTGGGATTTAGAGGCAAAGTAACCCAGAAAAGCAGATAGTAAGGAAAAGGGAGAGAGAGTTCAGAAAAATTAGAGAGCAAGAAAGTAATTTCATATATTTCCTAATACCTCAACTGATCATATGCTTACAATCATATAGCCTCTGCTCAGTATCCAAAAGGAAACAAGCACATGAATCACATCTCCAGCTCAACAATTGAGCAACAACCCAATAGCAAAAAATATATGAAAAAGACTAGAATGACCCTGACTAAGCTAAGAAAAAGACAATCTGACCCCAAGCTATTATTAATATAAACAGAAATAACTACTATTAGCTAATCACTCTTATCAGACTCCTTAAAGTTACTTCCATCAGCCAGCCACATGATAGTTTAGAGAGAGAGAGATAAAGAGCTTGAGCGATAAAAAGGAAAAAAAACACTAGAGGAAACTCTGAAGGTACAAAACCCCTTAAATTTAAATCTTTAACTCAATCTAGTGTAAGTTAGTTATGGTGTCAGTTGAAATACTTGGTTGTGGGAGGATTTTGTGTGGGGATAATGGTAATGGATTTCGAAGTTATAACCTGGTTGTTAATGGATATTATATGTTGGTATGTCTTAAAATGTGTGTTAACACCAAGATTTTCTCCAACGTCCCAATCATCACGTAAGACGATCCACGATCCTCTTGACAAGAAACACGATAAACACCATGAAAGCTGACAATTTCCTACCAGTCGGGGGATATTGAAAGCGTGTGAGTCGATGTCGGTGTGCTCATGAGGTTAATAATGGAGGATGAAAAATGTCTAGTGTTTTGAGAGAGTAATTTTTAGTTGTGTGTGTGAATATGAATGAACGTCTTCCTCATGAAGACTTGGTTCTTGTTTATATCTCTCTCACCCGGTTCTCGTCTACCCACTACTCGACACATGTTCCCCATGATTCGATATTCTCACGGATGTCTGATTCACCCACTATCTCTGGCCTCTGTTTTCCATCGCCGGCCGTCACCGGATCCCATCCACATTAATGCATGGCAGTAACAGCAGTCAACTATTATGCTTTTTCATCATTACAAGTCAAAGTAATAGATATTAAAATTTCTACTGGGTTAGTCTACCGACTCGATCCGGTTTCACAGGGTTTAAAGGCAATAATATAAAGACTAAGCCCAATAACTTTCAGGGCTCAATAATGAAGGTCCAATAGACCAATTAAAAAAATAAGCCCAATATACTAGGCCCAAACAAGGGAAATATCATGACCTAACAATGTGTAACAACTTAAAACAGAATGAAAAGCACAACATAAAACACTTTACTGAGAAATCTTAAAAACATGACAGGAGCTTTGGATGAACACAGTGATCTGTGTTCATGGTTTATGCAGACTATAAGTGTTGACTGTTGAAATTATGAACCAATCCTAGTAAACAAATGAAAAATATTAACTTTGGCATGTGTAGTGCATGATTTTTCTACAAAAATAGGCCAAACTGTCTGTCAATATGTTGATTTAGACTGTATCAGTGACCTAACCAGCGAGTAAGTTCAGGTCCCTTTGGATTCTAACAATGTGAGTTATAATCAAGCTTCATAAGCCTAGAATGACAAACCAAAGTTTGTTTCCATATCAGATTCAAATTTCCGTAAACTGTTGCAGTCTCCTTTGCAGATTTTAACTCCTTAGACTAGCAACCCAATACTCCAAATCAGACCCAATCCCATATTCATAAGTCAGTCCCAATCATAGAGTAGGATCTTTGAACAATAAGTTAAAGAGTGTCTCTTTAAATTGGAAATTATAAAGTCTTCCCTCAGTTTGAGGAATCGTAGAGTGGACCAATAAATCGTATAGTGAACTAGTCAGTCGTAGAGTTAATCGTAGAGTCAACAAGTCAATCGTAGAGTGAATTATAGAGTGTCAAGCTGACAAATCGTACAACTCCAACTCAGTCAAGTCAATCGTAGAGTGAACCATACAATCGCAAAGCTTTACTCACCGATCATAGAGTACTTCCATATGATCGTAGGGTAACTTCATCAAATCGTAGAGTACTTCTGTAAAATGGCTAGAAATTGAACTTCTTACTTCATACTTGTTAAATCCCTTTCCATTCCTTCCTAAAACAAATACATGTCTGTCCATAAAGTATCTGACTAGTTGAAGTGATAAAGATGAGTTTAGAATGTTAAGGAAATGATTAATGGGAAACTACAGGGACGAAACTAATGTAGGACTGGAGGGGGCCACGCCCCCCCTAGGTTTGAAAAATTTATAAGGTTCACCCTAAGGTTTGAAAATATATCATTATTAAATTTATTATAATTGCAAGTTTGTATAATTTGAGCATAATATTGTATGTGTTATTCTAATTGAATGATACATTTATATCCAGGTAACCAACTTAAACCCTTATTTAATTTTTTTTATTCTTTGTTTATTTTATTAAACTTGATATTTTAATTTTTAAAAGTTTAATGAGTGATCATAATATTGTATATGTTAATTCCAATTGTATATTCAATTTGTTTTCCGGTAACCAACTAAAACCTTACTTATTTGATTGTAAATTTATGAAAATTTTATTATTAAAAAGTTCAATAAATGGTCCAATAATATTGATTAACTCATTCTTGTAGTGTAGTTAATTGAATTTTTTATGTTTTGTTTTAGAATTATGGGAAAATCACATACTATTGATTCATTTTTTAAGAGAAAGCAATCAAATCATGTTGACACATCTCTGCTTACCCCTGAGCCTAATGTTCAAACATCTATGACTACCTCTGAATAAGAACAACGTTCTCTAAAATCACCAAGAATTGAAGGTAAAGAATGTGATATTAATTATTTGGAACGTGATCTTGGAAAACGTATTGAAATATGAAAATTTTGTGGTGTGATGAAATTCGACGAGCTTACATATATTACGGTCCATATCAATACATTCTTTTCGATTACCCTTTTTCTGAATGTATATTATGTTGTTAAAAAATTTATTCCCCCCACCCACCCACCCACCCAAATCCTCGGTTTAGGTCACAGGGAAACTCAAAGATTCGTTAGAACATGATATTAACTGATAAAAGTAGATAACTCAGACTTATTACAAGGAAATCATGATTATCTTGATAAATGTGAAGATATATTATAAAAGGTGACTAAATAAATAAAGTGTTAAGGAAATCATACTCTTCATAGGTCTAAATGTGAGAGTCATACAGTTAGGTCATTATGTGGAATTCAATAGAGATTGATCTCTTGATTTATGACAAGTGTAGGTTATATGAAAAGGGGGAACTTAGGCAATCCAGGACTATTAATCCTAGGATTAAATAATCTTAGTCACATGTTTTTCTTTTTCAAGATTAATTAAAGGATTGGATTAAAAAAATATCGTTTGGACTATTATACCCTTACCAATAATAACATATTTTAAACTATAATTTAAACTTATTTATACATTAAAAAATAATTAAAAATTAATTAAAAACTTTTAAAATAGTGGTTATATTATTCAAGTAAATATTATTTTTTTTGAGAGGGGGTAGTGGGGGTTGGGGTAGGGCGGGTGGGGTGGGGTAGGGTGGGTGAGGTAGAGGGTGGGGGGGGTGGGTGGGGTAAAGTGGGTAGGTGTGGTGGGGTATATATGTGAATAATGGGTGGGGGTGGGTGGATGGGGTGGGTGGAAGGGATGGGGCGGGTCGGGTGGGTGGGGGTGGGTGAGGGGTGGGTTAGGGTGGGGTGCGGGTGGGGGGGGGGTGGTAGGTGGGGGGGTGGAGTAATGTAAGACCCCTAATTTCTGAAATAAAAGTATTCAATTTTCTTATAATTACTATTCAATAAATGGTTAAATTGATAAAAGGTTAAAGTTAAGGGTGATATATGAATTTTTTTCAAAATAAGCAAGTGGTTATAAAATACTCATTTTTTTCGGGGAATATTCGTTTGGTCGGGAAATATTCTTCCCCGTCGGGAATATTCATAATGACGACGCATGACCTTTTGTGGGCCCCATAATAGAATATTTGTCGGATGAAGAAAACAACAAATTAATTTTTTTTTTATAAATAACTAGCGTAGTGGTTACCAGATTAACATGTTGAAATACCCGGTGGGTAAAGTAAAAGTAATACGTTGTTGCACGACAAAGAGTAGTGTACAGATTATTACGAGATTTTGAATTATTGATTCTTACGTAAGAAGGTACTACTCAATAATTGTTACGATAATTTATTATTCAAAGATTTTATTTATTGATTCAATAATTCTTTGCGTTGATATTTTATATTATCGTTGTTTCAATAATTGTCACTACACAAGATTTTCCATTATCGAAGTAATAATTCATATTATCTGAATAATATTATTAGATAACATTATTGGAAATGTCTAGAAAGTTACGCTAAGGAGAAGTTTGCCACCTAATCAATTGCTTGCCAAGATAAGAGAAATTCTTATTGGAAAGCCCCTCTTTCACAGGACCCGCCTCGTTGCTATTATTGTGATTCTCGTAATATTATTTGTGAATAATTAATTATTGATTTATATGATGAGGAAAATATTCATTTTATGTGGATATAGATGGAGAAAATTTTTAAAGTGACAATTGTTGAAAATCGATATTTTATCTTTTCTGATAAAATAATATTATATTATATTATTATAATAATGATGATATTTTTATAATGAATGTGCGATATATGAGTATATGAGGAGGAAGAGTATTTTTGTTACATTAAATGATTAACACATGTTTTGTGTATCGGTGGACCCCATTTCTTGACTGAAATTTAATTATAGCTTGAAAAATCGTCCGTATGTGGATTTCGGTCAATTTCTGTTTGGAATTTGGAAAAACTTTCTTCTACAAAGTTGTAGATAATTGAATTTCCTATAAAAATTCGCGAGATTCGAATTTTCTGATAAAAGGGCTATTTATTATGAATTATTGAAGTTCTGAAGTTCCGAAATAATTGATTTTTGAAAGTTTTAATTATTTTTAATAACAAAATCGTTTTTTTTGTTTTTGTTATTTCTTGTTGGCTGAATTCAGATCTGAGAAAGTGGGCGTAAGAATTTTTGATATATATATTAATATTATATTAAATTTTCTGCTTTGGTGTTCTAAGCATTTTCCTATAAATCGGGTGCTTAGGTTAGAATTGAAAATCACAATTTAAACTCAAGTTTTCTCTTTTTCTCTCTATATTATCGAGTGTATTCTTGTGAGTATTTTGATATCTTGAGTGTTGCTATATCTGATTGCAAGTTCGATTCTCATTATTCTATTCAATCTAAGATCGCTTTTTTGAGGTAAGAGATTGTAAGGGATAGTAAAGGAGATTATTTTCTTCATAAATGATATTATTTTTTCAATATCATTATGCCGAAATATTAGTTGGAACTTTTTATCAAATTTAGAATTTTTTCATGTCGGGGTTACTATTCACGAGTTACTATTCACGATTTACTATTCACGAAGTTCTTATTCACGTATTTCAAGTTACTATTCATGATGTAAGACCAAAATTTTTTAAATAAAAATGGAATTTTCTTTATTTATTATTTTGAAATAGTAATGGTTGATTTGATTAATGTGGTTAGTTATGGGTAAAAATGCAAATTTTATAAAATAAGCAAGTGGTTATAAAATATGCATTGTTGTTAAAGAATATTCGTTTGGTCGTGGAATATTTTTACTGTCGAGGAATATTCGTACGATGGCGCAGTCTTGTGTGGGCCCCATAACAAAAAGCGATTGGATGAAGAAAATGACAAGTATAAGTTATTTATAAATAACAAACGTAGTTATATCTTAGTTAATCTCGTTGGAATACTAAATGGTTAAAACACAAGAATACGCGTTGTTGCATTACAAGAAGATTACCAGATTACACCAATTATTGATTCTTACGTAAGAAGACACTATTCAATAATTGTTACAGTAATTACTGTTTAATATTTTATTTTATTGATTCAATAATTGTTGTGTTGATATTTATTATTACTGTTGTTTCAATAATTGTCACTACACAGTATTTTCCATTATCGGAGCAATAATTCATATTATCTGAATAATATTATTAGATAACATTATTGGCAATGTCTAGAAAGTTCTGTTTAAGGAGAGGTTATTTAATTGCTGCCAAGAAGTGAGAGAAATCTTTACCTAAGGCCCTCCTTCTCCGAGAACCGCCTGGTCATCGAGATTGTGATTCTGTAATATTATTTGTGAATAATTAATTATTGATTTATATGATGAGGAAAATATTGATTTTATGTGGATATAGATGGAGAAAATTTTTAATGTGACAATTGTGGAAAATAAATATTTTATCTTTTAATTTCGATAAAATAATTTATTTAAATATATTATTATATTTTAATAATATAATAATGGTGATATTTTTACAGTGAATGTGGGATATATGAGTATATGATGAGAAAAGAGTATTTTATTGCAATAGATGTTAAAAACATGTTAAACATGTCATTGGACCCCATTTCTCGATCGAAATTTGATTATATAAATAAAAATCGCCTGCTTGTGGATTTGGCCAATTTATGTTTGGAATTTTAAAAACTTTCTTTTACAAAGTTGTAGAGAATTGAATTTCCTATACAAATTTGCAAGATTCGAATTTTTCTGACAAAAGGGCTATTTATTGTGAATTATTGAAGTTTCAGATTAATTAATTATTATTTTTTTGAAGTTTTAAATTAATAAATTGAGAAAAACGTTTTTTGTCATTAAAGTGGGTCTAGCGTGTGATTTGAATAGGTTGATTTCAGATTCAAGAAGTGGGCGTAGGAAATTTGTATATATATATATTAATATTATATTAAATTTTTTGCTTTGGTGTTCTAAGCATTTTCCTATAAATAGGTGTTTAGTTAATTGAAAATTACACCAAAACTAAAGTTTTCTCTCTATATTATCGAGCGTATTTTGTGAGTATTTTGATACTTTGAGTATTCTATATACTGCAAGTTCAAGTTCATAACCTATATCCTGTTTCAACCTGTAAGTACTATCTTTTGCAAGGTAAGGGATGTTATTTTTTTCCGTAATGATGTTATTCTTTTAATATCATTATGCTAAAATATTGATCTGAACTTTTATCAAATTTGGAACTTTTGGTGTCGGGGTTATTATTCACGATACTTATTAATTATTCACGATACCTGACTATTCACGAATACGGCACTATTCACAGAAAAGTTAAATTTTTGTTTTTGTCCAAAATATCTATTATGGATACTAGCTTTGATTGTATCTATGTTTTGATCATTCTTGAATTTTACTCCACTATGATTATTTTTGAGGTATTTTTGGACATAGATAAACCAAATTACGAATCCTTAATCCTTAATCCTTGTCTTTTGTTTCATTGGATTCGTTTCTTTAAAAATATTTTTCATCATCCTCAGTCCTAAATGATGATAAAAGCATGAATATCTTTGTTTCAGAAGTGCAAAAGATGGTTGATTTTCTTATGAATATCTTTGGCTCGTAGTGCAAAGATGAACATGTGTTGAGATGAACATGACCAACTGATGAATATCTTTGGCCTGTAGTGCAAAGATGAATATTTGATTCAAGATGTATATTGATTGTTGTTACAGAGATAAAATATTGATGATGAACTTTTAAATTCATAGATATTAGTAGATTTCATTCTCTACTTAACTCTTCTATGAATTATTATTTTCACTGCGAATATTGATCTGAAACTTGTTGTCCATTATATCCTATCAGATTATTCCCTGTTGAGGACTAACGATAATTTGTTCTATATTATCTTAGTCATAATATTCTTTACTAGGCTAGTTGAGCTCACCCTTTTCCTTGTTGTTCCATTTTTCTTCTCAGGTGGCGAGAATGTAGCGAGTACGAGTCGGGGTATGGAGTGATGGTTCTAGAAGTTATTTTAGTAGTCCTCACCATTTTTGTAAAATAAAGTTTTAATAATTGTAATGAGGACTTATTTGGTTGTGGATATTGTCTAGAAGACAATATTTGTTTTCAAACTCACAGTTTTTATATTGTATTAATAAAGTTGTAGTTATTTACATTCCACGTATTTTGGCACACTCACTTCGAATAGGTTGGATGGATTGGACCTATTTTGGGGCGCCACGATTAATATCGAGCTTAGGATATGATCTCTGGCGGAGATCGGGGAATAGAACTAGGAGGGGAGAGACGAGTAAATCCTTCGCTAGTGTGTCCTACCTAAGCTTAATTGTTAGTTAGTCAACATATAGGGATATTATGTGATATGTGATTTCCTTAATTAACCCTTGTTTATGGCAGTATTTGAGACTGTCGACTGAGAATGTTAACAGTGGAGTAAATGAGACCGTGGAAACGCTTGTACTCACCAATGAGGAGAACGTGCAGCAGGCCGACAATGTTCCTCCTGTGAACAACGCCACCGAGCAGATGATAAACGACGGGACGTTTAGAAGTTTTTTTTGCAGTTCATACAAAATCAGACGAGGGAGACTCGTGCACAAAATACAGGTGGAAATGATAACAACGCACGATTTGTCACGGCCAAGCAGTTCAAAGAGTTGGGACCACCAGAATTCTGGGGAAAGCCGGATCCGATTAAGGCGGAGACGTGGGTCAATTAAATTACCAAGATATTCGATGTCTTGGGATGCACGGAGGAACATAAGGTTCTATTCGCTACTTTTATGTTCCGTAATGAGGCAGATTACTGGTGGGAATTTGTGAAGCGTACCCATCCAGCTGCGCTCAACATGTTTTGGGAGACGTTTCAGAAACTGTTCAACGACAAGTACTTTCCTGAAAGTGTTCATCATATGAAGGAGGTAGAGTTTATTAGACTAGAGCAAAATAATATGACGGTCCCAAAGACGAGGCTTAAGTTTCATAGAGTTATCCGTGTTTGCACCTCATTTGGTGGAGAATGAGGAACGATGACGCGGATGTTTCTAAGAGGTTTGAAACCCCGATACGCCAAAGATCTCATTTCTCATAAATTTTCTCTCTATTCGATGTTGTGAAGAATGGCTCAATTGTTAGAACGAGATAACGATTACTACCAACCGAGGATCACAACCAGGATCATCTTCGAGATAGATCAATGTAATAACGATAACCAAATGAAGAAAGAAAAAGACGGACAAAATGGTAACCACTCCGGTGGTAATCACTACCATGAGAATATAAGAAGCGAGTCGGGAGGAGATTTTAAAAGAGGAGATTCAACAACGACCATGTGAAGACGTCGGCGCCGCCAAAGAACAACCGGTTCTAAGTGGAGGAGAACGACCACCCGGTCAGATGCTATAAATGCGGAAAGAAGGACATATCACCCAAACCGCCGCATAACAGTTCAAGGTGTGCTATAATTGTGGAAAGGAAGGACATATCGCCGAGATTATACGCAGAATGAAACCAAGTCCAAAGCAGGATGGTGACTCAAAAGGTCATCCCCAAAAAGTCAAAGTCAATCTTCTCGGAAGAGCGTTTGTTGTGGATCGTTAGAACGTGAGAAACCGAACGGTTACACCAAGTTAGTTAATTATAAATTTTTGTGAAGTTTATACCTTATTAGACACCGGTTCTACCCATTCTTTTATCTCTCTTGCTTGCGTTCAACGTTTGAACTTGACTACGGAGAAATTAGACTTTGACCTATCTGTGGAGACTCCGTTAGGAGAAACTTTCATTTCATCCACTGTTTAGAAATCTTGCTTGATTCAGGTTGGCACTATCACATTACTTGTTGACCTTATTTCTTTAAAGATATTTGCTTTTGATGTGATTTTAAGGTTAACTACACATCATGCCAAAAATTGATTGCTTTTGTAAGGATGTCAGTTTTCATATTCCTAAACAACTTGTTGTTCGAATTCAAGCAACCAAACCATTTGAATTCAAACACTTTCATATCAAGTCATAAAGTCATTCGTTTATTGAAAAACGGATGTCAAGTCTTCTTAGCCCATGTTATGGACTTGAACAATAATACGTCAGATTTGAATGATATTTTTTTTGTTAGTGAAATTCCTGACGTATATCTTGAAGAATTTCCTGGCCTACTCCCAGAGCGTGATATTGAATTCTGTATCGACTTTGAACCAGGTACAAAACCCATTTCTAAAATCTGATATCGAATGGCTCCTATTGAACTTCAGGAGTTAAAAACCCAACTATAGAAGTTGATAACCGAGCCTCTATCTGGTGACTTCCTTTGTGGAATGCACCAAATCCAGACTCTCCGGAGGGGACGTCATATTTGTGCGGTAGTAAACTGATAGGTGCCATTGTGACCTGCTATCCAAGATTGGGATATGAGTCACAGGTGAGAGCAACCTAAGTCAGTAATCGAAATACGTAGATTTCAAGGCTTAGCTGGTTATTATCGGAGATTCGTGAAAGGATTTTCTTGAATCGTTACTCCATTAATGCAGCTGACTCGTAGAGATACAAAATTCGAATGAAGCAAGGAATGTGGGAAAAGCTTCGAAGAACTCAAGAGGAGACTCATTTCGGCACATGTTCTGACCATACCATCCTGGAAAAGCGAACGTGGTAGCTGACGTATTGAGTAGAAGATCGTATACGAGTACAAGTGCGATATTGTCAAAGACCCATTTCGTATAACTTACAAATGATAGAGATAGAGTTAAAAACTCTAGGGACCCACGTGATGATATACAAGTAGAATCGACTTAAATCGATAAAGTTAAAACCGCTCAAGCTACACACTAGAGCTGATGCATATGAAGAAGGAGGTGCAAGAAGTTGTTATAGCGAGAATCGACGATGTGAGGAAAGCTCAAAACCTTCGATTTATTAGTCCATTTGAAATCCTCGATCGAGTAGGAACTGTGGCCTATAGACTCAGTTTACTGCCAAGTATGTCGCGTGTTCATAACATTTTCACGTATCGATGTTACGTAAATATGTGGACGACCCAAACCACATTATTGAGTTAGAATCAGATGAGATAATCGAAGATTTAACGTGCGAGGAAGTACCAGTCAAGATCTAAAGGAGCATGTCCTACGCACAAAGGTTATACCGTAAGTTAAGGTCTTATGAAGGAACCATGCTATTGAAGAAATGACCTGGGAGTTGGAATCAGAAATGAAAGCGAGGTATTTTCACCTTGTCGAAACACCAGGTACGTACGTCAATTTCGAGGACGAAATTTTATAAGGAGGGGAGGTTGTAAGACCCCGAATTTTTTTAAATAAAAAATGGAATTTCCTTTATTTATTATTTTGAAATAGTAATGGTTGATTTGATTAATGTGGTTAGTTATGGGTAAAATGTGCAAATTTTACAAAATAAGCAAGTGGTTATAAAATATGCATTGTTATTAAGGAATATTCGTTTGGTCGTGGAATATTTTTACTGTCGAGGAATATTCGTACGACGGCGCAGCCTTGTGTGGGCCCCATAACGGAAAACGATTGGATGAAGAAAACGACAAGTATAAGTTGTTTATAAATAACGGCGTAGTTATTTACAATTAATACATTTGGAATATTAGATGGTTAAAAACACGAGAATACGCATTGTTGCATCGTGAAGACATTACCAGACGGTATTGCACCAATTATTCATTCTTACGTAAGAAGGCACTACTCAATAATTGTTACAGTAATTACTGTTTAATATTTTATTTTATTGATTCAATAATTGCTGTGTTGATATTTATTATTACTGTTGTTTCAATAATTGTCACTACACAGTATTTTCCATTATCGGAGCAATAATTCATATTATCTGAATAATATTATTAGATAACATTATTGGCAATGTCTAAAAAATTCTGTCTAAGGAGAGGTTATTTAATTGCGCGCCAGTAAGGAGAAATCTTTACCTAAGGCCCCCCTCTTCCCTGAACCGCACTGGTTGTCAAGATTGTGATTACGTAATATTATTTGTGAATAATTAATTATTGATTTATATGATGAGGAAAATATTTATTTTATGTGGATATAGATGGAGAAAATTTTTAATGTGACAATTGTGGAAAATAAATATTTTATCTTTTTCTGATAAAATAATTTATTTAAATATATTATTATATTTTAATAATATAATAATGGTGATATTTTTACAGTGAATGTGGGATATATGAGTATATGATGAGAAAGAGTATTTTTATTGCAATAGATGTTAAAAACATGTTAAACATGTCGGTGGACCCCATTTCTTGACTGAAATTTGATTATAGCCTGTAAAATCGTCCGTTTGTGGATTTCGATCAATTTCTGTTTGGAATTTGGAAAAACTTTCTTCTGTAAAGTTGTAGAGAATTGAATTTCCTATACAAATTCGCCAGATTCGAATTTTTCTAAGAAAAGGGCTATTTATTGTGAATTATTGAAGTTCCAGATTAATTAATTATTTTTTTTTAGAGTTTTAAATTAATAAATTGAGAAAAACGTTTTTTGTCATTAAAGTGGGTCTAGCATGTGATTTGAATAGGTTGATTTCAGATTCAAGAAGTGAGCGTAGGAAATTTGTATATATATATTAATATTATATTAAATTTTCTGCTTTAGTGTTCTAAGCATTTTTCTATAAATAGGGTGCTTAGGTTAGAATTAAAAATTACACCAGAAACTAAAATTTTCTCTCTCTATATTATCGAACGTATTTTGTGAGTATTTTGATACTTTCAGTGTTGCTATACGGTGCAAGTTCTTTCATAGCTTTATATCCTGTTTCATTGTAAGTAATCTTTCTTTTCAAGGTAAGGGATGTTATTTTTTCCGTAATGATGTTATTCTTTCAATATCATTATGCCAAAATATTGATCTGAACTTTTATCAAATTTGGAACTTTTTGGTGTCGGGGTTCTTATTCACGATACTCAAGACTATTCACTTATTCGAATACTAAAGACTATTCACGTAAAAGTTAAATTTTGTTTTGTCCAAAATATCTATTATGGATACTAGCTTTGATTGTATCCATGTTTTGATCATTCTTGAATTTTACTCCACTATGATTATTTTTGAGGTATTTTGGACATAGATAAACCAAATTACTTAATCCTTAATCCTTAATCCTTGTCTTTTGTTTCATTGGATTCGCTTTAAAAATATTTTTCATCATCCTCGGTCCTAAATGATGATGTTATTGAATATCTTTTAGCCTGTAGTGCAAAAGATGGTTGATTTTCTTATGAATATCTTTGCCCAGTAGTGCAAAAGATGAACATGTGTTGAGATTTAACATAATTAATCGATGAATATCTTTGGCTCAGTAGTGCAAAGATGAATATTTGATTCAAGACGTATATTGATTGTTGTTACAGGGATAAAATATTGATGATGAACTTTTAAATTCATAGATATTAGTAGATTTCATTCTCTACTTAACTCTTCTATGAATTATTATTTCCACTGCGATTATTGATCTGAAACTTGTTGTCTATTATATTCTATCAGATTATTCCCTGTTGAGGACTAACGATAACTTGTTCTATATTATCTTAGTCATAATATTCTTTATCGGGCTAGTTGAGCTCACCCTTTTCCTTGTTGTTCCATTTTTCTTCTCGGGAGGCAAAAGAATGTAATGAGTAGTATTTGAAGTGGGGTAATGGAGTGATGGTTCTAGAAGTTATTTTAGTAGTCCTCACCATTTTTGTAAAATAAAGTTTTAATAATTGTAATGAGGACTTATTTGGTTGTAGATATTGTCTAGAAGACAATATTTGTTTTTAAACTCACAGTTTTTATATTGTATTAATAAAGTTGTAGTTGTTTCTGTACCATGTATTTGACGACTCAGAATAGGTTGGATGGATTGGACCTATTTTGGGGGCGTCACACATGAGTTACTATTCACGAGTTACTATTTACGGGTACTATTCACTAGAAAATTGGTTTTTTTTTTTCTAACCAAATTATAGTTGATTTATGAATATTACTCTGGAGATTAAAACTATGTATTGATTATATTGATTTTATTATCATATATAACATTTTATAACCCTACCGATGATATTTTCTTCGACTTGAGTGTAAAGATGGGTAGATTATTGGTATGATCGCGACTATGGGTTCTCTTTTGCCAAGAAAGTGCAAAAGATGAATTGTCGAATCGATATGATCATGACCATTGAATTTATAATTGAATATCTTTAGCTTAAGTGGAAAGGTGAATTGATCAACATGGTTATAATTATGGTTTATATAAATTCTGAAATGATTATGTATTTCTTTGAGATATGAATATCTTTGGCCCGTAGTGCAAAGATGACCTGTTGTTGAATATCTTCTTCATGTAGAGATGGTATGTTGATGAATATCTTTGGTCCGTAGTGCAAAGATGAATTTATTAGTATGATTATGAACAGGAACTGTGATTTGGTATAACCATGATCTTTGATGTTTCAGGTTAAGACAGATGATGAAAATTATCTTCGTCCTGAATGCGAAAAGGAATGTAGAACTATAATTACGATTATGAGTTATACATGTGATTGTGGGATGTGAATTGTTGATTGATGTTATAGGATAAAACATTGTTGGTGGACTTTTAACATGGAGAAGATAATAGACTTTATGGTCTATTTGACTCTTCTAATGGATTGCTCGTTCCGCTGCAACTATGGTTGAAAAGTTTTATTATCTACCTTATGTTCTAAATCTTTGATTTATTACTGTTGAAGGCTATTGATAATTTATTTATCTTTAGTCATGATATTCTTTATCGAAGTTAGTTGTGCTCACCCTTTTGCTTCACAATTCCTTTTGTGTAATACGAGTGTATTTGGGTCGGAAAGGGATAATAGGGAATGTAACGGTGGTCATCATTTAGTAGTTATATTTTTTAATCAAATAGGGTGAAAGCGAACCCAACGTTGAAAGGTGTATTGCCACTATCATACAAGATGTCTAATGACATACAACCTCGTATCATCATAAGACGAGGATGTGCTCATCCACTTTGTCGAGTATATATACGAGCACTACCTATATAATCTTGGAGTTTGGTTGAAGTATAATTTCAATTAGAGCGGTGGAGATAATGATATGTCAAGAGAAGACACACCATTGGGAAGAATATGATAGTAATCTTCTCGTTTTTCTTTGGGGTCTATTGGGTCAACCAAGGATAATTTTGTGGGCATATGATATCTATAATAACCTAGACGCATGGCCTCCTATGTACGAAGGTTTCCTTGAGCACTTCCCAAAGGTTTTAATTTCTAAAACAGTTTTTGACTGCACCTTTATGTAAGGTGTCATGGTGACGTGCTATCCAAGTTGGTGTCCAGAGTTACAGTTGGTATATTTTAGTATCAAAACTCAAAACACATCTGTTGTTGTATTTTGCACGACAATTGTTGTAATAAGGTTGTAGTTGTTTTCTGTACCATGTATTTGACGACTCAGAATGGGTTGGATGGAATGGACCTGTTTTGGTGTAGTCACGCTAGTTAGTTAGGCAAGCAAGGGTGGATCCAAGTGTCAGGTGGGTGGGTGGGGTAGGCAGGGGTATGTGGGTGGGGTAGGGTAAGGTAGGTGGGTGGGGTAGGGTGGTGGTGTATATATAATCAATAAATGTGACGCCCCCAAAATTAGGTATACGTCACCCATCTTGGGTCGCCACTTACATGGTACATAAATCAAATACAAACTTAATTATACAACAGTCGTGTAAAATACAACAAAACATAAACTGAGAGTTCTAATAGGAATATTGTCATCTAAACAGTATTCAAATACAATGGAGTCCTCATTACATTTATTGTCACACTATCTAACAGAATAGTGAGGACTACTAATGCTATCATCTGGACCGTCACTCCGTTCCCCGACTCGTCCCCTACTACGCTTTCTCATTTCAAGAGAGAACGGTGAAAGAAAGGGTGAACTCAACTAGCCCAGTAAGAAATATTATGACTAAGATAATGCAGAATAAATTATCCTTAGCCTTCAACAGTATAACAACTGATAGAATATAATAGACAACAAGTTTTAGACCAAAAACTGCAGCGGATCAAGCAATTCATTAAAAGAGTCAAGTAGAGAATAAAATCTACTATCTTATATGGTTTAAAATATTTTCATCAGTTTTTATCGCTAAGATCCAGCTTAACAAATAAACCACATCATCGAATCATCCTTGCACTACGGGCCAAGGATATTCATTAAATCATCAACGGTCATGACTATACCGAATAATCCCTGGTCATAATCATACCAAACACTGTCCATCAATGCATTACAGGCCAGTGAGGACTTTTACCACATCACTTATAACATCACAGTTCACGATTATACCAAATGATCCATGAAAAGATACTGGATGAAGCGCAAATGTCAAGGATATTCCAATAATTTCATAGAGTATAGAAGTCAAAACTCTAATCAACTGAGTATAATAAAGAATATATGAAACTGCAAATGGATTTTCACCGCCATGCAGTAATCCACGTATACAGATCATTTCCACAATTTAATAAGGAATGAATACAAAGGATCATTCACCATGCATGTAGTAATCCACATAGACAGGTTATTCTAACAAAATAATAAAGAATGGAATAACAAAATACATCACCATGCATGCGATAGAGACCGCACAGACAAGTTATTCTCAACAAAATAATAAATACGGAATAATAAATAATGGAAACGTGTCGTGTGAAATTACAAATGACGAGGATATTAAACGTAATATTAAATGTGGAATAATAAAAGAAGATCACCAAGTATTGGGTAAACCGCATATGCAGGTCATTCCACCAAGTATAGGGTAAATAGCAAGACACAAAAGTTATTCCAATGTAATAATAAATAATTGAATAACAATAGACTTCACCGGTATACAGAATTACGCATGATACAAAGTTATTCCAACAGAATAATAAATGGAACCAGGTCAGGTGAAATTCACACCGACAGGATATTCCAACATAATATTAAATGCGGAATAATAAATAATGGAACCAGGTCAGGTGAAATTCACACCTACAGGATATTCTGATAGAATATAAAGACAGAATAATATAAGGATTTCACCAAGTATAGGGTATGCCGCTTATACATGTTATGTATAGGGTATGCCGCGTATACAGGTTATTCCAACAGAATAATAAAGAATGGAATAACCGAAGTTCTCTTCATGAATAAGAAAGAATAACACCCCTTACGGGTACAACAAATAATATCCCTTACTATAATAATATCCCTTTACCTTTCAAATAAGAGTATTCCACCAAGTAGAAGTAGGATATACTCAAGAAAACTTGCACTACTCTCAAAGTTTTCTTAAACTCTAAAAAATACGCCAAGATTATAGAAGAAGAATTCTCTCTATAGTTTCTCTCTCTAGAGTTCAAATTGAATTCGTAAGAAAATAATGAAGGAATGAGCTTCTATTTATAGGAAAATGGAATGCATAGTAACTAATCCATGAACAAATCCAGATTGATTTACTTTAATCTGACGATCCATATTTAAAGAAAAATCTTTTAAATAAAATATAATATATTCTATTTTATATAAAATGATTTTTACTATGCAAACACTATCTTGCAGCACTATGCAAACACTATGCATAATAAAATATAATATATTCTATTTATAAAATAACTTTAATAAAGTATTACATTTTATATAAAAAGATGTTTCGCTTTATTACGTTAATAATATGAATAAAACAAAACGTCATTATCACTTTCTATTTTATATAAAAGATGTTCGTTTTATTACGTTAATAATACGAATAAAACAAAACGTCATCATCGTTATAATAATTCATATTATTAATCGTGATAATGGAATCAAACCGGTGACTTCTCACATAAATATCAATAATCAATACCGTGTGATACTACGCAACCACACGTGACATCGTATTTTTTACTACCGAGTAGTTCAACAAAGATCAAATCAGTAAAACTTCGCCGTTATTTTAATAAAATATTTTTTATGCGTTTTCTCAATCAAACAATAATTTTGTTCATGGGTCCACTAATAATTGTACTGTCGCACTCAATATTTTTGACACAAAAAAAAATATTCCCGACCAATCGAATATAATATAACAACTTGCATACTTTGCAAAATTTATAAATACTACCCACAACTATAATATTATCTCAAATTCACACCATAATATTAAAAAATTATTTCGAGAAAATTTAAATCTTTATTTATAAAATCTGGGGTCTCACAATAAATATTATTTTTTTAATTTTTGTGGGGTGGGGTTGTGACGCCCCCAAAATTAGGTATACATCACCCATCTTGGGTCGCCACTTATATGGTACTGATTACAAATACAAACTAAATTATACAACAGTCGTGTAAGATACGACAAAATATAAACTGAGAGTTTCAATAAGAATATTGTCATTTAGACAGTATTCAATCACAATAGAGTCCTCATTACATTTATTATCACACTATTTCACGTAAGAATAGTGAGGACTACTAATACACCATCTAGGACCATCACTCCGCTTCAGGCTCGTCCCAATTACGTTCTCATTTCACGAAGAGAGAACGGTGAAAGAAAGGTGAGCTCAACTAGCCAAAGAAGAAATATTATGACTAAGATAATGCGAGAATAAATTATCATTAGTCTTCAACAATGTTAAACCGATAAAATACAATAGACATCAAGTTTAATCTGCAATGAACAAGCAATCCATTAAAAGAGTCAAGTAGAGAATAAAATCTACTATCTTTTATGATTTAAAAAGTTTTTCATCACTTTTATCATTTGAGACTCATTTCAATAAATAATCCACATCATTAAATCATCCCCCACTATATAGGCCAAGGATATAAATCTTTAAGATCACCACCATGAATTATCCATGCACTACTGAGCCAAAGATAATCGTGTTTTCATCAACGGTCCCGATCATGCCATAAAACAATTCATCTTTGCACTCTTGGCGTCAAGAGAATCCATAGCCATAATCATACCAAACTCGGTCCATCAATGCACTATGTGCCAATAAGGACTTTTTTCCATATCATTTGTAACATTACGGGCCATGATTATACCGAATAATCCTCGGTCATAATCATACCAAGTCCATCTATGCACTACAGGCCACAGATGACTTTCAACAAAATAATAACATGAAAATGATGACAATGATATAAGAATTCAATAAAACAACTTCAAGAATTAAATTGTCCAGGAACCAATAACGTCCAAATTGTCAACAAGATATTATTTTGTGGTGTAGAATTCAAGAATGCTCAGAAGAATATTTCCATGAAAAGATATTGGATGAAGCGCAAATATCAAAGATATTCCACTAATTTCATGGAGTATAGAAGTCAAAATTTTAACCAACTGAGAATAATAAGGAATGAAATAACAACAGAAGTCACCATGTACATGCAGTTGCAGCATGCAAAAGTTATTCAACAGAATAATAATAACGGAACCGGTCGTGTGAAAATCAAAATCGACAGGATGTTCCACGGAGAATAATAAAGAATGGAATAACAATGAAATCACCATGCATGCGGACTTGTGATGACAAAAGTTATTCCAACGTAATAATATTAACGGAACCAGTCGTGAAATTCACTCGGCGAGGATGTTCCATGAGTAATAATGAAAGTAATATGCACCTGAAGCCAATCATGTTTGATGATAAAGCATATACTTTGTAACAATCTTATTCATTTATTAATAAAAAGTATTAAAGGCTTTTAATTATCTACATGATGTTTGTTTTATAATATGTGATAAACCCATAGTTTTAAGCAATGCTTTTAGAATAATGATGATGATCATTCTAATGAGATCTAAATTCTTAGAAAGCTTAAAACTAAAATAGTTCCTAATCATTGGATTACTAAATTGGGGATTAGTGAATCAGGATAGATTGGTACATACGCTGCTGCTTGCTCATTGGATGAGGATGATTGATCTCATGATCATTTGTGTGGAGACACTAAAGCAAGTATGTAGGTGCTTATTAGAGAATAAGTTCACCGAACGTGGCTCGTTAAGGAATACCTAATGGAGTTTTACTTTTGTCAATAGGAATTCTCAGTAGTGATAGTAGAAGACAAGTAATCCTTGGACTTGAGATCATCATAGTATCTTGTGTATGATGAGTTATACTTTGACTTATTCCTTAAGACCCTTAGTGTGACGCCCCAAAATTAGGTATACATCACCCATCTTTGGTCGCCACTTACATGGTATGTAAATTTAAATACAACTTATTAACATAACCTGCCGTAGTACAATACGACATAAACCGTGAGTTTAAATACAAATATCATCAATAGATATTATACAAACTCAAACAAAAATCCTCATTACAGATTATTATCACACTATTTTACGAATAGTGAGGACTACTAATGCTATCTTCTTGGACCATCACTCGTTTCCCGACTCGTCCAAAGCCTATATTCTCATTTCGAAGAGAATAAGTGAAAGAAAGGGTGAGCTCAACTAGCCCAAGAAGAAATATTATGACTAAGATAATGCAGAATAAATTATCAATAGTCTTCAACAATGTTAAACCGATAAAATACAATAAATAAACGGTTTAAGCTGCAATGAATATGCAATCCATTAAAAGAGTCAAGTAGAAAATAAAGTCTACTATCTTTTAGGTTTTAAAAGGTTTTTCATCAATGTTATAGCTGAGACTCAGCTTTAATAAATATTCCACATCATCGAATCACCCCTGCACTACGGCCAAGGATATTCTTTAGTATCACGACCACAATTATTCATGCACTACGGGCCAAGAATATTTGTGTATTCATTAATGGTCATGATCATGCCAACAACTGTCCACCAATGCACTACGGCCACTGAGGATTTTTATCACATCATTTGTAACATTACGGTCATGATTACACCGAATAGTCTCTGGTCATAATCATACCAAGTCCATCTATGCACTACAAAGCCATGAGATGACTTTCAACATAATATAAACATGAGGATGATGACAATGATATAAGAATTCAATAAAACAAGTTCAAGAATTATTTTATCCAGAATTATTAACGCCCAAATTAGTAAAATTCAAGAATGATCGGAAGAATATTTCCATGAAAAGATCTTTGGATGAAACGCAAATATCAAGGATATTCTACTAATTTCATGGAGTATAGAAGTCAAAGTTTTAACCAATTGGGTATAATAAAGAATGGAATAACAAAAGAAATCACCATGTATGTGCGGTAATTCGCGACAGACAAAAGTTATTCCAATGTAATAATAATAACGGAACCAGTCGGTGAAATTCACAATCGAAGCAGGATGTTCCAATAGAATAATAAAGATGGAACTGCATCCGGTGTAAAACACACAGATAGGATATTCCAATGAGAATGATAAAGGCGGAACCAGTCGGTGTAAAACACATGCATGTGATGTTCCAATGTAATAATAATAAAGAGCGGAACCAAGTAAAAGGTGTAAAACACATGACGAGGATATTCCAATGAGAATGATAAAGACGGAACCAGTCGGGTGTAAAACACATGAGCACGAGGATGTTCCAATGAATAATAGAATAATGTCACCAAGTATAGGTAAACAGCAGAGATACAAAGTTATTCCAATGTAATAATAATAAATGGAATAACAACAGTTCTCTTCATGAATAAGAAAGAATAACACCCCTTACTTTTGGTAGGAGATTGAATCTGCGGCAGTGTAGTAACAAAATACTCTTCTTCTTTCTCTCTTATTCTTTCTATACTTTTCTCTCTATAGCTTAAATGAATTCGTGAAAATAATGAAGCCTCAGCCTCTATTTATAGAAGATTTCTAGCTTAGCACCTTAGTGTGAAAAGGCAAGTGGCTTGACGACTAATGATGTGAAAAGAAAAGTGGTTTGGCGCTTTGTAATGTGAAACGAAAAGTGGTTCGACGCACTGTAATGTGAAACGACAAGTGGTTTCGACGTCGGTAAAGGTAATTACTATTAACGAAGGTAAATACTATTGGCGAAGGTAAATACTATTCACAAGGGTAATTACTATTGATGAAGGTAATTACTTATCGATTTGAAGGTAATTACTATTCACAAAGGTAATTACTATTGACGAAGAGACTCTTAGATGATGACATATGAGCCCCCCATAAAATAATCAAACTTACCACAAATTATAACACATATTTAATCTTTCAACAATTATTAATCATTTATAACTTGTCGTCTCAATTATTGATTTAATACTATAACATATTATATGTATGATAATCTTTGTGACAATAATTGAATCAATAATATAAGAGATATGATGCAAAGAATTATCAGTAGCAATAATTGAAAGCATAATGAAAGTGACTTCTCACGTAAGCATCAATAATCAATACCGTAGTGCTACTATGCAACCACGCCAGACATCGTACTTTTTACCAACCAAGGCGGTTCAACAGTTTTAATGGTAACACCTCCACCGTTATTTTTATAAAATATTTTTGTCGTTTTTCTCAATCCAAACAATAATTACATTTAGGGTCCACTAATGATTGAGTAGTTGTATTTAATATTCCTAAAAGAATATTCCCCACCAAAACTAATATTTTATAACAACTTGCATACTTTGCAAAATTTATAAATATTACCCACATACTATAACATTATATCAAATTTATTCCATAATATTCAAAATAATATTTATAGAAAAATTCATCTTTATTTATAAAAGTTGGGGTCTTACACTTAGGGTATATCAAAGGGTATGCTTGGGTATAATAAGTTGTACATGGAGATAATGTATGATCAATAAAGAATCTACCACTTATTAAAAGAGAAATGTCCTATGTGATTCGATAAATGACAACCCAAAGAGTCCTTGTCTAAGTGAGAATGAAATTAGAAAGGAGTTTCTAATTTGCATTATTTGGAGTTGTGCATTTAAGAATCGAAATACATATAATTAAATAAAATAAGACTTGACGAAAGAATTCCATGTCTTATATTTAATTGGGACATTGTATGGTGGAAGGATTGAATTATGCAGTAACTATTTACTCAAAGGTTCTTTAATGATTAATGTTGAAATCTATATTATCCGGAAAGTCGTTGATCGCATTAGGAGGCTTATCCCTATTGTAGAATAAATATTATTTATTTAAATAAATTAATTGTTTAATTTATTTATTTAAATAAGATTAGAATTGTTCTAATTGATTTATTCACAACTAGGTTTAATATGGAGAACCTAAAGGGTCACACCATAAAAGGAAGAATAATTATTTAAGAAGTTAATGGCATAATCGTAATAATATGTTATGTATATTTAATTTAATCTATGGTGATAGAATAAATTAAATAGCTTAATATTTATTATTTAATATTTTAGAAATATTAAATATAAATTAATAAGAGGAGTCTTATTAATATTATTACAATTATTATTATTTTAATTTCTAAAAGAGTTTAGAAATTAATTTAATATAAGTACTCTCATTTATTCCTAATTGGATTAGGAAGGAAAATTAGTTAAAGGAGTTTAATTAATTATCCCTAATAAGATTAGGGAGCTTAATTAATTAAAAGAATTTAATTAATTAAATAAATCCCAATTCCTTAATTGTTAGGTGGGTTGCCCACATCTATAAATAAGAGGAGTCTTATTATAGGTGATGTGGTTGTTGACTTTTACAACATACGTAATAATTCCAATTTGTTGAGAAAGACGCTCTTTTCTATAGAGATAGAAAACTAGGGTTTGAGCCAATACCCTTCTTCTTGAAAATTCTTTTTCCTTGGTGGATCACCTCAGAGGCCAAACACTTGGGTGGCTAACGTTGATCAAAGGAAGGAACCAAACCCGGTGGATTCAAGTTGAACGTGAAAAGGATTCGAGGTGAACTTGTACTCGAGGAAGCTCAATCTTCGAGGTATGATTTTATTCTTTATCTTTTCGTTAAATTAATAATTGCGCATAAAGGATGATCCGGGTATATGGTTTGTAAATTTTTTTAAACTCTGATTTTACACGTTTCCGCACTTTTTATGCAATTTGATTGCGTTCATAAATATTACAAACCTAACAAATAATAAGTGCGGAATAATAAATAATGGAACCAGTCCTGTAAAACATTACGCATGTGATATTAAACGTAATAATAAAGACGGAATAATAAATAATGGAACCTGCGGTGTAAAAAAACACATGCATGTGATATTTCGGCTGAGAATAATAAAGACGGAATAATAAATAATGGAACCAGTCCGTGTAAAAACATGTAGACAGGATGTTCCAACGGAATAATAAAGACAGAATAATGAAGAATGTCACCAAGTATAGGGTTGCTCACGTATACAAAAGTTATTCCCAATGTAATAATAAAGAAATGGAATAATGTAAGTTCTCTTCAAGAAGAAAGAATAACACCCCTCACCGTAAAAGAATCGAATATAGAAGTAGTGAAGTAGCGAGAATCTTCTTCTTTCTCTCTATAATTTTCTCTATAGCTTCTCTCTCTAGAGTTTGGTGAATTTGTAAGAAAATAATGAAGGAATGAGCTTCTATTTATAGGAAAATGGAATGCATAAGAACTAATCCATGAACTATTCAGATTGATTTACTTTAATCTAAGCGCATCCATATTTAAAGCAAAATCTTTTAAATAAAATATAATATATTCTAATTATTACCTAATAAAACAAACAACTTTATAAAAGTATTTTGTTTTATATAAAAAGATGTTTCTTAATAATACGAATAAAACAAAACGTCATTATCACTTTCTATTTTATATAAAAAGATGTTTCTTAATAATATGAATAAAACAAAACGTCATTATCACTATAATAATTCATATTATTAATCAACAATAATTGAATCAAACCGAAATGTCTTCTCACATAAATATCAATAATCAATACTGGTGTGCTACTTAACTAATGCCAGACATCGCATTTCTTTACTACCGAGTAGTTCAACAATTTTAACGGTAAAACCTTCGTCGTTATTTTCATAAAATATTTTGTTCGGGTGAATAGTAACTCGTGAATAGTAACTCCGACACAAAAAGTGTCCCAAATACTCGAGTGAACAATACTAGAGTGAATAGTAAGTTCGATGAATAATAACCCATGAATAGTAACTCGTGAATAGTAATCGGGTATTTTATGACAACTTGTCTACTTTGAAAAAATTTCAAATATGACCCTGAACTTTAAACTTTTATCAATTTAACTATTTATCAAAATAGAAAAATTGAATACTTTTATTTCATAAAATTCGGGGTCTCACAGGGGTGGTGGGTTGGGGGTAGCGTGGGGTAGTATGGTGTATATATAATTAGTAAATATTATTAGGTGGGGGTGGGGGTGGCGTGGGGTAGTGTGGGGTGAACCTGCGTAGTGTAAAAAAAAGTACGACTAAAAACATTTTAGAAATTTTTCTTTGGTGATAATCAATCACAACTAAGACATTCAATCTAATTTAAGGATACGTTAGTCATATTAGAAAAGACAAATGTTAATTTTGTCCACAAATTTTTAATCCCTCCTAATGGGATTATAATACCATGTTAGACATGGTATTAAATAATCCCTCATTCTAAGTCATTTTGTTATCCCGGGATTAATAGTCCAGAGTCTAATTTAAAAAATAAACAAGAGGTTAAGGATTATTAGTCCAATCCCAAGGGTTATCCTAGTAAACAAACATGGCCTTAGAGTTAAATAGTAGCAGCAATACGGGCAAGTTCCCTCACTCTGAACAAAATGTATTTGTCATCGTATGCAAGTCCTCAAATATATTGAAGGTTTTCTAAACTTGTACACCTCTATTATTCTGTCCAAGTACTGTGAGTATAATAGCTTTGGAATCTGTTTTATATTGAACTTAGAGAAATTATTTATCTTTTTATGCTTCCAATAATTAGTCAAACATTCGATTAGTGATAACTAAAGTTCTAATTGGACATGAGTTGTTTTAAGCAGTAAGTCTATGTCATTTGATTCGGCTAGAAAAATGATGAAATAAATTGATCATATTTCTTTGAAAAGGCTATCCAGACTAGATTGTTCTAGTGCGAACTCATATGGAATGCTAAGATGAACAACCCTTATAAAAACGAGTAATATATTATGTCGGGGAACCAATTCGTGTGTTATGACTAATGTTATGCATAATGTGAGGTACGATGAGGTTAATCACCCTATGTGTCTGTTTCCGGAGGTCTGCAGCGAAATACGTTCAACCTTCTAGTAGTTCTTGGTCCTCAACGACCACTCAATAATGGAAATGTTCAACTCTTGGAACTATTTAATTATTGTTCCCTTGAATGTGTGAATTGCTCTTTGATTGTTTAAATCTCTGATATTATTGAACCTTGAGTATAATTACCTGTTATTGGTTTTATAATTGCTGAGCTATGACTTTTCCCTTGAATGCGTGAACCTTGAATGCGTGAATTATTTTTCCCTTGAATGCGTGTGCTATGACTTTGATTGTTTAAACTCGTGTTATCATAAGACAAGGTTGTGCACATCCACTTGCTGAGTATATCTACGAGCACTACCTATATGATCTTGGAGTTTATTTGAAATATAATTTTCACTTAAAGACAACGGAGATAATTATATGTCAAGAGAAGACTCACCACTGGAAAGAACATGATAGTAATCTTCTCATTTTTCTTTGGGGTCTATTAGGTCAACCAAGGATAATTCTGTGGGCATATGATATCTATTATAACCTAGACGCATGACCTCCCATGTACGAAGGTTTTCTTGAGCACTTCAAAAGGATTTTAATTTCTAAAACAGTTATTGACTGTACTTTTATGTAATGTATCACTGGTGAGGTGCTGTCCATAGTTGGGACATGAGTCACAGTTGGTATTAAAACTCACAGTATATGTATTGTTGTATTTTGCACGACAATTGTAGTAATAAAGTTGTAGTTGCTCGTACCATGTATTTGGCGACTCGTAGAATAGGTTGGATGGATTGGACCTATTTTGGGGCGCCACAATTAATATCGAGAGTTAGGGATATGATCTCTGGCGGAGATCAGGATAGAACTAAAAGGGAGAGATGAGTAAATCCTTCATTAGGTGTCCTACCTAAGCTTATTTATGTTGGTCATACCATAATATCGCGATATTATGTGATATGTTAATTTATTCAATTAACCCTTGTTTTGAAGTCGTATTCTAGAATGATATCCGAATTACGGAGATGAAAAGATGGAGAAATTATGAGGACGGGAAAGATGGAATCGAAATGAATGCAAGGTATTCTCAACTCTTTGAAAATACAGCACGTAAATTTCGAGGACCTAAATTTCATAAGGAGGGAGATTGTAAGAACCCGAATTTTATGAAACAAAATTATTCAATTTTTCTTATAATTATTCAGTAAATGGTTAAATTGATAAAAATTTAAAGTTATGGGTGAAATATGCAAATTTTACAAATACGCAAGTGGCTATAAAATATTAATTGTTGTCGGAGAATATTCGTTTGGTCGTGGAATATTCTTTTGTTCTGGGAATATCTGTGATAACTCTGGCCTTGACCTTGTGTGGACCCCATAACGGAAAGTGATTGGATGAAAAAAATGACAAATATAAGTTGTTTATAAATGACAGGCGTAGTTATTACTAATTATCTTGTTAAAATAAAATTGGTTTAAAAACACAAGAAGATAGGGTATTACACCAATTATTGATTCTTACGTGAAAGCACTACTCAATAATTATTGTTAAAGAATTCTTATTCAATATTATATTTTATTGATTCAATAATTCACTGCGTTGATATTTTATATTACTTGTTGTTTTAAGAATTGTCAACGCATTATTTTCCATTATCTGGAGCAATAATTCATATTATCTGAATAATATTATTAGATAACATTATTGGCAATGTCTAGAAATTTACGCTCAAGGAGAGGTTATTTAATCAAGGCCAAGAAAGAGAAATCTTCTAGGAAGGCCCTCTTTCCCACAGGAAGCACCTGGTTGTCAAGATTGTGATTCGTAATATTATTTGTGAATAATTAATTATTAATTTATATGATGAGGAAAATATTGATTTTATGTGGATATAGATGGAGAAAATTTTAATGTGACAATTGTGGAAAATAAATATTTTATCTTTTTCTGATAAAATAATTCATTTAAATATATTATTATATTTTTTTATAATATAATAATGGTAATATTTTTATAATGAATGTGGGATATATGAGTATACGAGGAGGAAGAGTATTTTTGTTACAATAAATATTTAAAACATGTTAAACATGTCGGTGGACCCCATTTATTGATTGAAATTTGATTATAGCCTGTAAAATCGTCCGTATGTGGATTTCGGTCAATTTTTGTTTTGAATTTGGAAAAACTTTCTTCTGCAAATTTGTAGAGAATTGAATTTCCTATAAAAAGTCGCGAGATTCGAATTTTCTGATAAAAGGGATATTTATTATGAATTATTAAAGTTTTCGAGTTCCAAAATAATTGATTTTTGAAAGTTTTAATTATTTTTAATTACATAAACGTTTTTTACATTGTTGGGACTCATTTAACATGTGTTAGGTTGCTGATTTCAGGTGCTAGGTGTGCGTAGGAAGATGTGGAAAATTAATATTATTAATTTATTAAATTTTCTGCTTTGGTGTTCTAAGCATTTTCCTATAAATAGGGTGCTTAGGTTATAATTGAAAATCACACCAGAAATTAAAGTTTTCTCACTCTATATTATCGAGCGTATTTTTGTGAGTATTTAGATATCTTGAGTGTTGCTATACGGTGCAAGTTCGTTCATCGTTATATCCGACATTCCAGTACTGCTCTTTTGAGGTAAGGAATAGTAAGGGATTTTAAGGGTTGTTATGTTTTACATATTTTGTAACTTTTTAGACCTTCAAAAATTCTAGAAAAATTTGAAATGATAATTTGATGAGTTTTATAGATTGTGTCCAAAAATGGCGATTTTTGGATGTATAGATTGAGAGTTATGAATTTTATGAGAAAAGACTATTTTAAAAGTAACCGCTTATAACTCCTTGTGATTAACTCCAAAATTTATGAAATTTTTATTGGGAGTACATCTATATAATATCAGTATACCGTGTAAATTTCAAAATTTTTGGATAAAAGTACAATTTATGGTAAATATTTAAATATTCAGTAGTTTTGGCCATATGAAAAATAGTAAATGATTTTTAAAAATTCTGAGAAAAATATATGTTCAATATGGGAATATATTCTGTTAAATCCCAGAAAAGAAATATTTTTAGAACTGATTTGGTATTTTTCATGAAATTGGTCTAGTTATGAGTAAATGAATTAAATATGTTATGTGAAGGAAGAAAATTGGAAAATATGATTTTATGGCTTGAGAATCATATATGAGGTATATGCTGATTTTTGATGAGGGTTTTGGTTATTGGTGATGAAATCTTATGAGTTTGGCATTTTATGATGATTAAATGCATTAATTAGTAAAGTGTAAACAATTTAATTAAATTGTTTATAAGTTTTAGAAATTATTAAATATTGTTGTAATATTAAGAATATTAAGATTTTGATATTATTAAGTAATTTATAATATTTGGATTAAGGTGTTATAAATATTGATATGGATTTTATTATGAAAGTTTATCTCTTTTTGTGTGGGAGTTACTTATTCACGTATACAAGACTATTCATTTATCATCGACATTATTCATAGAAAAATGTAATTTTTCTTTTATCCAAGATGTTTATTATGGTTATTATTGATTGAATCCATGTGTTGATAATTTTATTTTTATTATCATAGATAACATTTTTATAATCCTGGTGAAGAAATTTCTCTTTGACTTGAGTGTAAAGATGGATATATTATTGGTATGATCGTGACTATGAGTTCTCTTTGGCCAGTAGTGCAAAGTTGAATCATTGACTGGTATGATCATGACCAATGAATTTATAATTGAATATTTTTAGCTTAAATGCAAAGGTGAATTGATCAACATGGTTATAATTATTGTTATATAACTTCTGAAATGATTATGTATTTCTTTGAGATATTGATGAATATCTTAGCCTGTACTGCAAAGATGAATTATTGATGAATATCTTTAGCTCGTAATGCAAAGATGACCTGTTGTTGAATATCTTTAGCCTGTAGTGCAAAGATGCATTATTGATGAATATCTTTGGCTCGTAATGCAAAGATGACCTGTTGTTGAATATCTTTAGCCTATAGTGTAAAGATGAACTGTTGATGAATATCTTTGGCCCGTAGTGCAAAGATTAATTTATTAGTATGATTATAAACAGAAACTGTGATTTGACATAACCATGATCTTTGATGTTTCAGGTAATGACAGGTGATGAAAATTATCTTCGTCCTGGATGAGAAGAGGAATTTAGAATCACAATTATGATTATGAGTTATTCATATGATTGTGGAAAGGAACTCGTTGATCGATGTTCTGAGGATAAAACATTGTTGGTGGACTTTAATGTGGAGAAGATAATAGACTTTATAGTCTATTTGACTATTTTAATGGATTGCTTCGTTCACTTTAACTATGGTTGAAAAGTTTTTATCATCTACCATATGTTCTAAATCTCGATTTATTACATCGATGAAGGCTATTGATAATTTAATTATCTTTAGTCATGATATTCTTTACTGGGCTATTTGTGCTCACCCTTTTGCTTCACAATTCCTTTCAGGTAATAAGAGTGTAGTTGGGTCGAGCGGGGATAACAAGGGAATAGAACGGTGGTCTATAGTTGTTGAGGTTCTCCTAAACAAAGATCTAAATAATTTTATTGAGGACTTTAGTGTGTCAGTATTTTATACATCATTTAATAGTTATATTTGGTGAATCAAATAGGGTGAAAGTAACCCAACTTTGGAAGGGTGTTTTGTCACTATCATACAAGATGTCTAATGACATACAAACTCGTGTTATCATAAGACAAGGTTGTGTACATCCACTTACGAAAGTATATCTACGAGCACTACCTATATGATCTTGGAGTTTATTTGAAATATAATTTTCACTTGAAGACAACGGAGATAATTATATGTCAAGAGAAGACTCACCATTGGAAAGAACATGATAGTAATCTTCTCATTTTTCTTTTTGGGGTCTATTAGTCAACCAAGGATAATTTCGTGGGCAGTATATGATATCTATTATAACCTGTACGCATTTACGACCTCCCATGTACGAAGGTTATCTTGAGCACTTCCCAAGGATTTTAATTTCTAAAACAGTTATTGACTGTACTTTTATGTAATGTATCACTGGTGAGGTGCTGTCCATAGTTGGGACATGAGTCACAGTTGGTATTAAAACTCACAGTATATGTATTGTTGTATTTTGCACGACAATTGTAGTAATAAAGTTGTAGTTGTTTTCTGTACCATGTATTTGGCGTTTCACCCGGAGCCGTATGATATTGCATGGATTACCAATACTAAGTTGCGGGTTACCCAAATGTGTATAGTTACATTTTGCGTTGGCAAGCTTAAGGATTCCATTATGTGTGATGTTCTACCCCTTAAAGTTTGTCATATTATCTTGGGGCGTAAATGGCTATGGGATCGTCATGCGCAACATGATACTCGTGCTAATAACTATTCGATTATCAAGGGCAATACCAAATTCACTCTTACTTGCGCTCTCGACATGCCAAATTTGAAGCTTGCAAAGACTTCCTTGGTGGTCCGATGTGATTATTCTTGTGTTGATAACTCGACGGAGTCAAAAAATTTTCAGCGAAGGAGAAATGATGTAGGATGAGCCCATGAAAGTTGGGTGGATCAATATAGGAGACTTTGGAAGCCTATGAAATAGAAGTTGTATTTTAATTAGTTTCTTTTATTTGTAGTTATCTTATTAGAGTTCAAGTTAGGTTAGGAAAGTTGTGTAGGAGTGTTATAAATAGTGATGTACTTCATTATTTTAATACATAGAATGATTAATTGATTGAGTTTTGCGTGAGAATTATCTGTGTGATATTAATTCTTTGTCCCAAATCCCCCGTCCCCATCATATAGTTAGGTCATCTAGAGACATGCCAAAAGATGAGATAACTATAGAACAAGAGGAGACCCTCAAAATTACACAAGCCAGTTACAATAGAAAATACAAGCCATTTGTAGTTGTTTTCTGTACCATATATTTGGCGACTCACAGTACCAAAGTTTGTTTCCATATCAGATTCAAATTTCCATAAACTGTTGCAGTCGCCTTTGCAGATTTTAACTCCTTAGACTAGCAACCCAATACTCCAAATCAGACCCAATCCCATATTCATAAGTCAGTCCCAATCATAGAGTAGGATCTTTGAACAATAAGTTAAAGAGTGTCTCTTTAAATTGGAAATTATAAAGTCTTCCCTCAGTTTGAGGAATCGTAGAGTGGACCAATAAATCGTATAGTGAACTAGTCAGTCGTAGAGTAAATCGTAGAGTGAACAAGTCAATCGTAGAGTGAATTATAGAGTGTCAAGCTGACAAATCGTACAACTCCAACTCAGTCAAGTCAATCGTAGAGTGAACCATACAATCGCAAAGCTTTACTCACCGATCATAGAGTACTTCCATATGATCGTAGGGTAACTTCATCAAATCGTAGAGTACTTCTACAAAATGGCTAGAAATTGAACTTCTTACTTCATACTTGTTAAATCCCTTTCCATTCCTTCTTAAAACAAATACATGTATGTCCATAAAGTATCTGACTAGTTGAAGTGATAAAGATGAGTTTAGAATGTTAAGGAAATGATTAATGGGAAACTACAGGGACGAAACTAAAGTAGGACTGGAGGCCCCCCCCCAGGTTTGAAAAATTTACAAGGTTCACCCTAAAGTTTGAAAATATATCATTATTAAATTTATTATAATTGCAAGTTTGTATAATTTGAGCATAATATTATATGTGTTATTCTAATTGAATGATACATTTATATCCAGGTAACCAACTTAAACCCTTATTTAATTTTTTTTATTCTTTGTTTATTTTATTAAACTTGATATTTTAATTTTTAAAAGTTTAATGAGTGATCATAATATTGTATATGTTAATTCCAATTGTATATTCAATTTGTTTTCCGGTTACCAACTAAAACCTTACTTATTTGATTGTAAATTTATGATAATTTTATTATTAAAAAGTTCAATAAATGGTCCAATAATATTGATTAACTCATTCTTGTAGTGTAGTTAATTGAATTTTTTATTTTTTGTTTTAGAATTATGGGAAAATCACATACTATTGATTCATTTTTTAAGAGAAAGCAATCAAATCATGTTGACACATCTCAGCTTACCCCTGAGTCTAATGTTCAAACATCTATGACTACCTCTGAACAAGAACAACGTTCTCTAAAATTACCAAGAATTGAAGGTAAAGAATGCGATATTAATTATTTGGAACGTGATCCTGGAAAACGTATTGAAATATGAAAATTTTGTGGTGTGATAAAATTCGATGAGCTTACATATATTACGGTCCATATCAATACATTCTTTTCGATTACCCTTTTTCTGAATGGATATTATGTTGTTAAAAAAATTCCCCCCCACCCACCCACCCACCCACCCACCCATATCCTGGTTTCGTCCCTGGGAAACTCAGTATCTGTTAGAACATGATATTAACTGATAAAAGTAGATAACTCAGACTTATTACAAGGAAATCATGATTATCTTGATAAATGTGAAGATATATTATGAAAGGTGACTAAATAAATAAAGTGTTAAGGAAATCATACTCTTCATGGGTCTAAATGTGAGAGTCATACAGTTAGGTCATTATGTGGAATTCAATAGAGATTGATCTCTTGATTTATGACAAGTGTAGGTTATATGAGAAGGGGGAACTTAGGCAATCCAGGACTATTAATCATAGGATTAAATAATCTTAGTCACACGTTTGTCTTTTCCAAGATTAATTAAAGGATTGGATTAAAAAAATATCGTTAGGACTATTATACCCTTACCAATAATAACATATTTTAAACTATAATTTAAACTTATTTATATATTAAAAAATAATTAAAAACTTTTAAATAAGTGGTTATATTATTCAAGAATATTATTTTTTTTGAGAGGGGTAGTGGGGGTTGGGGTAGGCGGGTGGGTGGGGTGGGAGGTGGGTGAGGTAGAGGGTGGGGGGGGGGGGGGTGGGTGGGGTGGAAGTGGGTGGGTGGGTGGGGGGGTAGGAAGGGTGGTGGGGGGTGGGGTGGGTGGAAGGGGTGGGGGGGGGGTGGGAGTGGGGGTGGGTGCAGGTGGGTGAGGGGTGTAAAGAGGGTGGGGCGGGGTGGGTAGGGTGGGGGGTGGGTGGGGGGGGGGTGGAGTGGGTGGGTGATGGCGGGGCAACAAGGGGAGGGACCCAAGCCAAGTGGGTGGTGGTCATGGGTGGTCAGTGGTATGGGGTATGGGGGGGGTAGGGTAGGGTAAGTGTGAGGAGGTAGGGGTGGGTATATATCAATAAATATTATTATTTTTTAATTTTTTTTGTGGGGTGGGGTGGATTGGGGTGGGTAGTGGGGTAGTATGGTGTATATATAATTAGTAAATATTATTATTTTTTAATTTTTGTGGGGGGTGGGGTGGGGGTGGAGTGGGGTAGTGTGGGGTGAACTGCAGTAGTAAAAAAAAAAGTACGACTAAAAACATTTTAGAAATTTTTCTTTGGTGATAATCAATCACAACTAAGACGTTCAATCTAATTTAAGGATACGTCAGTCATATTAGAAAAGATAAAGGTTAATTTTGTCCATAAATTTTTAATCCTTTCTCATGGGATTATAATACCATGTTAGACATGGTATTATATAATCCCTCATTCTAAGTCATTTTGTTATTTCGGAATTAATAATCCAGAGTCTAATTTTTAAAACAAACAAGAGATCAAAGATTATTAGTCCAATCCCAAGGGTTATCCTAGTAAACAAACATGGCCTTAGAGTTAAATAATAGCAAAGAATACAGTAAGTTCCTCACTCGAACAAAATGTATTTGTCATCGTATGCAAGTCCTCAGATATATTGAAGGTTTTCTAAACTTGTACACCTCTATTATTCTATCCAAGTACTGTGAGTATAATAGCTCTGGAATCTGTTTTATATTAAACTTAGAGAAATTATTTATCTTTTTATGCTTCCAATAATTAGTCAAACATTCGATTAGTGATAACTAAAGTTCTAATTGGACATGAGTTATTTTAAGCAGTAAGTCTATGTCATTTGATTCGGCTAGAAAAATGATGAAATAAATTGATCATATTTCTTTGAAAAGGCTATCCAGACTAGATTGTTCTAGTGCGAACTCATATGGAAAGCTAAGATGAACAACCCTTATAAAAACGAGTAATATATTATGTCGGGGAACCAATTCGTGTGCTATGACTAATGTTATGCATAATGTGAGGTACGATGAGGCTAATCACCCTATGTGCCTGTTTCCGGAGGTCTGCGGCGAAATACATTCAACCTTCTAGGAGTTCTTGGTCCTCAACGACCACTCAATAATGGAAATGTTCAACTCTTGGAACTATTTAATTATTTTTCCCTTGAATGCGTGAATTGCTCTTTGATTGTTTAAATCTCGATATTATTGAACCTCGAGTATAATTATCTGTTATTGGTTTTATAATTGTTGAGCAAACTCGTTGCTCAACCTTGAATATTATAGTTATAATCGAGTGTGTAGTGGTTCGGGAAGGACAAAGGAAAAGGCAAGACTATGGATTACTTTTTTTTACTAACTATTTAGAAGCAATGTTAGAAGACTGTATTTAGACTTATATTAGTAAACCAAGTTATGTTATGTATTAGTGAAAGTTGAGAGTACCTGGGAGTATGTTGTTATGTTATATTAATTAATGAAAATCTTATATTATTCCACAATGAGTTGATATTTAGTTATAGTATGTGTTGTATTGTGAAGCACCAAGTTCGGGTAGATATACCGAACTTGGTGGTGTCACAATTGTCTCATACTATTTTAAATCCTTATTTCACCAAATACATCACCAAATCACTGTCATCCACCACTCCGGCTAAATTGAGTAGCAGTATTCCGGTTAAATTGAGTAGCAGTACTCTAAATTCATAGTGTTATGAATCCAAATTGCTTGAATCACATTGAACTTTGAGAACTTTGAAAGAACTATACATTCTTAAGAGCTATTTTGCATCTCTGTATGTTAAGTCAAATTTGAGGAGTAAATGTTTATGTTGCATTTTAGTTGCTAAAGCAACCCGCAAGGGAGTTATTCTTAGGAATCGCATTACCCTCATATAGAAAAAGTCGGGTTTATAACTTTACATGCAACAACGATTCACTATTCTACTCCACTTTCAAATAATGAAGCTAATATTTAATGAGACCGAGATATGATATTTAATGTTTCGCAAGTTATACAATCAGTTATTCAAACTTACTTGCGCATTGCACAGGCTATTACCTAGTAATATGCAATAGTGTGAATGACGTACGAATTACTGTTGCAAACATATGCAATAGGAGCTCTTGGGTCAAAATACAAATAGGTTAAATTGTAAAGAGTTTATGTCCGATTATCATATGTCCGCATAGAATTTTTGATGCAATAGTGTGAATTTTATACGAATTACTATTGTAATTATATGTAATTGTGTTTACAGTGTACTTGTTTAATTTTGACAAATGTAATTTATCTCGTAAAAGCTCAATGGTAAAATGGATAATTAATGAATTTGAAAACAATTTACTAAGGGTAGTCTGGTCAATCAAAAATGACTGCAACTATTAACTTATGGTGTGCAACTATTACCATGTTATTTCTATTGATTTCTTATTTTATTTTTTCTATACAGTTATAGAAGGAAAAAGTAAATATATGGTCAATATTTAAAATAAAAAAAAGGAATGGTGTGATTAAATTTTTTTAATTAGTTGAATCGTTAATTAGACTTTCTAAGAGTTTAGTAGTTTAATAAGAAAGATGATACAATAAATACAATAAGAGTTTAGTAGTTTATTCAATATTGTCCGGCAACGTTCTTATACAGAAAGATATCATACAATAAATAAAAGATATATGTACTTTTTCACTCTCCTTAATTATTATTTTTTTGTACAACTAATTTGACATTGTGAGGTGACTGTGGGTAGTGCTTAGTATGTGTATGATGGAAATAAGGCCTGATAACGGACTGGGTCCTGATCCGGACCCGATTCGATAAGAACCCGTTTAGTTGGATCCGGAACACATTTGTTCCGATCCGATAAGGACCCGATCCGATAATAACCCAAATTTGCATATATTTTACTATATATTTAATTATGTTCCATCATAACCGTTCATTTTCTACATAATCTAACAATTTTTGCTTGCTATATAATGACCCGATAAGAACCCGACGGATCGGATCCGAATCGACTCCGATCCGATCCGATAAGGACCCGTTTATAGGCCTTTATGGAATGTCACAAAAGAATCAGAGTAAATCTATCCGTAAATCATATTTACTCCTTCCACCGCTCCCCTCCACTTTTGGCCACGTTGCTCTTCTTGCTCCTAGATTGGCCCACCCATCTTCCTCGCCATCTTATACTTGAGATTTCTATTCGGAGCCTCTCCGACAACTCCAAGTGTGAATTAACTCGAACTCCTTTTCTTGCTATTGTTTTGGCATAGTTTGGTGGAATCTCTTTAGCAACTCCAAGTGTGAATTAACCCAACCTCTGTGTTAACGAGTTGAGCCTCCGTTTTGGCAGATTGTGTTCTCAAGCGCACTGGAAATATATTTGGCTAACTATCGTCAACCCATATTAACTGGAACCAAATGAGTCAAGTTAAAAAATAATATTATGTGATTATGATATACTTACCCCCCCACCCCACCCACCCACCCACCCCACCCCTCACATAAAAAAATAATATTATGTGATTATGTATACACTCTGTTGGGAATTGCATATTCAGATTTGATATTAAAAGTAAATATAAAATACTTAAGTGTACAGTTTTTAAGAGAAACATTGTACAAGGACATAAATGATAGATCAAAACTGTTAGGTTGATCTGAACTTTAATGTTTATCATTTATGTAAATAAATGTATAGAAAAAAATATCAAACTTGTTAGGTTGATCTATTTGAGTTGTAAAAGTTAAAACCTTGACAGAATCGTAGTCTGTTAAAGTTAGCATGCAGAAGACAAGGCAGAATCGTGGAGCTTAAACGAAGACATTCAGAATCGTAGTCTGTCAAAGGTAGCATGCAGAAGACAAGGCAAAATCATGGAGCTTAAACGAAGACATTCAGAATCGTATTCTGCTAAGAAATTTGAGTCTGCAGATGACAAGGCAGAATCGTGGAGCTTGAACGAAGATATCAAGAATCATAGTCTGCCAAGAGATTCGAGTCTGCAGAAGAAAAGGCAGAATCGTGAAGCTTAAATGAAGATGTCCAGAACAGTAGTCTGCCAAATAATCAAGTGTGCAGAGGTCAAGGCAAGATCCTTTGAGCTCAAGTGAAAGCATCAAAGAATCGTAGTTTGCCTTGGAAGCCACACTGAGAATCATAAAGTTGAAAAACATCTACCGAGCTAAGTTAAGAATCACAGTGTGCTATCGAAAGTGTGGAGTCTGCAAGACAAGGAAATAAGGAATCGTAGTCTACTAAGAGCTTAAGAGAAATCGTTGTGTTCTCTACGATCAAGTCTGAATTAAGTTGTGCAAAGCCAACACACAACGATTATGTCACAAATACCATAATCGTAGTGTCCCTCTAGTCAGCATCAAAGATTGTAGTTCTGATGAAGGGATGAAGAGCAACAAATGAAGAAAGGCTTATAGCCGTTGACAAAGTGATAGTCCCAATACTTCCATATTCATCCTTAGTTCAAATCGAAGAAGAGTATTGAACAAGCTAAGGAAATGACTAAAGTTGCCTGTAGAAAACACCTTTTCAGGTGTTAGGTGAAAGATATAGTATGTTGTGTCAATGGGCCAGACGGCAGAGCAGAAGAAAAGCAGGACGTCAACATCATTGCACAGAAAACATTTAGAGCATTAAATGAAGCAACAGGAGCATTCAAACGACTATTTTTGAATGACTCTTTTATAAGGAAATCAAACAAAGATTCAAACTAAGCAAGCAAGACGCAAAAAGAAAGATTACACTGAAAAAGCTCAAGAACACTCAACGAGCAACACTACGTTCCTGAAGAAAGCTTGCTTCGCTACTCAGTCTTTTGAAAGACAAGTCGAATCAAGCAATCGAAAAAGCACACCTCAACCATCAACTGCCTATCCAAGTGAGGTACCAAGTCAGAGGACTTCAAGAATTCAAAAGTGAACTAAGAAGTGATCCAAGTCAGAGGACTTGAAGATTTCGTAAGTGAACTAAGTTAAGATCCAAGTAAGAGGACTTGAAGAGTTCAAAAGTGAACTAAGTGAAGTTCCAGGGTTGCTGGCCTTGAAGGGATCTAAGTGATCCAGTTGTAAGGAGACATCCTTAGTGGATTTCTTACTCGTGGAGTAGAAGAGTGGATTAGGAGCTTTGTTGGCTCTGAACCACTTAAAATCTTGTGACTCATTGTCTCTCATTAACTGCCATATCTGTTATAACTGCTTATCAAACCATAATTGCAATATCTTGAAAGGGAACAAAATATATATTTCGTTGTAGTCAGTATCATCAATACTGACTAAGTATTTTAAACAAAGAAATTTTAAAATATCTATTCAACCCCCCTTCTAGATAACTAACGTGCCTTTGGGAACTAACAATTGGTATCAGAGCAGGTTCTCACATCAAAGCATAAAAGCTTGAGTAGATTCAATGGCACAACTGATAAGCGAGACCAAGACAGGTGGAGGAAGCAAACCACCTATGTGCAACAAAAAAAAGTTTGTCAACTGAAAAGTTCGGATGCAGGCTTATATAGATTCAATAGATGATGATCTATTTGAAACTGTTTTGAATGGGCCCTATATTCCAACAAGGCTTGCACCAACTACAGAAGAACCAGACAGAGTGGTGATTAAAGTCAAAACAGAATGGACTGAAAATGAGAAGAAAAATGTTCAGCTTGACAAAAAGGCTAAGAACATTCTATTCCAATCTTTAGAAGATGTTTTATTTGAAAACGTAGTCAACTGTAAAACTGCCAAAGAAGTCTGGGAGGCCTTGCTCATCATACATGAAGGAACTGAAGAAGTTAGAGAAAACAAGCAATCTCTACTGACTCAACAGTATGAGATGTTTGCTCATGTTCCTGGAGAAAATGTCACCTCTACATATGAAAGATTCACACTGCCGCTCAACTCTCTTCGAGCTTATGGAAAGGTCTATCCAAACAAAGATCTTATCATCAAGTTCATAAGGTCCTTGCCAAGCAAGTGGGATTCCAAAACCACTGTAATCCGAGAGTCAAAGAACTTGCATGAAATGACTGTTCAACAACTCTATGGCAACCTTCTAACATATGAACTAGAGCTGACTCAACGAGCAGAGACTCTATCTGAAGAAAGAAAGAAGGACAAAGGAGTTGCTCTCAAGGCTGCAGAAGACATCTCCAATGCCTATGATGAAGATGAATTCTCATCTGATGGAGATGATGATGCTTATGTTGGTGAAGTTGCAATGCTGGCCAAAAAGCTTATAAGGTTCATGCGTAAAGGAAGAAGCGACAGACCTAAGAAATTCAGAAATGCATGCAATCAGGAGCAGATCAGTGAAGTATGTTACAACTGCAAAAAGCCTGGTCACTTCATTGCAAACTGCAACTAGCCCATCAAAAGAAGAACTCAAAAGAAGAACAAATCCTAAGAAGGAATTCAGAGGCTACAAGAAGCATCAGAGGAAAGACAAAAGCCTTGTAGCTGAAAGCTCATGGAGTGACTATGAAAATGACACAAATGCCGAGTCTAGAGATGAAGAAGAACCTCAAAAGGCAAACCTGTGTTTAATGGCCAAGGATTCAGAAAATATGAAAAACACTGACCATCCTGAGGTAAACACAAATGAGGTACTTGGCTTTGACATTTCTGATGCAAATATATGTTGCTTAAAAACTACTATTCATGACCAAACATATGATCTTTATCATTATATGAGGAGATTCAGAATTCTGTCAAAGAAATACTCCGATCTTCAAATAGAGAAAGAGGAGGTTCAGAAAGAACTGGAAATAGCTCTACTTAGTTGTGTATCTCTCTCTCAGGTTGAAGCAGGAAATAATATCTTAAAAAAACAAATGAACTAAGCACACAAAGAGAGTCAGAACTAACCTCTAAAATTGAGGAACTAGAAAAGACCATCTCTATATGGAATAGTTCTTCCTTGTCCATGGATTCTCTAATCTCAAGTCAAAGAAGTACTTCTGATAGGACAAGTTTAGGTTATGGGGAATCTACCTCAGAGTCAAGTATGGAAAAGATTAAGGATACAAACTGTATCAGTGCTTCTAATTCAAATAGAAGCATTGTATTCTTGAAATCCACACAGAAGGAAGAAACAGTGCAACCTTGCTCTTCTGATCCAAGACATGTTGATAAACATTACGGATCTCATGCTGGCTTGGGATTAAAAAAAGAGAAGAGAAACTCAGTCACCACTGTCCAACCTCGACAAATTGTAGAGTCAAGCAAAACAGACTCCACGGATCAACCTGGAAGGAATTGTGGTGTTGGAGCTTACTCAGCACAAAATATGAACCCCAAGGCTGCATGAAGATAAAGATAAAATACAAGGATAAGGTAAACCAAGACTACACAAGTTCAAATGGATGAGGAATCCATACACACTCCAAAGACGCATTATACTAAATGTTTTGTATATGATCGAATGGCTATAACGTCAAGATCTTGTTATCATACCATTGTGTAATGGAAGGGCAAAAATAAAAAAATGGGTCCCCAAGGTTACTAACACTGTAGAACCCATGCCAGTCTGGGTACCAACATGAAAACTGAATCTATCTGTAGGAAATGAGCATCACGGCCACAATGTAGTATCTGGATAGTGGTTGCTCAAGACACATGACTGGATACAAAACCCTCCTGTCAAACTACACACAGAAGGAGGGACCAACAGTTACCATTGGAGACAGCATCTCTGGCTAGACAAGAGGTTATGGATCAGTGAGAAATGGTACAGAGTCCTTCGGCAAAGTTGCTTATGTTGATAATCTAAAGCACAATCTTCTTGGCATCAACCAACTCTGCGATAAATGTCATCAAGTCACATTTCTCAACAATCAGTGTCAAGTCAGAGATCTGGAGACATCCTCTATCAAGCTGACAGGAACAAGAGAAGAAAATGTATACATTGTAAATCTTGTTTCATTTCCATTCCGATGAGACAATATGCTTCCTCGCTAAAGCCACTAAAGAAATAAGTTGGCTTTGCATAGAAGATTATCTCATCTCAACTTCAAGAGTATGTCTAAACCGGCCTCTAAAGATCCGGGTAGCAGGATTACCCAAGTTCAAACTTCATCAAAGAAAGACCATGCAATGTATGCCACTTGAAAGCAAACAAGGAGATCATTCAAAGGCAAAGGTCAACTCAAATCGACAAAGCCCTTATATAGTTACTTCCATATGGATCTCTTTGGGCCAATTCAAGTGTGAGCCTAGGAGGAAAGAGATACTCACTTGGTTGTAGTAGATGACTACACACCGGATACACATGTGTGTTCTTTCTTAACTCAAAAGATGAGACAAGCTCCCAACTAATAAAGATGTTCAAGCCGGTGATGAATGAAAATGGAGAACAAGAATAACTTCTTCAGAAGACCACATAAATGAACTCTTCGCAAGCAAATGGAATGGAACTCTTCGAAAGAAAAATAGAACACTTTATAGAAGCTTATAGAAGGAGAACTCTACTAAAAGCAATTTCATCCATTCGAATACTTCTGGGCAGAAGCCATCAACACTGTGTGATATACACAGAACAGATCTCTTGTACACTTTACGCTAAGAAGACTTCCTACGAGCTGTGGAAAGGAGGAAAGCCAAATGTCAATTGCTTCTATGTGTTCGGCTGTTCATGCTACATTCTCAACAATGGAAAACCGTTTCTAACTAAGTTCCAACCAAGTCAGATGAAGGAATCTTCCTTGGTTATGCCACAGATAGCAAAGCCTATAGAGTGCTCAACAAGAAGACATTAAGTGTTGAAGTCTCAATCCATATCATCTTTGATGAAACAGACATGGACAAATCTGTACCATAAGACACTACGATTGACGATATCGACACTATGATTGAAGCGGTCGAGCCTAACACTACGACCGTAGCTTCTGAACAAAGAATTGTAGTGTCCGAAGAAGAAATCGTAGAGAGAGCGGAACCAGACGAAGATTCTGAACAACAAGAACCAGAAATCAATCTTGAGGAGTTTAGAAAAGAAGGCACGTAATCGTAAGAGGTCCCAACAGGGAACATATGGGGTGATCACAAGGAACAAAGCAAGACTGGTGGCCAAAGGTTATTCTCAAGAAGAAGGCATAGACTACGATGAGACCTTTGCACCAGTGGCCAGACTTGAAGCTATCAGAATATTCCTTGCATTTGCTGCTCACATGAAGTTCAAAGTATTCCAGATGGATGTCAAGAGTGCATTCCTAAATGGTGAACTTCAAGAAGAAGTCTACGAGAAGCAACCCCCAGGTTTTGTCAATCCAACCCTCTCTAATTATGTCTATAAATTAGATAAAGCCTTATATGGACTTAAACAAGCACCAAGAGCATAGTATGAAACACTAACAAACTTTCTAACTGAAAAAGGATTCACTAGAGGTAGAGTAGACACTACACTATTTTTTAGGAAGCACAAAGATAAAGTCTTACTAGTTCAAATATATGTAGATGATATTATCTTTCGTTCTACTGATGAAAATCTGTGCAAGAGATTTGTCAAGCTTATGCAGAGCAAGTTTGAAATGAGCATGATGGGTGAGCTGATCTTCTTCCTTAGACTATAAGTGAAGCAAACTGATGAAGGTATTTTCATAAGTCAAGCCAAGTACATTAAAGACTTACTTAAGAAGTATGGCATGAAATCAGTCAGTCCCATGAAAATTCCAATTGCTCCAACAACTAAGCTTGAAAAAGATGAGAAAGGTAAAAGTATTGATATTACTCAATACAGAGGTATGATAGGCTCCCTTCTCTACTTAACTGCCAGTAGACCAGATATAATATTTACAACATGTATATGTATATGAAGAAAGGCTTATACCGGCCGACAAAGTGATAGTCCCAATACTTTCATACTCATCCTTAGTTTAAATCAAGAAGCGTATCAAGAAGATGAAGAAAGGCTTATAGAAAAGGTGAAGAAACACTTTTTAGGTATAGAATAAAGGTGTTAAGATACAGAAGAGTATAAAAAGCACCTTTTTTAGAAGTAACAGGACGTTAACATCAACGGTAAAAACGTTAAGTGATCGATAAGACTTTATAAGTGACAAAGATTCATCAAGCAAGACGAAAAGAAATATTACATTTAAAAGCAGAGTACAGTAAAAGTAGGACGCCAACAAGCATTGAATAAAGCAACGGGGGCATTCAAACGGCTATTTTTTGAATGGCTCTTTTATAAGAAAATTAGACAAGGATTCAGACTAAGCAAGCAAGACGTAAAAAGAAATATTACATTTAAAAAGCTCAAGAACACTCAATGAGCAACACTACGATCCTGAAGAAAGCTTGCTTCGCTACTCAGTCTTTTGAAAGACAGAAGTTGAACTGCAACTGAGTAGCACACCTCAACTATCAATTGCCTATCCAAGTGAGGTACCAAGTCAGAGGACTTGAATAGTTCAAAAGTGAACTAAGAAGAGATCCAAGTCAGAGGACTTGAAGAGTTCAGACGTGAACTAAGTGAAGATCTAAGTAAGAGGACTTGAAGAGTTCAAAAGTGAACTAAGTGAAGTTCCAGGGCTGCTGACCTTGAAGGGATCTAAGTGATCCAGTTGTAAGAAGACTTGCTTAGTGAATTTCCTACTCGTGGAATAGAAGAGTGGATTAGGAGCTTTGTTGGCTCTGAACCACTTAAAATCTTGTGTCTCGTTGTCTCTCAATAACTGCTATAACTGTCATATCTGTTATAACTGCTATAACTGCTTGTCAAACCATAACTGCAATATCTTGAATGGGAACAAAACATGTATTCCGCTGTAGTCAGTATCATCAATACTGACTAAGTATTTTAAACAAAGAAATTTTTAAATATCTATTCAACCCCGCTTCTAGATAACTAATGTGCCTTTGGAAACTAACACCCCACCCCACCCCCAACCCAAAATAAATAATATTATGTGATCATGTATACACCCTTTACCCCCACTCCACCCCCCCCACCCACCCACCTCCAACAAAAAAAAATATTTTGTGATTATGTATACACCCCTTTACCCCACCGCAGCCCCCCACCCCCACCCCCACCCAAAAAAATAATATTATGTGATTATGTATACACCCCTTACCCCCCATCCCACCCCACCCCCACCCAACCACCCACCCCCACCCACGCCATCAAAAAAAATATTTTATGATTATGTATAAACCCCTTACCCCCACCCCACCCCCCACCCCCACTTCCACCCCCTCCAAAAAAATAATATTTTGTGATTATGTATACACCCCTTAACCCCCCACCCACCCCACCCCCATCCCCACCCAAAAAAATAATATTATGTGATTATGATACACCTCTTACCCCCACCCCACCCCACCCACCCCACCCCACCCAAGCAACCCCCACCCACACCCTTAAAAAAAAATTAATATTATATGATTATGTATACTGATGCTTTACCCCTACCCTCCACCCCACTCAAAAAAAAATTATATTTTTTGATTATGTATACACCCCTTACCCCACCCCCACCCCCCACCCCCAAAAAAAAAATAATATTATGTGATTACGATACACTACTCACCCTCCAAAAAAAAAAAATAAAATATTTAGTGATTTATGTATACATGATATATATCTAATAATAATTTATTTAATTGGATCATAATAATGGTATGTTTGAAATTTAAAAAATATGGGTTTAACCTATATTTGAACCGTAACCATATGATTCCAACTAATACAACTTATATTAAAAATGGTTAATATAGTTTTAGTTCTTAAATGGAACCACAACCATATTTTGAAAATCAAAACCAACTCATAACCATATTTTGTCAGGCCTAGTTGTGGGTATGTTGTGTTGGTGGTAAAATTGGTTTAAATTGAAACTTGCTTTAATGGGTCTAACCAATTCGTTCTTTTGACAAGTTAAAGTTTCTCTCTCCACTTTTTTTCCACCCACATTCGGCCTAGTCACTCTCATTCCAGTTTGGAGTTTCTGTGTTTTGTCCATTACCGAAAATAAACTAAGGGTACCAAAAATCAGTTTCGCCTGTACCGTAACCTGTTGATTCAGTTAAAAACCAAAGAAACCGATTCTTTTGAATACATCTACCCATATACTTTTATGACTGACCATTTATAACCCATACCCACAGCTCATCCATATAATAAACTAGTAATTGCATGTGCCTGAAGGCACGGTGTAACGAAAAAATACACATAACAATTATCATAATTCATCATACCACCACAATAATTAATACATATTCAATCATCAACACATATCCAACCACCAAAACATCAAGAAAATTCGGCAGAGTTTTCTTGAAAAATAGATATACAGAAAAATCTAAACATATCTACAAAACTTACAATCATCAATACATATCCAAACCACCAAAACGATCATTCCATACCCAAAACCATCATAACCATGTATAATTAGTTAAATTTACAAAAGACGGAACACAACAAATATACAAATGCAGAAAATTAATACAGATTCAATTATCAACACATATTCAACCACCAAAACATCAAGCTAGTCGCTACTAATTTCAGAAATTTCGGCAGAGTTCCCTTTAAAAATAGATATCCAGAAAAATCTAAAGAACAGAACACAACTAAATCATCATAACCATGTAAAATTAGTTAACTTTACAAAAGACAGAACACAACAAATACACATGCAGAAAATAGAGAAACAATTTCGAAATACACACCAAGTATCCTTCAATGTATATCTTAATATTCAAACTCATTTAAATAGGATAACTATTACCTAATCTACTTTACATACACTCATTAAATAACTTAAGCTATACGAGAAGATTATAAAAATGGATCGATACTCGTATACTGAAAAAGAGATGAACGCCCACCTCAAATTGTTCCAAGGTCAAATATTTTTCATTCCGTAACTTCTTCCTCATTGTAGCAAAGTCCATTGGGTTCTTGATCACTTCATTGTAGCAAAGTCTATTGGGTTCTTGATCACTTCATGGTAATCAACTCAAAGTCAAAGTCTCTTTCTCAGGCAACGAAAACTCAGACAGGTGATCTAAAGGAGTTCCTGATCAAAGAAACAAAAACAAAAATCAACAAACTTAAATCCTAGATTGACAAAACAGTTATCTTCTAAAGCATATAAGCATGACCCATGATCCATACGAACCTAGAAAAATAAACTTGGCCTCATTTCATCAAACACTTGAGATGCACTATGCCACTTTAAAAATAAACTCCTAAAAATAGTAATATTTCAATAAAATGATAAATTTATTCCCTTAATTTATTCACTCAATAAAATGATAAATTTATAGCAAGCATCCCATTACTGATTCAATATATCTAAAGATCGTCTCTACTTAGTTATTCACTCATTTTGGGATAGGAAAATATTTAATGCCGCAAAGATAAATTAGGAAAAGAAAACCAAGAATTACAGTATCAACATTGTTACCTCTATTAACTTACTAACTTTTGTAATGAAAAGCTCAGCCAAATTAAGGTTACTTCTCTTAGTCATAAATTAGGAATCCACATTTCTTTTATGGACTTTCCCAAATTCAAAGTAGACTTTCAAATCAATGCAAGTGCGCAACAAAATTGGGCGGGATTTTTTTTGTTTGGTGAAATGTGAGCCTTTAGATTAAATTAGAGTGAATCTCAGCCCTTATTGTGCTTTGTCAATTTAAGGATTCAAAATTGGTTCTATTTTATTATTATAAATTTGAAATTTCTTGACCTCTAAAACCGCTGCTTCTCAAGCGTTAGGAATACTAGGGGCCGAGACACACATTTCATATTCATGTGTAATTAATTTTCGAATTTAATTTAGAAGATATAATATAAATATTGTTTAATTTTGGGAGTAAATTAGGAAAACTTTTAAACTTAAGGACTGAATTTTTGAAAAAAAATTAGTCTGCCTAAAAAGACCAGGCGGGTGCTCCCACTTTATATGTATACTAGTAATTGCCCGTGCCTAAAGACACAGAGTAACAAAAAATTAGATTAAAATTTGAAAAATACATTACCTAAAGACTCTTTGCAACCTAAAATAACTTACAATCAGATATAACAATTATCATAATTCACCATACAACCACAATAATTAATGCATACTCAATCATCAACACATCAACACATCCAACCACCAAAACATCAAGCTAGGCGCTAATAATTTCAAGAAATTTTGGCAGTTTTCTTCAAAAATAGATATAAAGAAAAATCTAAACATGTCTACAAAACTTACAATCATCAATACATATCCAAGCCACCAAAACAACCGTCATTTCATACTCAAAATCATCATAACCATGTATAATTAGTTAACTTTACAAAAAATAGAACACAAAATACACACATGTAGAAAATTAATACATACTCAATCTTCAACACATATCCAACCACCAAAACATCAAGCTAGTCGCTACTAATTTCAAGAAATTTCGGCAGTTTCCTTCAAAAATAAATATCCAGAAAAATCTAAATTTGTCTACAAAACTTACAATCATCAATACATATCCAAACTACCAAAACAACCATCATTCCATACCCAAAATAACTTCCATTTGATTGATAGCAACAAAATAAACAACTCATATGACAATTACAAACTGGATTAATACAGAAAAATGAACAAAAAAATGGCTACTTTCAAAAAAATAGAATGGACTAAATTTAACCAATGATCAATTAACGAAAATGGAAATACAAAATCTCACCAACCCATCATCTAAAATCACTAAAACTGTCGACCCACTTGAACAAAAGACCAAAAAAAATAATCAAGGAAAATCAATTTCTCCAAACCAACTCACCCGCCGAAAATTTAGGCAGGTGAAAATCTAAAAAACCCAACAGACAATTTTTGGTGTTGATGAGAGAGAAAGAGAAAATTGAAAGTGAAGTAGTAGTAGTTGTAAACGAACCCTAAAACTAAAATGAAGCTCCTGTTGCTTCCTTGAGTGTGCATCTTTTTTTGGTCCTTTAATATGTACCTTTAAGGAGTCTAGAGATGGTCTGCGGTGCTCGCCGGCGGGAGGAGCAAAACGGATTGCGTAGTGTAGCCAAACTGACTACTACTATTCGTTATGCCCACAATATTCTTGCAGTTTGCATGGAATAGCTATTCCAAATCTGCAATATATCCCTTTAGCTAACAAAACCAAATGAAGCATTGAAGTTTGCTTTCAAATTGTTAGTGTGAAACGAAACATCATTACATGAATTACAACACTTGACTACAAAGTCTGTCATGGAACATTCAATAACTTCTTCTAAACTTATGTCCCTGTTAATTTAAAGTAACTTTTTTCTTTATCCAACTTAATATTTTATTCACTTATTTATCTTAAAATTTTGAACATATATAATCCCAATGAATTTAGAAAGGAAGAGTTCATAGCCCTTTTTAGTTTGAAGTTTAATTCAATTCTTGCTTATGAAATTGAATTGAATGTTCTCTTTAATTTAGTATGATCTGCACTTTCTTAATTTCCCAATTAGAACCCTTCTTCTTTGAACTTGCTTTCAATTTGTATCGATTTTTGGTAGGGATTTTGGGTGAAATTTACGGTACCAATTTGCTTTAGGTTAGAGAGATAGAGAAATTGTTGAGCTTTAGGCTGAGTATGCTTGTAAGAGTATGTTAAACCTCTCAAACTGACATATATATATATAACAACATATTCTCTGATTATGTTTTGTAGAGGTAATGAAGGGGTAGTGTGCAAAAAGCTCAGATTTTGAATTGGAGAAAAAAAACTAAATAGGTTTGTTTAACTTTATATTAAAATACACTACATTTTTATGATTGCAGTTTCATGTAGGTTAATAAACTAAAAAAGTAGTTCATCTTTTTACCTGCAGGTGATATAATATGATAGACATCGGGAAAGTACAGGGGCATCCACATGGAAACCGAGACTTAAACAACAAATATTATACATTTTTTTAATTGACCTCGTATCATTTAAGTAGTAGTGATAGTAATTCTCTCTCCTTATATGTACGTAAAAGTATAGTAGATCTGATCATGAGCTTCTTTTCTGAATGAGAAGACAAAACAGAAAACAAACCCAGTCTTTCATTTCAACTAATAAATTATTCACAACTGATAAATTTTTATAAAATTCAAAAGAGAGAAAAGAAGACTTAATCATGGTCAAATATTATAATAGTTTGACAACTGGGATAGAATGAAACCCACTATAGTATGGGAAGGGAAGCATAGAATCTGGGTAAGTTGGCAGGGCACCTGCGACCTACATGGATTGTGTTTCTCCGACCCTGCTGTTCCCTGAGGTAGAGTTGTTCCTGTCCCCACCCTGACAAATCATAAACAGCCTACTCCTAGAACTTAAATTGGCCTAGTAATCATGGACAATATCTATCTGGTAATAGAGCTAGAATAAACTCTTTTCCATTCTAAACTTTGAAAATAAAAAATATATAATTTATGCTTTTAGGATAATGCTTACTGATATCGTGTTTGAATTGCTTTAAAAGAATCATTTTTAATATTATTTACGTTTCTATGACTATGCCACTATTGTCTCGCACTGTTATCCCACGCTGTCTGTTTAAGGCTTTGTTTAAGTCTGTACTTGAACTTGGTTTAATACTCCCTCCATTTCAAAAAAAAAAAAGTCCCATTGCAAAAATTTTCAGGTACTAAAGATGTGCTTTTGTTTCATATTTACTCCTAAAGATAATAAGATGTTAGTTTAATAGCGATGACATGATAATGAAATTATAATGATAAACTATATTTTTTTTTTGCCAATGGGCCTCTTTTTATGGAATCGAATGAGTATTACTTATGCTACTACGACTACAACACTGCTATCTCACACCATCTTTCAAGGCATTGTTTCACTGTATACTTCAACTCTTGGGCACAAAATCTTGCTCAGCTCACGCTTTTACAAATTTACTATGGATTTTCATCTTAATTATGTTGTTTTCCAAAGCACATTACCATCGTTATTTGTATGGAAAAGCTAAGGCAGATATATCATCCTTTTTTATACTTTTTACTTTTTTCTTTCTTTCCCTTTAATGTTTGTTTATAAAATTAGTTATAAAGCAACAAATTGCAATATGAATGTAGCACTAAATATGTGACAAACAATAACAGATAAATCTGAATCACAATAAATTGACAAAATAAATAGTAAGATCTTTGTACCAATAAAGAAACCTAAGATCTAAGCTTTGAACTTTAATCCCATTAATAGATTTTCTTCAGCTACCGAAGAAAATTACTAAAAACTGGAAAGATTAAAGTTTATTGGAGCAAACATTGCAATACGTACATATAAGGAGACAGAATTGCCTTTTGCCAGTAAAATTTAGCAGTGGCTCCGTAAAATTTAGCAGGGGCATTTCATAAGGTGAAGGATGGAACAACCCTAAATCTGAAGCATTAAAAAAGAGGGATACCTAATTGATGAAGAGGTCTCTGAACGTACACTCCAGAGCAATTGACAACAACATCAACCCTAGGCCTTCCTAGCCTGACTCCTATCATCCACATAACCTGAGCCAACGACTCGTCATATGTTTTGATATGTACCTTTAAGGAGCCTGGAGATGGTCTGCGCTGCTCGCCGACGGGAGGAGCAAAATGGAGTGCCAAGATTGTTTGTGAAAATTGGGGAAAAAAAGAGACGGGAGAGAAAAAAAAGGGAGAAAATTACTGTGTAGGGGTAATTTCGGAAGCATGAGTAGAAATATATTTGGGCAGAATTTTTTTTGGACTAAAGGACAATTTGAACCCCAAACTTTACAGATTTTTGACTTTTGTACCTCAAACTTAAAAAGATGTCTAAGTACACCCCAAACTTCATTAAACGTAACAAAAATCACACTTTCACCACTTAACCAGTCAAAAGTGACCCGTTCTGCCTGTAACCCCATTTTGTAAAGGGCAAAATCGGTAAATCATGTTTAAGAAAATTAAAAACATTAAAAAAAATAAACAATAATCTTTAATTTTTTTTCATCATTTTTAATTTTCATCATCCCCAAATTATTTGTTCATCTTCTTTAATTTTCAAATTCTACCTATCATCATCCAACCCCAAATGTAATCTTTCATTATCTCCATCTCCTACTCCACTGTTGCAACAATCTAAAATCAAAATCACAAAAATAAAATTGTTTTGAAAGTAGATCTAAGATGTTTGGATCTGGTTTGGTTCACTGGTCTCCTCCGTGAACACATCGTTCCAAATTTGTTCTCTCATGAATATCTCAAACAGATCTGGCCAAAAAGCTTTATAATAAATATTTGTAATCACTGGCCATTATAATTACGCGGTTAGTTACAAAACAGATCTGGCCAAAAAGCTTTATAATCTCTCATGAATACCTTAAATAGATCTGCTCTGTGTAATTTTGTTTATTCTCGCCCAATCTGCACTCAAACAGATTTTGGCTTCGGAATTCTTCTACTAGAATTGATTACTGGCCAAAAAGCTTTGGAATTTGGAAAAGCAGCAAATCAGAAAGGAGCTATGCTTGATTGGGTGAGAATAAACAAAATTGGTTTTCCTTGGGACTACTGTTTATATGATAATTTGTCTTGGATCTGGACTTGGATTTAGGAATTAGGGTTGAGAGAGGGAGGGATGAACAAATAAATTGATCGTGTAGAGGAGTCGATGACTGCGGCAATCGTCGGCATGGGGAGAGAAATCAGATCGACGAGCAACGGCTTGAATAAATCGACCATGTGGAGGAGTCGGTCTTGGGCGCCGGAGACGGAGCCGGATGATTGAGCCCATTTGAGGTCAAAGCCGTTAGAGAAAAACTTGCCTTGGGCTAGGGTGATTAGAACCGAGCCGCGGGTGGACTGAGACTTGGCTTGGGAGAGAGCCGAGCGGATGGAGGCGATGAGGGTGGGGTTGAGGTGGTGCTGGTCGTCGCTGGTGAGTGTTAGTATAAAGATATTGCCACGCTTTTCTAACGTACACATGGTACAGCTTTGTGTTCAAGATTGAGAGAGAGAGGGATGAGCAAATGAAGTTAGAATCTGTTTGCAGCATTAAAACCCCAACCCTAATCCCCAAATTACATTTGCAGAACAAATAATCTGTTCTTGGTGTTGCTCTGTTTGTTCGCAAATTCAGATCTCTGTTTGGGATGTTCTTGGACCTGGACTTTATGTTTATTGTCTATGTCGACGTTAGAAAATTTAAGGAAATAGCGCGGGTCAGTTGTAATCCGGTTTTCCTCAAATCGTTCCTTCCTAAGTTATCTCCACCCTTATTCTTTTATTGCGAAAAATGTTTTGAAGAGTTTTTTAGGAAAGAGACCAACATGTGTATATGTCGACGATTTGATTTGATTTAAATAGAGTTGCCAGTTGGTAGATTTTGAAATGGTTGTACCAACTCAATCGAATTTGATTTGAGGAGGCCCAATTATTGAACACTGTCGAAACTTGATCTTTGAAATCGGAGTTTTGAGTTCGAGGGCTTGGTTAAGTGTGGGGAAGGTGTTAGGCACCCCACAACTCCCATGTAAAAATGGTACCGCAATCTTTTTAATATTTCCCTTAAAACTGGAATGCGTGAGTGAATACTGTTTGAAAATTGGGCACGTTGATTTGATTGATTGAAAGTAGTAATTTACTTCGTTGAGCCTATATACGAAGGGTTTGAATTGATTTTCGAAAATCAGTCTTTAACTTGATTTGCAAAAGCATTTTGATTGATTTGAAAAGCTTTGAAATTGAATTGACAGTGAAGTTTTGAAAGTTGTTTATCAAACCCCTACACTGACATAGGAATTGAAGCCTTTTAATACTTCCAAATTTTATCTTTATAGCCTTAAGGCAGCATGTGAGATGTGTTGAGACGTGATCAACCACAACAAAATGAAAGTGTCGGCCACCTCATAGGTATAAAAACCATCGGAGGGACACTGACACTACAAGCATTTTTTTAATATGACGAGACCTTAAATTCGGATAACCGTTTTAAGGTTTGATATTTACATTTTATAGAAAAACTGGCAGAGTACATCTGTAAATCGGAGTTTTCCATTGTGGGAATCAGATTCTGATCGTTTTGATCATGAATCCCACAATTCCTAGGCTCACATGAGAGTAGCCAATAAACCTGCACAATTCAAATTTGTATAGAAATGTGTTTCCTCACAACGCAATAGAACCAAGGATTCACAAAATCTCGGTCATGCGTATGGTCAAAAGCGCCTCGCTCCCACTAGATAGAGATCTAAGGGACGCGAGTTTTCTTTCAGTGCTGGAAATAGAAATAGAGCTGAAAATGTTAGTGCAAATTCATATACAAATGAATGTTGAATGTGTTAGTTCTAGTTAGCACAATAGTTATCTAGAAGGGGGGGTTGAATAGATACTTTAAAATCTTTTCGCTTTTAACTTAGTTCTTTGATAGTGATTAAAACTTAAGCGGAATTAATATTTGTTTTAATCTTCTTTACCAAGCAATCGTGTTGTGAGTGAGTGAGGCGATTATAGCAGATTATTGCAGCTTATAGCGAGCTTAGTGCATGAATGTAAATGACACAGTTATTTTTAAGTGGTTCGGAGCACACAAAGCTCCTAGTCCACTCTTCTACTCAACGAGTAGGATATCCACTAAGGATGTTCTTTACAACTCTTGAATCACACAGATTCCTTCTAGACCAGCAGTCTAGGAACTTTAGTTCACTCTTGAACTCTTCAAGTCTAGCAGACTTGGCTTTCTTACAGTTCACTTAGAACTCTTCAAGTCCAGCAGACTTGGTACTCTTTCTTCAGTTGGTTGAGTTGTTGATGGTTGCTACTCAGTTGTTGTGTAAGCACTGGTTCGAATGAACTGAGTAGCTGAGCAAGCTTTGCAATCTTTCAGATCGTAGAGTTGAGCCTTGAGTGTTCTTCACGTTGTATGTTCAGTGCTTACTTGTATGTCTCTAGTCCGTCTGATCTGTATATATGAGATGTAGAAAAGTATCCGTTGGATCCATCCGTTGATGCCTTAAATGCTTCTGAACTTTCTGAGCAGTGATGGAGACATTTTTTCGTCTCTGCTGCATTCTACATTTTGGACCACTGACACAGCAGTCTGCATTCTCACCTAACACCTGAAAAGGTGTTTTGACCCACTTCTCCATGGTACTTATCCTTTGACTTCTGTAACACGCTTCTTTGTTCCATACTAAGGATATTTCTTTTTCTAGGGACTGATGAGCGCTGCAACGTCTAGAATCCATTCCTCATTTATTAAGATCTCGCTTTGAACAGATCTTGAGGTTTGTCATTTTCTGATACAGACAGAAGGTGCTCTACGATCTTTATACTCTACGATTCGGATCATGGTGTCTTGGCGTCTTTGCACACTACGATGCCGTCAGCCGAGAGCACTACAATTTTCCTTAGATCTTCTCACACTACGATCTTGACTTGCTCGTGTTGTTAGCTCTACGATCCCGAGCTAGGGCACACTACGATCGTAGACTTGTATACTTGTTTCCTCCAGCACACTACGATCGTGACTTGATCGTCGTGTTGACTCTACGTTCCCGAGAGCACACTACGATCGTAGACTTGTATACTTCAATTGTCCTTTAGTGTGCTGCGATCGTGACGTGCTCGTAGTGTTGACTCTACGTTCTCGAGAGAACACTACGATCGTAGACTTGTATACTTCATGTATTCTTCAAAGACGTCATGCGATCGTGACTTGCTCGTAGTGTTAACTCTACGTTCCTGAGAGAGAACACTACGATCGTAGACTTGGTTCGGCAACCGTTGGGACCACTCTACGGTTTCTGCCTTAGCTTCTGCAATGTTGATCTAATTGATGCACTACGATCTCTTCAAGACTAGTCTATTACATCTCAAGATCAACCTAACAGTTTTGATCTTTCTATTGATTTATTCTAAACAGAATGGTACACGTTTAAAGCTTAGATCAACCTAACAAATTTGATCTGTAACTAAGTCATTATACATATATTCAATTAAGGACTTTACAAATAATCATTAGCATATTCATTTAAAACATCAAATCATATTACGATTCTCCCAATGTAACGCAGAGTCGAATGGAATTTAATAAGCAATATATATATGTACGAATAAGCTGTAAAAGGGCGATGGGTTTTCACGCGCAGGCCCAGACTGGAATTGAAAGATATATATTAAAAAAAACTGTAAATAGCCACGAAGTAATCCAGGCTGTGACAGAAATTAAATATATATAAAAGCAGTGAAATGAGCAAAGGGTTTGCACGCCAATGCTCGTACGGGAATTGAAATATATATTAAAACTATAAATAGCCACTTAAATAATCCAGTTGTGATAAATGATAAAAATGAAAGCAAAGGGTTTGCACGCCAATGCTCGTACTGGAATTGAAATTGACAGGGAAATAGTCACCCAGTGACTGGGGAGAGCACCCAGTATTGGGAAGTGTGCAAAAGTAGTAAAATGGCCATGAAATAGTCCAGGTCAACTGAAAATATATAAATATATATATATATATATATATATTGACAAAAATGTAGTCAAATAGGACTGGTTTGAGTATCGGTGATGGTGAAAGTCGCTTATATATGCGTAAATGTATATAAAAGCGGTAAACTACCATGGATTTGAAATCCAGGCTTGACAGAATTGAAGTGTTAGTACATAAACAGTTAATATATGTACAAAAAGGGTCAAACCCGGACTGGTATGATAACCCAGTCCAGAAAAGTTGCCAAATATGTGTGTGCTAGTGCATGGAAGCTGCTGGAGCTGACGGATCGTCAATCTGAGTTGTGAAAGTGTTAAAAACGGAGTTTATTTATGAAAATGTATCAGTTTTCGACGAAAACAGTCACGAAAACGAGTTCCGGGCGAGTTTTGAAAGCGAAACTTTGTATGTAAGTAGAAAACAGCGCAAAGTAGTAGTATTGACTTGCTGATCGTAAAAATACTTACAATGGGCTGCACTACGGGCTTTTTGCCACTTAGTAAGCTTGAAACGTCCAAATCTACCGGTGGATTTTTGATATGTGGTATTATTTGGGTATATCTATGTGTTTGAGTGAAAAAATTTAGGTTTGGAAGAGGTCTAGAAGTCGAAAAATCAGTTGCACAGGGCCTCGCTGCTTGAAAATTCGTATGAAATGAGAGGGGGGTGCTCTATTTATAGAGGGGGGAGCCGCATGTGTACATGTGGCAGCCGCATGTCTACATATGGCTCCATGTGGTGGGTCCCACATGTTCGGCTTGGTCATCTCGAAGTACGTGCACCTCGAGCAATGCGTTGTCCGGTCCGAAACTTTCTAACTTGTAATATGAACGTCTGTTTGAGGCGTGCTGTACCTTTCCGGAAAGCTCGTGCCGAGAGTGTCGCAATGACATGGGAAAAAACATTTTCCGGATCATGGAAGACAGATTCATAATCAGGTCTTCGATGCCCCGCAGTTTGTCCGTTGAGCTGTCTTGCGTAGTTGCCACTCGGGATCGTTTTTAGAGTTCGTTCAGACTTTGTAGGCATCGATTTGGTTTGATTTTGACCAATTCGATTGGAAGTTGATGAAATAACCGTTGTACCCCTCCCAGGGTTGCCTGTAGTATCGGCAGGGTCGCTAGTTGACTTCCGGGAGCTGTTTCCAAGAGTTGGATCTCATTCAATTCTGTTTGTCCCTAGGGTTGCCTCTGTAGCTGACGTGTTCATTCCAGGTTTTCTTCTGGAAGTGTTGTGGCGCTTCAGATTTATGTCCAAAGTAGACCTGACTTCCCGGACTGATGTCGGGGTTAAGTTTTACCTCCCGGGTTGCTCCCGGGACTGCGTTGATGGTCCAATTAACTATCGGAGCTGGATTGATGGTCGGATTGACTATCGAAGCTGGCTTGATGGTCCGATTGACTATCGGAGCTGGCTTGATGGTCCGATTGACTATCGGAGTTGGCTTGAGTACCTATATTGGTGATCGGATTTGACTGGAGTTTACCGACATTGGGGGTCGGATTTATGCTAAAGGATCGGCATTGGTGGCCAGATTTAGATCGGATGTCTGACGTCGGGATCAGGGTTGGCTTGATTTTTGTTTTTGCCCTCCTACAGTGTTAGTATTAGGGCAAGGCACATTTCGAGTGTATAGAGTCTATTTATTTAAATTTCAGATTTGGTGTTCATTGTTGGTTAATTATCCGAGCTATTCCATTTTGTATGATTCTGATTTTCGTTTTGATTTGATTTGGTGCTTGGGTACTTGGTTTGTGATTCAGATTTGGATTTGGATATGGACTATCATCATGAACAAATAATTTGTGGATGATGAAAATTAAAGACGATGAACAAAATTAAAGATTATTGTTTATTTTTTTAATGTTTTTAATTTTCTTAAACATGATTTATCGATTTTGCCCTTTACAAAATGGGTTTACAGGCACAGCTGGTCACTTTTGACCGGTTAAGTGGTGAAAGTGTGTTTGTGAGACCCCAGATTTTATCAATAAAGATTTAAATTTTGTCGAAATAATTTTTAATATTATGGTGTGAATTTGAGATAATATTATAGTTGTGGGTAGTATTTATAAATTTTGCAAAGTATGCAAGTGGTTATATTATATTCGATTGGTCGGGGAATATTCGGCTTAGCAGGGAATGTTCTGTTTGAAAGTTGTATGCACACAAGCCAATCATGTTTGATGATAAAGCATATACTTTGTAACAATCTTATTCATTTATTAATAAAAAGTATTAATTTATTAAAGGCTTTTAATTATCTACATGATCTTTGCTTTTTATAATATGTGATAAACCCATAGTTTTAAGCAATGCTTTTAGAATAATGATGATGATCATTCTAATGAGATCTAAATTCTTAGAAAGCTTAAAACTAAAATAGTTCCCAATCATTGGATTACTAAATTGGGGATTAGTAAATCCGGATAGATTGAGTACATACGTTCTTGCTTCATTGGATGAGGATGATTGATCTCATGATCATTTGTGTGGAACACTAAAAGCAAGTATGTAGGTGCTTATTAGAGAATAAAGTACACCTGAGCGTGGCTCGCTAAGGAATACCTAATGGAGTTTTATTTGTCATCAATAGGAATTCTCAGTAGTGATAGTAAGACAAGTAATCCTTGGACTTGAGATCATCATAGTATCTTGTGTATGATGAGTTATACTTTGACTTATTCCTTAAGACCCTTAGGGTATATCAAAGGGTATGCTTGGGTATAATAAGTTATACATGGAGATAATGTATGATCAATAAAGAATCTACCACTTCTAATAAAAGAAGAGAAATGTCTATGTGATTCGATAAATGACAACCCAAGAGTCCTTGGCATAAGAATGAAATTAGAAAGGAGTTTTAATTTGCATTATTTGGAGTTGTGCATTTAAGAGTCGAAATACATATAATTAAATAAAATAAGACTTGTGAGAATTCCATGTCTTATATTTAATTGGGACATTGTATGGTGGAAGGATTGAATTATCAGGTAACTATTTACTCAAAGGTTCTTTAATGATTAATGTTGAAATCTATATTATCCGGAAAGTCGTTGATCATTGAGGAGAACTTTATCCCTATTGTAGAATAAATATTATTTAAATAAATTAATTGTTTAATTTATTTATTTAAATAAGATTTAAATTGTTCTAATTGATTTATTCACAATAGGTTTAATATGGAAAACCTAAAAGGGTCACACCATAAAAGGAAGAATAATTATTTAAGAAGTTAATGGCATAATCGTAATAATATGTTAAGTATATTTAATTTAATCTATGGTGATAGAATAAATTAAATAGCTTAATATTTATTATTTAATATTTTGGAAATATTAAATATAAATTAATAAGAGGAGTCTTATTAATATTATTACAATTATTATTATTTTAATTTCTAAAAGAGTTTAAGAATTAATTTAATATAAGTACTCTCATTTATTCCTAATTGGATTAGGAAGGAAAATTAGTTAAAGGAGTTTAATTAATTATCCCTAATAAGATTAGGGAGCTTAATTAATTAAAAGGATTAATTAATTAAAACCCAATTCCTTAATTGTTAAGGTGGGTTGCCCACATCTATTAATAAGAGGAGTCTTATTATGGGTGTGGGGTTGTTGATTTTTTTTCAACATACGTAATAATTCCAATTGTTGGGAGAGTACACCTTTTCTATAGAGATAGAAAAACTAGGGTTAAGCCATAACACCCATCTTCTTGAATTTTCTTCTTCCTTGGTGGATCACCTCTAGAGGCCAAACATTTGGGTGGCTAACGTTGATCAAAGGAAGGAACCAAACCCGTGGATTCAAGATCGAACGCGAAAGGATTTGGAGGTGAACTTGTACACGAGGAAGCTCGATCTTCAAGGGTATGATTTATTCTTTATCTTTTCGTTTAATTAATAATTATGCATAAAGGGTGATCCGGGTATATGGTTTGTAAATTTTTAAACTCTGATTTTACCACGCTTCCGCACTTTATGCAATATGATTGCGTTATGAATATTACAAACCTAACACTGTTATTATTATTCTGTTGGAATAACCTGTCTATGCGAAGTACCGCATGCATGGTGATTTCCTTTGTTATTCCATTCTTTATTATACCCAGTTGGTTAAAACTTTGACTTCTATACTCCATGAAATTAGTAGAATATTCTTGATATTTGCGTTTCATCCAGTATCTTTTCATGGAAATATTCTTCTGATCATTCTTGAATTTTACTCTACAAAGCAGTATCATGTTGACAATTTGGACGTTATTAGTTTCTGAATAAATTAATTCGTGAACTTGTTTTATTGAATTATTATGTCATTGTCATCATCCTCATGTTATATTATGTTATCTTTGGCTTACGTGCATAGATGAACTTAGTATGATTATGACCAGGGATCATTCGGTATAATCATGGCTTGATATAAATGATGTGACAAAAAAGTCCTCGATGGCAGAATAATGCGATGATGGATAGTTTTTGGTATGATTATGACGAGGGGTGATTAAGGTATAGTCATGACCATTGATAATTTGATGAAAATCCTTGGCCAAGTAAGTACGAGGATGATTAGATATTGTGGTTTATTCATTAAAGCTGAGTCTTAGTGATAAAATTGATGAAAACCTTTTAAAACCTAAAAGATAGTAGACTTTATTTTCTACTTGACTCTTTTAATGGATTGCATATTCATTGCAGATTAAACCGATTGTCTATTGTATTTTATCGGTTTAACATTGTTGAAGACTATTGATAATTTATTCTCGCATTATCTTAGTCATAATATTTCTTCTTGGGCTAGTTGAGCTCACCCTTTCTTTCACCGTTTCTCTTGTGAAATGAGAATATAATTTGGGACGAGTTTAGGGAAAGCAGTGATGGTCCTAAAGATAGCATTAGTAGTCCTCACTATTACGTGAAATAGTGTGATAATAGTTGTAATGAGGACTCCTTTTGAGTTTGTATAATATCTAGTAGATAATATTTGTATTCAAACTCACGATTTATGTCAGATATTATACACATGCAGTTATGTTAGTAAGTTGTATTTGAATTTATGTACCATGTAAGTGGCGACCCAAGATGGGTGACGTATACTTAATTTTGGGGCGTCACGGTTGGTATCGAGCTTAGGGATATGATCCCTGCTAAGATGTGAGATAAGAACTAGGAGGAGAGGCGGGAATTCCTTCGCTAGTATGACCTACCTAAATTTATTTGGTATTTAATTGGTGATCGAGTATAGGGATAATATGTGATATGTTAATTAACCCTTGTTTTTGTGGCGGTGTTTGAGAATGACATCCGAAAATCTTTGAGATAAGCAATGAAGCACATGAGAGTGTTGATTCAAATTTCAAACAAAAGGTAACGACCAACAACACGATAACAATCATCTTGGTGACAACGGCTATCGAACAATGATAACCATCGTGGGGAAATTATCATGCTAAGAATGGTAACCACTTCGATGGTAATCATGGCAAAGATAATAGAAGTGGAAATTGCAAGAAGAGAATGTCATTTAGCTCAATTTTGTTGTGCACCAAAGTCAAGTCTATTTGGGGACGGTGGCACCAAAGGTGGATATGGACAAAACAAAGTCGTTGGTTTTAGGAAGTGCATTTTCATGACTTCTCAAAAGCGAATAAACCGAACGAAGTTAGCACGGGTTAGTTAATTATAAATTGCAAAGTCTATACCTTATAAGATCTGGGGTTCTACCCATTATTTTATCTCTCTTGCTTTGCGTTCAAAGTTTAAATTTGACTCAGGAGAAGTTAGACTTTGACTTATTGGTTGAAACTTCGTTAGTAGGAGCCTTCGTTCTCGCTTACTTATTTTTAAATCTTGTTTGATTCAAATAAACATTTTCACGTTACTGTCGATCTTATCTTTTTGAAAATATTTGCCTTTGATGTGATTTTAGGAATCAATTGGTTAATTACTCATCATGCTTTTCAGAAGTTTGTTAGCTTTTATATTCATAACCAACTTGTTATGCGAATTCAAGTAACCAAACTACTAAAGTCAATTATTGTCATATCAAGCCATAAGTAAAGAGCCCGAACCTTTCGTTGTTGACTTCCTTGTGTGGAATGCAAAGCCGGACTTTACTTCATGGCGACATTGTGAATAAAGATGGCAAGTTTATAGGTATCATTGTGAGGTGCTATCTAGGTTAAGGGATAGAAGTCACGGTTGGTATCAATGTGACGTCTTATCCAAGTCTTGGATGAGAGTCACAGTTTTGAATGATATTTCTATTATTAATAAATTTCTGGCGTATTCTTGAAGACTTCTTAGCCTACTTAGAGCGTGAAATCGAATTTCAGTATTGACCCCAAAGTACAAAACTCATTTCTTAAACCCTCAAATATTTCTTCAACTAAAATGAACAGTTTACGTGGTTTATGATGAAAGTCATAATAAAAGCATTGGACTAATGAAAATCATGGGTATTCATGGTATTAGTAAGTGTTATGATGAGTTATGTTGGTTAGTATGTGAAAACATGAAAGTTTCTTAGAAATCACAAAGAGTTGAAAATCAGATTTTGGTGAAAAACGTAACATAAAATTCAATTGACCAAATCTCTTATTATATTTTGAATTTTTGAGTGTGGTCAAGTCCTAGAGTTAGATCTATGAGTTACCTAACTAATACAAGTGGAATTACTGGAAAAGGAGTTGTAAATTTTTGTGTGGACTGATTTTAGCAAAGGAGTGCAAAGCTGCAAAAACCAAAAAAAAGTTCTGCCATGATTTTAGAGGGCTGTTTTGGCCACTTAAATTATGAGAAAAATTCTGGCCTTTTGGGACATGAAGGTATATGGTATAAAGTACCTCCTGTCCAAAAATGAGCTCATTCGACTTAAAATGAGCAAGTTATGACTATTTCAATATTTAGGTTTTTCCGGCGAAAAAATGCTATAACAGGAGTTCTATAACTCGATGACCATGAAATTTAAACTAGAAGCTCACGTTAACATGTGTAAGGTCCTGCCAAGATTTGGGAATTTTGGAGTTAAACTTGAGGTAGCTAATTTCTTAAGGAATTAATTAGAAATTGATTTTTGAAAAATAGTAAATGAATTTTAAAAATTTAGAGAAAAATATATTTTCATTATGGGACTTTATTATGCTAAATCCCAGAAAAGAAACATTTTGGGACTAATTTGGTATTTTCATGAAAATAGTTTAATTTACGAACATATGAGTTAAATATGTTATGTGAAGTAACAAAGTTAAAAATAGGATTTTATGGTTAGAGAATCCTCTATAGAGTATATGCATATTTTTTTGATGAGGATTTGATAATTGGTGATGATATCTTATGAGTATGGCGTTTTGAATGATTAAATGCATTATATGGTAAAGCGTAAACAATTGAGATAAATTGTTTATAAATTTAAGAAGTATTGTTATAATATTAATGATATTAGATTATGAGATTATTAAGTGATTGATAACATGGGGATATTCTTGAATCTGGATAAATTATATTATAAATGTTTAATATTTATCCTTTATCTCATTTGATTGATTCTTTATATCATTATCCTCATGCTTATATTATGTTGAAAGTCATACGTGGCAGTAGTGCATAGATGGACTTGGTATGATTATGACCGAGGATTGTTAGGGGTATAATCATAACCGTAATTGAAAACACGATTATCTTTGTACGTAGTGCATGGATAATTTGTGGTCGTGATACTAATGAATACACGATTATCTTTTGGTCGTAGTCATGGATAATTTGTGGTGGTGATCTTAATGAATACACGATTATCTTTTTGGTAGTAGTGCATGGATAATTTTTGTCGTGATACTAATGAATACACGATTATCTTTGGTAGTAGTGCATGGATAATTTGTGGTCGTGATACTTAATGAATACACGATTATCTTTGGCGAGTGGTCATGGATAATTTGTGGTCGTGATATTAATGAATACACGATTATCTTTGGTACGTGAAGTGCATGGATAATTCGTGGTCGTGATAATAAAGAATATCCTTGGCTCAGTAGTGCGGGGATGATTCGATGATGTGGATTAATTATTGAAATTTGAGTCTCAAAGAATGAAATATTAATTCATGGATGTGGTAAAAAGTCATCTTTGGCCATAGTACATTGATGGACTTGGTATGATTATGACGAGGATTATTCGGTATAATCATGGTCAGATTAAAAACACGAATATCCCCGGCGGTGGTGCATGGATAATTCGTGGTCGTGTTACTATTAAGGTGAGTCTCGGCATTATTGGTTTTCTGATTGTATATCTTTGGCTGTAGTGCAAAGATGAATTGTTAATGAATATCTTTGGTAGGATTGCAAAGATGAATTTAATGTTTTCAACGATAAAGGTATTCAAGGTATCCTCACCTCTTTATCATACAGTGTACGTACCCTAATTTTGAGGCAAAATTCCATAAGGAGGGAGATTGTGAGAGACCCAGATTTTATCAATAAAGATTTAAATTTTGTCGAAATAATTTTTAATATTATTGTCGAATTGAGAAAACGACAAAAATATTTTATTGAAATAACGACGGAAGTTTTACCGTTGATATTGTTGAACTACTCGGTAGTAAAAGTACAGTAATACGTGTGGTTGCATAGTAGCACACGGTATTGATTATTGATGCTTATGTGAGAAGTCAACCGGTTTGATTCCATTATTGTCGATTAATAATATGAATTATTATAGCGATAATGACGTTTTGTTTTATTCAGTATTATTAACGTAATAAAATGAAATATCTTTTATATAAAAGCAGAATACTTTATTAAAGTTATTCTATAAATAGAATATATTATATTTTATTATGCATAGTGTTGCATAGTGTTTTGTATAGTGTTGCATATAGTGTTTGCATAGTAAAATGTTTTTATATAAATAGAATATATGATATTTTATTTAAAAGATTTTGCTTTAAATATGGACCGTCAGATTAAAGTAAATCAATCTGGACCGTTCATGGATTAATTACTATGCATTCTATTTTCCTATAAATAGAAGCTCATTCCTTCATTATTTTCTTACGAATTCATTGAAACTCTAGAGAGAGAAACTATAGAGAGAAAGAAGAAAAGTATTCTGCTACTTCACTTTTCCAATTATGAGCTTCTTCTAAGATAAGGGATATTATTTGTTGTACCCGTAAGGGGTGTTATTCTTTTCTTATTCATGAAGAGAACTTACATTATTCCATTCATTATTATTTCATTGGAATAACTCGTAAAAAGTGGCATACCCTATACATAACCCGTATCTGGCAGATACACTATACTTGGTGAAATCCTTATATTATTCCATTCTTATTTATTACATTGGAATAACTTTGATACGCTGAATCCCTATACTTGGTGATCTTCTTACATTATTCCATTCTTTATTATTACATTGGAATAACTTGTGTATACGTGGATACCCTATACTTGGTGAAATCCCTACGTTATTCCATTCTTTATTATTCATTGGAATAACTCACATATCATGACATACCCTATACATAATCTGATCACGTGGTTTACCCTATACTTGGTGACATTCTTCTATTATTCATTTGGAACATCCATGCTCGTGTGTTTTTACAGGACCGGGTTAAAATCTTTATTATTATTCTGTTGGAACATCACATGCATGTGTGTTTTACACCGGACTTGGTTAAAATCTTTATCATTACATTGGAATATCCTATACGTGTGTTTTACACCGGATCGGTTTCATCTTTATTATTCTGTTGGAACATCACGCCATTGTGAATTTCACACGACACGGTTCATTATTATTATTACATTGGAATAACCGCACTACACATCACAATACCGCATGCATGGTGATTTCTTTGTTATTCCATTCTTTATTATACCCGGTTGGTTAAAACTTTGACTTTATACTCCATGAAATTAGTAGAATATTCTTGATATTTGCGTTTCATCCAAAGATATCTTTTCATGGAAATATTCTTACGATCATTCTTGAATTTTACTCTACAAAGCGATATCATGTTGACAATTTGGGCGTTATTAGTTCTGAATAAATTAATTCGTGAACTTGTTTTATTGAATTATTATGTCATTGTCATCATCCTCATGTTATATTATGTTATCTTTGGTTTACGTGCATAGATGAACTTAGTATGATTATGACCGAGGATCATTCGGTATAATCATGGCTTGATATAAATGATGTGACAAAAGTCCTCGGTGGCTTTGTAATGCGATGATGGATAGTTTTGGTATGATTATGACCGGGGGTGATTCGGTATAGTCATGACCATTGATAATTTGATGAAAATCCTTAACAAGTGAGTACGGGGATGATTAGATATTGTGGTTTATTCATTAAACTAAGTCTTAGTGATAAAAATTGATGAAAACCTTTTAAAACCTAAAAGATAGTAGACTTTATTTTCTACTTGACTCTTTTAATGGATTGCGATATTCATTATGATTAAACCGGTTGTCTATTGTATTTTATCGGTTTAACATTGTTGAAGACTATTGATAATTTATTACGCATTATCTTAGTCATAATATTTCTTCTTGGGCTAGTTGAGCTCACCTTTTCTTTTCTTTATTCTCTTGTGAAATGAGAATATAGTTGGGACGAGTTAGGAAAAGCAGTGATGGTCCTGAAGATAGCATTAGTAGTCCTCACTATTCTATGAAATAGTGTGATAATAGTTGTAATGAGGACTCCTTTTGAGTTTGTATAATATCTAGTAGACAATATTTGTATTCAAACTCACAGTTTATGTCGTATTGTACACGACAGTTATGTTAGTAAGTTGTATTTGAATTTATGTACCATGTAAGTGGCGACCCAAGATGGGTGATGTATACCTAATTTTGGGGGCGTCACAGTGTTCTTTGTTACGTTTAATGAAGTATGGGGTGTACTTAGACACCTCTTTAAGTTTGGGGTGCAAAAGTCAAAAATCTGTAAAGTTTGGGGTGCAAATTGTCCTTTAGTCTTCTTCTTTTTTGCGTAAGATGATATATGAGTCTCTAGATTAAGTTAGAAGAATTGAGATGAAATCTGAACTGTAAGACCCCAACTTATTATTAATGAAATTTAATTTTCTCTATTTATTATTTTGAAATAGTAAGGGTTGATTTGATTAATGTGGATAGTTAGGGGTAAAGATCATAAATATTTCAAAATAAGCAAGTGGTTATAAAATATTCATTGTTATTGGGAGAATATTCGTTTGGTCGTGGAATATTAAATCGCTGTCTGGGAATATTAAATAATGACGGTAGCCATGACCATGTGTGGGCCCCATAACTGAAAGCGATTGGATAAAGAAAGCGACAAATATAAGTTGTTTAAAAATAACGGCGTAGTTATTTATGAATTATCTTTGTTAAAATACCGGTGGTTAAAACACGGCGTCTTGGTTGTAGACACCGGTATTGCACCAATTATTGATTCTTACGTGAAGAAGGCACTACTCAATAATGGTTACGATAATTCTTATTCGATTATTTTATTGAGTTAATAATTCTTTGCGTTGATATTTTATATTATCATTGTTTTGATAATTGTCATTACACGTATTTTTCATTATCGAGCAATAATTCATATTATCTGAATAATATTATTAGATAACATTATTGGCAATGTCTAGAAAGTTACATCTAAGGAGAGGTTTGGTCACCTAATTGCGCGGCAAGAAGAAGAAATTCTTATTGGAAGCCCCCTCTTTCTGAAGGCTGCACGGTTGTCAATATTGTGATTTCGTAATATTATTTGTGAATAATTAATTATTGATTCATATGATGAGAAAAATATTGATTTTATGTGGATATAGATGGAGAAATTTTTATTGTGACAATTGTTGAAAATTGAAATTTTATCTTTTTACGATAAAATAATTCATTTAAATATATTATTATATGTTAATAATATAATAATGGTGATATTTTACAACGAATGTGGGATATATGAGTATCTGAGGAGGAAGAGTATTTTTGTTGCAATAAATGTTTAAAACATGTTAAACATGTCGGTGGACCCCATTTATTGATTTGAAACTTGATTATAATTTTTATAAAATCGCCCGTTTATGGATTTGGTCAATTTCTGATTGGAATTTGGAAAAACTTTCTTCTGTAAAGTTGTAGAGAATTGAATTTCCTATAAAAACTCATGAGATTCGAATTTTCTGATGAAAGGGCTATTTATTATGAATTATTGAAGTTCGAAGCTCAAATAATTGATTTTGGAAGTTTAAAATATTTAAAATTAGAAAACATTTTTTCTTACTTTTTCTAGAATGTGGCATGTGTTTAATGGCTGAAATCAGATTCTAGGCATGTGTAGAAAATTTATATAATTATATTATTAATTTATTAAATTTTTCGCTTTTTGTATTAAGCAATTTCTATAAATAGGGTCTTAGGTTAGAATTGAAAATCACACGGCTGAAGTTTTTTTCTCTCTATATTATCGGCGTATTCTTGTGAGTATTTTGAGTATACTTTGAGTATTGCTATACGGTGCAAGTCCAAGTCATAGCCTATATCAGGTGTTTCAACTTAGAAAATCTTGATCTTTCGAGGTAAAGGATGTTATTTTCTTCTCAAATGATATTATTTCTTCAATATCATTATCTTTGAAATATTGGTTGGAACTTTTATCAAATTTGAAACTTTTTTCATATCGGGGTTCTTATTCATGAGTTCTTATTCACGATTACTATTAATGAGTAACTATTCACGATTCTTATTCACGAGTATTATTAAATGAAGCGTGAAGATGTTTTTTGGGAAATTTCTATCTTTTGGTGTGTGAGTTCTTATTCACGTATATGGCACTATTCGATATCACGGACTATTCATAGAAAAATGAAATTTCTTCATTTTGTCCAAAATATCTATTACGGATACTAGCTTTGATTGTATCCATATTTTGATCATTCTTGAATTTTACACCACTATGATTATTTTTGAGGTATCTTTTGAACATGGATAAAACAAAGTACGAATCCTTAATCCTTAATCCTTGTCATTTTGTTTCATTGGATTCGTTTCTTTAAAATATTTTCATCATCCTCAGTCTTAAATGATGATATTATGGAATATCTTTGGCCTGTAGTGCAAAGATAAATGATTTCTGAAGAATATCTTTGGCCTGTAGTGCAAAGATGAACATGTGTTTAGATGAACATGACCAACTGATGAATATCTTTGGCTTTAGTGTAAAAGATGAATATTTGATTCCGGATGTATATTGATTGATGTTACGAGGATAAAAGATGAGCGATGAACTTTTAAATTCATACATGGAAGATAGTAGTTTGCATTCTCTACTTAACTCTTCTAATGAATTATTATTTCATTGCGAATATTGATTTAAAATTTGTTGTCTATTGTATTCTATTAGATTTTTCCTGTTGAAGACTAACGGTAATTTGTTGTATATTATCTTAGTCATAATATTCTTTCTTGAGCTAGTTGAGCTCACCCTTTTCCTTTTGTTCCATTTTTTCTCGGGAGGCGAGAATATAAGCGAGTACGAGTGGGGGTATGGAATGAAGGTTCTAGAGAGAGTTGTTTAGTAGTCCTCACCATTTTTGTAAAATAATGTATCAATAAATGTGATGAGGATTTCTTTGAGTATAGATATATTATACAGAAGATAATATTTGTATTTAAACTCACAGTTTCTTGTTGTAATAATAAAGTTATAGTTGTTTACTGTGCACCATGTATTGACAACTCGAGAATGGGTGATGTATACCTATTTGGGGGCGTCACGGTTGGTATCGAGCTTAGGGATATGATCTCTGGCGGAGATCGGGGAATAGAACTAGGAGGAGAGGCGAATAAATCCTTGCTTAGTGTGTCCTACCTAAGCTTAATTGTTAGTTGGTCGTATATAGGGATATTATATGATATATTGATTTCCTTAATTAACCCTTGTTTTATGGCGATATTTGAGAATGTCGATTGAGAATATTAACAATGGAAATGAGGCCAGTGGAGACGCTGTACTACTCACCAACGAGGAGAGCGTCTGTGGTGGCAATGTTCCTCCCGTGAACAACACCATTGGCGAGATGATGAGCGAGGGAATGTTTAGAAGCTTTTTGCGTTCATGCAAAAATCGACGAGGAGACTCGTGTTCAAAATCTGAGGAGAAATGATAGCAATTCACGGGTTGTCACAACCAAGCAGTTCAAAGAGTTGGGACCACGAATTTAAGGGAAAGCGAGATCCGATCATGGCGAAACATGGGTCAAACAAATTACCAAGATATTCGATGTCTTGGGATGCACGGAGAACAGAAGGTTCCATTCGCCACCTTTATGTTCCGTGGCGAGGCGAGACTCGGTGGAGTAGAGAAGCGTAGGCGTCCATCCATTGCGCTTTCAAGATGTCTTGGGAGACGTTTGAAACTATTTAATGACAAATACTTTCCCGAAAGTGTTAAATCGTATATGAAGGAAGTGGAGTTTATTAGATTGGAGCAAAACAACATAGCGGTGTCTCGAAGACGAGGCAAAGTTTTGCGAGTTATCGAGTTTGCACCTCATTTGGTGGAGAATGAGGAGCGTATGACGCGGATGTTTCTTAGAGAGGTTTGAAACCCTAAGATACGTCAAAGTATCTCATTTCTCATAAATTTTCTCTCTATTCGAGATGTTGTAAAAGCAGGGCTCAATTATTAGCGAGATAACTAGAAATACGGTGTTGAGGACCACAACCAGGATCGTACAGAGATAGCGATCAGCAGAATAATGATAACAAGCGGAGAAAAGCAGACGGACAAAATGGTAACCACTCTGGTGGTAATCATAGCCATGAAAATAGAAGAAGCGAGTCGGGAGGAGATTTTAAAAGAGGAGATTTAACAATGACCATGTGAAGAGCAGCGATAAGAAGATGGCGGTTCTAAGGGAGGAGAAACGACCACCGGTCATATGCTACAAATGCGGAAAAGAGGGACATATCGATCAAAGCGCCCACAACAGATTCAAGGTATGCTATAATTGTGGAAAAGAAGGACATATCGCTTTCGAGATTATGCAGTAGTGAAACCTAGTTCGGTGGGACGGTGACTCAAAAGACTATCCCGAGAAAAGTCAAAGTCAACGATTCCGGAAGAAAGCGTTTTGTTGATTTGGTCATAATCGAGGAACCCAAACGAGGTGATCACGGGTAAGCTATTTATAAATTCTTGCGAAGTTTATACCTTACATATGATCTGGGTGCTACCCATTCATTTATCTCTCTGCATGTCCTCAACGTTTAAACTTGACTCAGGAGAAATTAGACTTTGACCTATCTGTGGAAACTCCGTTAGGAGAAACTTTCATCACATCCACTTTGTTTATAAATCTTGTTTGATTCAAGTTGGCACCATTACCTTACTGTTGACCTTATCTCTTTAAAGATACTTACTTTTGATGTGATTTTAGGGATTGATTGGTTAACTACTCATCGTGCCAAAATTGATTGTTTTCGTAAGGTTGTTAGTTTTCATATTCTAACCTTGACTTTGTTATGCAATTCAAGCAACTAAACCATTAAAATCAATCAACGTCATATCTAATCATAAAGTTATTCGTTTATTGAAAAGCGGATGTCAAGCTTTCTTAGCCCATGTTATGGATTTGAATAAAGACACGTCAAATTTGAATAATATTCTGTTGTTATTGACTTTCCGACGTATTTCACGAAGAACTTCCCGGTCTACCCCCGAACTTGAAGTTGAATTCTTTATTGATCTTGAACTGGTACAAAGCCCATTTCTAAAACCCCATATCGAATGGCTCTTATTGAACTTCAGGAGTTAAAGGTCCAACTACGAGGAATTGTTGGACATCGGTTTCATTAAATCCCAAGTACATCTCCTTGGGGTGCTCTGTTTTATTCGTAAAGAAGAAAGAGCGGGAGTATCGACTTTTATTGACTATCGGGGAATTGAACCATGTCACCATCAAGAATAGGTATCCTCTACCTCGTATTGATGACTTGTTTGACCGATTCTGAGGGCACAATTCTTTTCAAAATCGATCTTCGATTACGGATATCATCAATTTGAAGATTAGGCGAGGATATTCAAAAGCGCCTTGAGAACTCGGTATGGGCATTATGAATTCTTAGTCATGTCTTTCGGACTAACTAATGCTCTATGGCTTTCATGGATATGATGAGCCGAGTATTCAAGGAATATTTGGATCGATTCGTTGTTGTCTTTATTGATGACATCCTTATATATTCCAAAAGTCGTGAAGATCATGAGCACCATTTGAATTTGGTATTCCAAAGGCTTCGTGAAAACAAACTATATGCCAAATTGAAGAAATGCGAGTTCGGCTCGAGGAAATAGCATTCCTTGGGCGCGTGGTGTCGAAACATGGAGTATCATTGATCCCGTGAAGATTGAAGCAATCAAAGTTAGAAGCAGCGAAGTCGGTGGATCAAGTCACGTAGCTTTTGGGCTTATTTGGTTATTATCGGAGATTCGTGGAAGGTTTTCTCGAATCGCTACTCCATTAACTTCATTAACTCGGAAGGATACAAAATTCGTTTTGGAGTGAAGAATGCGAGAAGAGTTTCCAAGAGCTTAAGAGGAGACTTATTTTAAGACTGTTCTAACAATACCATCGGTTGGATGGATTTGTTATCTCTGATGATGCTTGAGGCAAAGGGTTAGGATGTGTTTCTCGTGCAACGTGGGAAAGTCATAGCCTATGCCTCATGACAACTTAAAAGTATGAGAGGAATTATCCTACTCATGATCTAGAGTTAGCGTGATATTTTCATTATTAAAAATATGGAGGCGTTATCTATATGGGGAGAAAGTGGAGATATATTCGGACCATAAAAGCCTTAAATATTTCTTCACTCAAAAAGAACTCAACATGCGGCAAATGACGTTGGCTCGAACTATTGAAAGACTACGACCACACTATTCAATACCATCCGGAAAAAGTGAGCGTGGTAGTGACGCGTTGAGTAGAAGATCATCATATTGGAGCGAAAGTGCGATGATGTCAAGTATACGACAGCATAGAGCCAACTTTAATAGAAAAAGTTAAGGTTGCTCAAGCCATCGACCGGGTGATGCGTATGAAGAAGAAAGTACAAGAAGGAGCTATTCCTAAGCGAGAATTGATGAAGAAGGAATACTTTGAGTCCACTCTAGACTTTGTGTTCTAACGACTACGATTTGAAGTACAAGATTATGATGGAGGCACACAATACACCATTTGCAATCCATCCTGGAAGTACTAAAATGTATCGTGATCTTCAACATACATTTTGGTGGAACAATATGAAGAGAGAGATTGCAAAGTTTATCTCGATGTGTTTAACTTGTCGGCGTGTAAAGCGAGCATCCGGTACCTAAAGGTCCGTTGCAACCACTTGAGATTACGAAATGGAAGTGGGAACACATTACCATGGATTTCGTTTACGGGTCTTCCTACGGTTTCTCAAGGCATCATCAATTTATTTGGGTTATTGTTGATAGATTAACTAAGTTACGCTCATTTCTTGCAAACACGGAGACTTATTCCTTGAACGTCTTGCTAGTATGTGACGTGAATGAGATTGTGAGGTTGCATGGCATGCCTGTATCCATAGTTTTGGATCGTGACCCAAGATTCACTTCAAGATTTTGGGTTAGCTTGCAAAAAGCTATGGGCGCAGATTTGCGATTTAGTTCGGCATACCATCCCCAAACGGATGGACAATCAGAGAGGACTATTCAAACTCTTGAAGATCTATTAAGACTCTGTGTCCTAGACTTCAAGGGTAGTTGGGATAAGTATTTACCATTGGTGGAATTCTCCTACAACAACAGGTTATCGAGGCAAGTATAGGTGTGGCTCCATTGAAGCATTATATGGACGAAAATGTCGCTTCTCAATATGTTGGGATGAGGTGGGTGAAGCAACATTGTTGGGACCCGAGAGTTAACGCATATTCTGAGAAAAGATCAAATGATTCGACAGCGTATACAAAGCGGCACAAGATCGACAAAAGAGTTATGCGGATCTTCATCGAAAGGACGTGGAATTTAGTGTAGGGGATCATGTATTGTTGCGAGTTGCTCCATGGAAGGGAGTTACAAGATTTGGGAAGAGAGGAAAGCTCAATCCACAATTTATTGGTCCATTTCAAATTCTTGACCGAGAGTAGGAAATGTAGCCTATAGACTTGCGTTACCTCCGAGTATGTGTCTCGTGTTCATAATGTGTTTCACATATCTCGTACTTCCGTAAATATGTGAAAGACCCGAACCACGTTATAGAGTTAGAACCGGACGAAATAATAGAAGACTTAACGTGTGAGGAGGTACTGTTAAGATCTCGGATAGGAAGGAGCATGTCCTACGCAAGCAAAGGTCATACCACAAGTTAAAGTTTACGTGGAGGATTCATGCTATAGAGGAAATGACACAGGAATTGGAAGCGGAAATGAAAGCGAGGTATCCTCACCTTTTGAAACACAGCAATCGCATCGTCAATTTCGAGGACGAAATTTCATAAGGAGGGAGGTTGTAAGACCCCAACTTATTATTAATGAAATTTAATTTTCTATTTATTATTTTGAAATAGTAAGGGTTGATTTGATTAATGTGGATAGTTAGGGGTAAGATATGCAAATATTTCAAAATAAGCAAGTGGTTATAAAATATTCATTGTTGTCGGAGAATATTCGTTTGGTGGTCGTGGAATATTAAATGCATTGTCCGGGGAATATTCATACGACGACTAGCAATGACCATGTGTGGGCCCATAACGGAAAGCGATTGGATGAAGAAAAGCGACAAATATAAGTTGTTTAAAAATAACGGCGTAGTTATTCCAGATTATCTTGTTAAAATACTCAAATTGGTTAAAAAACACAAGAGCTTTACCGGTATTGCACCAATTATTTATTCTTACGTAAGAAGGCACTACTCAATAATGGTTACGGTAATTCTTTATTCAATTATTTTATTGAGTTAATAATTCTTTGCGTTGATATTTTATATTGCTATTGTTTCAATAATTGTCATTACGTATTTTTCATTATCGAGCAATAATTCATATTATCCGAATAATATTATTAGATAACATTATTGGCAATGTCTAAAAAGTTACATCTAAGGAGAGGTTTGGTCACCTAATTGCTTGGCGCCAAGATGAAGAAATTCTTATTGGAAAGCCCCTCTTTCACAGGAAGCTGCTCGGTTGTCAATATTGTGATTACGTAATATTATTTGTGAATAATTAATTATTGATTCATATGATGATGAGAAAATATTGATTTTATGTGGATATAGATGGAGAAAATTTTATTGTGACAATTGTTGAAAATTGAAATTTTATCTTTTACGATAAAATAATTCATTTAAATATATTATTATATGTTAATAATATAATAATGGTGATATTTTTACAACGAATGTGGGATATATGAGTATACGAGGAGGAAGAGTATTTTTGTTGCAATAAATGTTTAAAACATGTTAAACATGTCGATTGGACCCCATTTATTGATTTGAAACTTGATTATAACTTTATAAAATCGCTTTGGTTTATGGATTTCGGTCAATTTACGATTGGAATTTGGAAAAACTTTCTTCGTAAAGTTGTAGAGAATTGAATTTCCTATAAAACTCACGAGATTCAAATTTTTCTGATGAAAGGGCTATTTATTATGAATTATTGAAGTTCAAGCTCAAAATAATTGATTTTTGGAATTTTAAAATATTTAAAATTAGAAAAACATTTTTCTTACTTTTTCTAGAATGTGGCATGTGTTTGATGGCTGAAATCAGATTCTAGGCATGTGTAGAAAATTTATATAATTATATTATTAATTTATTAAATTTTACGCTTTTGGTGTTCTAAGCAATTTCTATAAATAGGGTCTTGGGTTAGAATTGAAAATCACACGTAAACTGAAGTTTTCTCTCTATATTATCGGCGTATTCTTGTGAGTATTTTGAGTATACTTTGAGTATTGCTATACGGTGCAAGTCAAGTCATAGCCTTTATATCAATTGTTCAAATTTAAGAAATCTTGATCTTTCGAGGTAAAGGATGTTATTTTCTTCTCAAATGATATTATTTCTTCAATATCATTATCTTTGAAATATTGGTTGGAACTTTTATCAAATTTGAAACTTTTTCATGTTATGGAGTTCTTATTCATGAGTTCTTATTCATTCTTATTAGTACTATTCATGAAGCGTGAAGATATTTTTTGGGAAATTTCTATCTTTTGGTGTCGGAGTTACTATTCACGTATATGGCACTATTCACGTATACGGCACTATTCACCGAAAAATGAAATTTCTTCTTTTTGTCCAAAATATCTATTCTGGATACTAGCTTTGATTGTATCCATATTTTGATCATTCTTGAATTTTACACCACTATGATTAGTTTTGAGGTATCTTTTGAACATGGATAAAACAAAGTACGATTCCTTAATCCTTAATCCTTGTCATTTTGTTTCATTGGATTCGTTTCTTTAAAAATATTTTTCATCATCCTCAGTCTTAAATGATGATATTATGGAATATCTTTGGCTGTAGTGCAAAGATGAATGATTTCGAAGAATATCTTCTACCTGTAGTGCAAAGATGAACATGTGTTTAGATGAACACTACCCAGTGATGAATATCTTTGGCTCAGTAGTGCAAAGATGAATATTTGATTCGGATGTATATTGATTGATGTTATGAGGGGATAAAAGATAGAGCGATGAACTTTTAAATTCATACATGGAAGATAGTAGTTTGCATTCTCTACTTAACTCTTCTAATGAATTATTATTTCGCTGCGAATATTGATTTAAAATTTGTTGTCTATTGTATTCTATTAGATTTTTTCCTGTTGAAGACTAACGGTAATTTGTTGTATATTATCTTAGTCATAATATTCTTTCTTGAGCTAGTTGAGCTCACCCTTTTCCTTTTTGTTCCATTTTTTCTCAGAGGCGAGAATATAGCGAGTATGCAGTCTGGGTATGGAATGAAGGTTCTAGAGAGAGTTGTTTAGTAGTCCTCACCATTTTGTAAAATAATGTATCAATAAATGTGATGAGGATTTCTTTGAGTATAGATATTATCTAGAAGATAATATTTGTATTTAAACTCTCAGATTTCTTGTTGTAATAATAAAGTTGTAGTTGTTTCTGTACCATGTATTGACAACTCAGAATGGGTGATGTATACCTATTTTGGGGGCGTCACATGAACCGTCCTTGTGCTTTCCAAAATTTTATAGTGGGAAAAGATTCAAAATGAGTTCTGTTTTATTAAATATAAATATATATTGGGAAACTTTCTCCAACGGACCGGTTCGTTAACTAAACTGACTATGACGATGATTTTTTGGTCTATAGCGACGGCAACAATAATTTAATTGACTTTTCCTCATGACTGCTAAAGGGGGTAAACATTTTGACTGGCCGCTACTCCCTCTACTGACCAAGAGGAAAAGTAAATTAAATTTATTTGGCCTCGGGAGGAAACGAAGAGTATAATAGTGAAGATTCTTTTGGGTTTCAATTGAAAAAATATTTATTTCTCACATCTCATTATTTATTTATTATTTATTAATTCATTGGAGATGCATACATATATGTATTTTAATGTATTTATTTTTTATAAAATATTTGTATAAATAATTTATATAAAAAGTTCATTGTATTTATTTTTATAAAATATGAATTCATAAATATGTATTTTAATGTATTTATTTTTATAAAATATTTGTATAAATAATTTATATAAAAAGTTCATATATTTTTATAAATTATTTATACACATATTTTATAAAAAATAAATACATTAAAATACATGTATGAATAAAAATATTTGTATAAATAATTTATAAAATATATGATCTTTTATATAAATTATTTATACAAATATTTTATAAAAAATAAGTACATATATATGCATCTCCAATGAATAAATAAATAATATGGTGTGAGAAATAAATAATTTTTCAATTGAAATCCAAAAGAATCTTCACTATTATACCCTTGGTTTCTTCCTAACGCCAAATAAATTTAATTGACTTTTCCTCCTAGCTGCTACTACTCCTTCTGGCGGCCAAGCCCACATCTAGACCTGACAATATAGTTGGTTAACTGTCGGGTCAACACATATTATCTAGAACCAGGTTAACTATTTTTATTTATTTGGGTTAGGTAAAGTTTGGAACCATATTTTTAAAAAGAAATATAGGTCCTACCCGGTTAACCATTTTTTGACCCATATTTTATTTCAAATCCAAATCAAAATCAAAAATTCTTTCCACCCATATTTACATATTCAGGAATCTCAATTTCTCATTGTTTTATTTCTCTAATTAATCTTAATTTATGAATATCAATTAATTACATAATATTCAGTAATTATGTATACACCCCACCCCTCCCTACCCCTCCCTCCCCCCCCCTCCCCTCCCCCTCCCTCAAAAAATATATTCAAGTGATTATGTATACACCCCACCTCCTAAAAAATCGGTGATTATGTATGCACCCACATGACCCCACCCCCCCACCCCCACCCCCCACCCCCTCACCTCACCCTACATTCTCTCCTCCCAAAAAAATATTATGTGATTATGTATACACCCCTTACCCCCTGCCCAACCACCCACTTTCACCCCCATCCCCACCCAAACCCAAACCCAAACCCAAAAAAATAATATTATGTGATTATTTATACACCCCACACAACCCATATTAAAAATATTTAATATGATTTTAGTTCTTAATAGAATCATAACTATATTTTGAAAACCAAAATCAACCCATAACCATATTTTGTCAAGCCTACCCACATTTGGTCATCATACAAGATAAGAGTTAGTTAGAAAAAGTGCCCATAGCTAACCATTGGAGGCTAGATAAGAGTTAATTAGAACGAAGACTCATAGCTAGCTAACGATACTATGGAGCACTACCTATATATATATATATATATATATATATATATATATAGAGAGAGAGAGAGAGAGGTGGCCTGCTGCCTCCACCGGTCCTCGATTCGCTTGGTACGAGTGTCATTGGATCTACTAAAGCGTGTAAGCTGTTATATAGAACCTGCTCTGATACCAATTGTTAGTTCTAGTTGGCACAATAGTTATCTAGAAGGGGGGGTTGAATAGATACTTTAAAATCTTTTCGTTTTAACTTAGTTCTTTGATAGTGATTAAAACTTAGCGGAATTAATATTTGTTTTAATCTTCTTTACCAAGCAATCGTGTTGTGAGTGAGTGAGGCAGTTATAGCAGTTATTATAGTTATAACAGTTAGTGCATGAATGTAAATGACACAGTTATTTTTAAGTGGTTCGGAGCACACAAAGCTCCTGGTCCACTCTTCTACTCAACGAGTAGGATATCCACTAAGGATGTTCTTTACAACTCTTGAATCTGCAGATTCCTTCTGACCCGTGCCAGCTCAGGAACTTTAGTTCACTCTTGAACTCTTCAAGTCTAAGAGACTTGGCTTTCTTTATAGTTCACTTAGAACTCTTCAAGTCCAAAGCAGACTTTGGTACTCTTTCTTCAGTTGGTTGAGTTGTTGATGGTTGCTACTCGATTCTTTGTGTAAAGACGGTTCGAATGAACCGAGTAATGAAAGCAAGCTTTTGCAATCTTCGGATCGTAGAGTTGAGCCTTGAGTGTTCTTCACGTTGTATGTTCAGTGCTTTCTTGTAAGTCTCTAGTCCGTCTGATCTGTATATATGAGATGTACAAAAGTATCCGTTGGATCCATCCGTTGATGCCTTAAATGCTTCTGAACTTTCTGAGCAGTGATGGAGACATTTTTTCGTCTCTGCTGCATTTTGCATTTTGGACCACTGACACAGCAGTCTGCATTCTCACCTAACACCTGAAAAGGTGTTTTGACCCACTTCTCCATGGTACTTATACTTTGACTTCTGTAACACGCTTCTTTGTTCCATACGAAGGATATTTCTTTTTCTAGGGACTGATGAGCGGTGCAACGTCTAGAATCCATTCCTCATTTGTTAAGATCTCACTTTGAACAGATCTTGAGGTTTATCGTTTTCTGATACAGACAGAAGGTGCTCTACGATCTTTATACTCTACGATTCGGATCATGGTGTCTTGGCGTCTTTGCACAGTACGATGCCGTCAGCCGAGAGCACTACAATTTTCCTTAGATCTTCGCACACTACGATCTTGACTTGCTCGTGTTGTTAGCTCTACGATCCCGAGAGCACACTAAGATCGTAGACTTGTATACTTGTTTCTTTCAGCACACTACGATCGTGACTTGATCGTCGTGTTGACTCTACGTTCCCGAGAGCACACTACGATCGTAGACTTGTATACTTCAATTGTCCTTCAGTGTGTTGCGATCGTGACGTGCTCGTAGTGTTGACTCTACGTTCCTGAGAGAACACTACGATCGTAGACTTGTATACTTCATGTATTCTTCAGCATGCTGCGATCGTGACTTGCTCGTAGTGTTGACTCTACGTTCCCGAGAGAGAACACTACGATCGTAGACTTGGTTCGGCAACCGTTGGGACCACTCTACGGTTTCTACCTTAGCTTCTGCAATGTTGATCTGATTGATGCACTACATTCTCTTCAAGACTAGTCTATTACATCTCAAGATCAACCTAACAGTTTTGATCTTTCTATTGATTCATTCTAAACAGAATGGTACACGTTTAAAGCTTAGATCAACCTAACAAATTTGATCTGTCACTAAGTCCTTGTACATATATTCAATTAAGGACTTTACAAATAATCATTAGCATATTCATTTAAAACATCAAATCATATTATGCATTCTCCCAACAATCTCCCCCTATTTGATGTTGACATAACTAAGGAGATTTGTTCAAATGATAATTAGTGACTAGATGCAATTGCAGGAATTTAAACATGACTTAGTATTTCAGTGAGAGGCTGAAGTTTCTAGAGAATAAGTATCAATTTATTGATGATCAAAGGATATTACAGTTAATCATTACATCAAATAAGAAATTTAAATTTATAAACTTATCTCTATCTCCTCGACCTCTTTTGAGGAGGAGGGTTGGCATATTCTTCAGCTCTTCTTTTCTTCGTTCCATGCTAGCTCCTCCAACTCACTTGGGGTTAGCACAGGATTCTCCTCATGCCTGTACATGAATGCTGGATTTCCAGTTGGCATTCTCAGACGTACAGTGGAGACCCCTTGTGAGCTGGGAGTTGACTCCTGAGGACCCAGGGGAATGGCAGTTAGAATTCCCTGCTGCTGGCTTGATCTTTGATATGGGGCTTGCCTTGCAGGAGGAGGTTGTTGATTATTGAATTGTCTTCTTCCCCTTTCTTGGGTTGCAAGACCTCCTCTGCTGCCCTGACCACTTTGAACTCCTTTGCCTTTATCTTTCTCCCCCTTTATGTCACCATCAAGGGTTTGAATATCAGCAGAGAGTCGGGTCACTCCTTGGACAAGCTCATTTAGTTGGCATTGAGTTTGAGCAATGTCCTCCCTATTCTCCTTGATCTGTTGTTCAGATTTTGCTTCTTTGGCTTGGAGTAGGGATAGAAGCATATCATTATGTCTGTCTTGATTGATGTAAGACTTTTGAAAATCATAGACAGACTGCTTCAAGTTGACAATGTTCTCAAGCATGATATTGAAGTGGAGCTCATCTCTGTCAGACATACTTTTCAGAATTTCTTTGATAATGTCTCGCAGCTTCTTTGTGAGCACATTTCCCATAGTGCCAAAGAAGTTGTTTGCTGCTGAGATCATCTGATCCAGACGGAGATGAAGGAGTGCAGAATGAGCTTCCAAGCTGGCTTCTATGGAGTTGACAGTGTTGTCAGCTGCCTCCTTTAAATCATCCTTCGTGGGCATGCTTGGATGTGTATTGTCAGCTTGAGGGTGGTTGGTTGGAGGGGTTCTTGGTTGTGATTGATCTTGCAAGTTGAGAAGGGCAAGATCAAGGTTGAAGTAGTTGTTTGTTGAAGAAGAGGGTATATCAGGTGGAGGGGCTTGGGTTTGTATAGTGGGGATAGGTGACTCTACGATCGGTGACTCTATGTTTTGGCTAGAGTCAGGAATCGTAGAGTTTGTGGTTTGGGTGGTGAGGACTTTATTTGGTTCTTCAGTTACAGAATTTTGGGATTCTGCAACTGGAAGTTGGTTTATTTGGTTAAGAGACATTTCATCAAATTGATTGAATGATGATGATGGCAAGTGTTTGACTATGAAGATTTTGGGGATAGATATCACCTCAAGCTTACCCTTAGTAGAAGAGTGATTGGTGAGGAGCTTCTTGGAAAAGGATGTCTTCTCAGGAAATCCATGGGCCAAGACTGAGATGGCTGGATACTCCTTGAAGCTCCAGAACATATGGTCCCATGACTTCAGGATCAAAGCTTGGTGATATGCCATTTTGGGTAGGTAGTTGAACATGAGATTGGACAGATAGCTTTTGTATCCATCTTTACCTATGGCAGTGATCTCCACTTCATCAGCTTCATCATCTTCAGTCTCCATTACTTCAATAGGATGAATGCGCCATCGTTCAACTTTTTATCTTGTGCATACACCTCCTCTTCAGCCATTAGGATGTCATGAGGCTCCCCCTCAGTATGATCATCCTTGGCTGCAGCTGCAGGTTGCTCCCCCTTAGCTGGAGCACTCTCTATGATAAGAGTCTCAGGGATCTCCCCCTTAGCTGAGCACACTCTGCCTTGGGCATTTCAGCCACTTTTTCAGCTTCCTTCTTCATCAGCTCTTCATTTACAAGAATATACTTCTTGACCAGCTTCCTTTTGGACTTGCTGGGTTTGGATACAGCTTTAGGACTAGGAGTCTTGGCCTTGTTCTTCTTCAGAAATTGTGATATGGTGGCCTCATCCTCTTCAGCTTCATCTTGCTGTTGCTGCCTTTTTAGCCTCTTCAGAGTCTCATCATCAGAGGACTCCTTGGGCAGGTCGGTTATAGACCCTTGGGGCTCTTCATGTTGACTGGCCTTCACCTTCCTCTTTCCTTTGTTCTTTCTGGGAAGGGTTGGTGGTTCTACTTCTTCTTCCTCTTCTTGTACTGTATAAACAGCTTCTCTCTGCTCACCAGTTCTTGCACTGGATTCTGACATAAGCCTCCCATGCTTTCGTGCAGGTTCCTCTTCGCCGAGCAGTTGTTGAGTCATCTTCCGGTTTCTATTAATGGCTTCACCTTCTTCATAACCAATTTTGTCCCCAAGAAGCGCTTTTTGGTGATTACGTCTTGATGAACCTCCCATACAAAGATTTTCAGGCGATCTTCTGACTTCGAGCCGAGGATCCATTTGCCTATCCACTCCAGTAAAATGGCCCCATAGTTGAGCTGGATGCCCAGAATCATGGCAATCATCAGCTTGAGCTGAACTTCATTGACCGAGTCATGCCCTGAGCTTTTACAACAGATGCATTTCCCAACAATGTCAGCTAAGAATTCGAATCTTTGGGGGAACTCCTTCTTCTTGTAACCTTTGACAGAAGGGTTCTTTTTGTGGTGCATCTTCTCCAGACCTTCAAGAAAATTGATGCTATTGAAGAAGGGATGCCCGACATTCTTGAAACCTAGGGCTAGGTTTAGGTCTTCCTCCTTCAGCTTCAGCTCTACTCCCTTCACCCGAGTAGAGATGATGTTGTTCTCGAACACAGCATTCTAGTAGAATTCCTTTACCAGCTTCGGGTAGATGAGAGTGTCGGTGCCCAATGCCTCTTCAAGGCCTGCCTTCTTCAGTAGGTCTAGGGGTTTGTGGAACTTTGGTGGAGCAGTCTTGAACTCGTCAAAACAAATTCTGTAGCTGGTGATTACGCTTGACGCAGCCATTGATTTAGGTAGATTGAGCTTCTGGCTAGGTTAGGGTTTTGCTTTGAGAGAGAGAAAGAGTGTGAGAGAGGGTTAAGCTTTTGAATAATCTGTTGAACTTCAGATTTCAAAAAATACGATTCAATTTGTACTTTGTAATTTCCCTCTTTCAATTTCGTTTAATGGGACAGGTGTCAACTCTACGATTTTGACTGTAGAAAAGTACTGAGTTGCCCTTTGCATTTTCAGAATTGATAAGTCCTTAGGAAGACTACGATCGTGGAGGTAGTCTTATGTTCGTAGAGTCTGCCTTGCGATCGTCGAGTTTGTCCCACGATCGTCGAGTCTGCTCTATGATCATTGAGTCTGTCCGAAACCTTGTGATGAGATTTTGACTAAGCAATCCTTTCAAGGCATCTCAGGAAGGGCCAACCTCTTAGTGCATTTCAAGGGTTAGGTTTGTCCCTAAAACACCTCTTAGAGAGATTGCTTTGATTATGAAGCTTGTCATCACAGGTTACAAACAGCTTGTTGATGGAGCTTTTGGTCATCGTTGAGTCTGCCCCACGATAGTTGAGTCTTTGCTACGATCGTTAAGTCTGCACTACGATCGTTGAGTCCGTCCTACGATCATTGAGTCTGCACTACGATCGTGGACTTTCCTTGATCATGTCTATGATATTGAGTTCAGCCTTTGTATCTGTCATGGTTAACACAATCTAGAGCATATATTTCATGGTTGAAGATTTAGCATACCTAGCTCACTTATTAACTTTTTAAATCTGGATTCATCTAGTGGTTTTGTAAAAACATCAGCAAGTTGATTTTCGGTAGGGATATACTGTAAATATATAGTTCCATTTTGCACATGATCCCTAATGAAGTGATATCTTATTTCTATATGCTTGGTCCTAGAATGCATGACAGGATTATGAGTTATTGCTATGGCACTTATGTTATCGCAGTGTATGGGTATAGATTTGAAATCAAACCCATAGTCAGCTAGCTGGCTTCTCATCTATAGGATCTCGAAAATAAAGATTTGCCGGTAAAGAATATATTCAACCTGCAGTTGAAGTGGATACTGAGTTTTGCTTCTTGCTGAACCAAGACACAAGTCTGTTTCCTAGCAATTGAAAGGTGCCACTGGTACTTTTTCTATCTATTTTGCATCCTGCAAAATCAGCATCTGTATATCCTATTAGTTCAAAAGATGACTCCTTGGGGTACCATAGCCCCAAGTAAGGTGTACCTTTGAGATACCTGAAGATCCTCTTTACAGCAGATAAATGTGACTCTTTAGGGTTAGCCTGAAATCTAGCACATATGCATGTTGCAAACATTATATCTGGTCTACTGGCAGTTAGGTATAAAAGAGAGCCTATCATACCTCTGTATTGAGTTATATCAATACTTTTACCATTATCATCTTTGTCAAGCTTAGTTGCAGAGCAATTGGTGTCTTCATGGGAGAAGCTGATTCCATGCCATACTTCTTTAATAAGTCTTTAATGTATTTGGCTTGGTTGATGAATATTCCTTCATCAGTCTGCTTTACTTGTAGTCCAAGGAAGAAATTCAGCTCACCCATCATGCTCATTTCAAACTTGCTCTGCATTAGCTTAGAGAATCTCTTGCATAACTTTTCGTCAGTAGAACCAAAAATAATATCATCAACATATATTTGAACTAGTAAGACTTTGTCTTTATGCTTTCTAAGAAATAGTGTGGTATCTACTCTACCTCTAGTGAACCCATTTTTAATTAGGAAGTTAGTCAGTGTTTCATACCATACTCTAGGTGCTTGTTTAAGACCATACAAGGCTTTATCTAATCTATAGACATAATTTGAAATAGATGGATTGATGAAACCTGGAGGTTGTTCTACATATACTTCTTCTTAAAGTTCTCCATTTAGAAATGCACTCTTGACATCCATCTGAAAGACTTTGAACTTCATGTGGGCAGCAAAGGCAAGAAAGATTCTGATGGCTTCTAGTCTGGCAACAAGTGCAAATGTCTCATCATAGTCGATAACTTCTTCTTGAGAATAGCCCTTTGCCACAAGTCTTGCCTTGTTTCTGGTGATGACCCCATCTTCATCCATCTTGTTTCTGAAGACCCACTTAGTTCCTATCACAAGATGAACCTTTGGTCTTGGCACCAATCTCCACACTTTGCTTCGTTCAAATTGGTTGAGTTCTTCCTGCATGGCTTCTATCCAGCTGGAGTCTTCCATAGCATCTTCTATCTTCTTTGGCTCTATTTGTGACAGGATGCTTAGATAGAAACATTCATTCTGAGTAGCAGCTCTTGTCTTGACTCTTACACTCGGATCTCCAATGATTAGATCCGGAGTGTGATCTCTTGCCCATCTGTTACCAGTTGGGACATCTGTTCTGATGCCTTCCTGTCTCAAGTCTTCAAGGTCTATCTCTTCTTCTTGGCGTGGAGGCTCACTGTCTTGGTTGGACCTCTCTACGATCACATTGTCTTGCTCTACGATTTCACTGTCTGACACTACGATCGTAGTGTTGAGCTCTACGACTTCATTCGTAGTGTCTGCATCATCGATCGTAGAGTCTCGAGGCACTGTTTTGTCTAAGTCAGTTTCATCAAAAATGATGTTTATTGAGACTTCGACATTCAGTGTCTTTTTGTTGAACGCCCTGTAAGCCTTGCTATCTGTGGCATAGCCAAGAAAGATCCCTTCGTCTGACTTGGGTTGGAACTTTGTCAGATACTACTTCCCGTTATTGAGAATATAGCATTCACATCCAAAGACATGGAAGTAGCTGACACTTGGCTTTCTTCCTTTCCATAGTTCGTAGGGTGTCTTCTTGATCGTAGAGTGAATCAGTGATCTGTTATGAGTGTAGCATGCAGTGTTGACAGCTTCTGCCCAAAAGTACTCAGGCAGACGAGCTGCTGCTAGTAGAGTCCTTCCAGCCTCTATTAAGGTTCTGTTCTTTCTTTCAGCAACTCCATTTTGTTAAGGAGTTCGTGGAGCTGAGAAGTTATGACTGATGCCATTGTCTGAGAAGAACTTGTCCATTTCTGTGAAATTGAATTCTCTTCCATGATCACTCCTTATGGCCTTGATTTTCTCTCATTTCTCGTTCATCACCAGTCTGAACATCTTGCTCAATTCTGAGCTCGTTTCATCCTTTGATGTTAGGAAGAATACCCATGTGAATCTGGTGTAGTCATCTACTATGACCAGAGAGTATCTTTTTCCTCCTAGACTGGTTGTTGGGATTGGTCCAAAGAGATCCATGTGAAGCAACTGCAGGGGCTTGTCAATGGAGTTGGTGGCCTTGCTCTTGAATGAGCTTCTGGTTTGCTTTCTAAACTGACAGGCATTGCATGGCCTTTCCTTCATGAAGTTGAACTTAGGTAGGCCAGCTACTAGGTCTTTTGATGCCAGTTTGGACATGCTCTTGAAGTTTAGTGTGACAACCTTCTATGCCATAGCCAGCTCATTTCCTCGGATGCTTTTGCCAGAAAACACACTGTCTCCTCAGAGCTTAGTTGACCAAGATCCATAGTGTAGACATTTCCTTCTCTTGATCCGGTCAACTTTATGGCAGATGTCTTCAAATCTCTGACTTGACATTGGTTGTTGAGGAATGTTACTTGGTGACCCTTGTCGCAGAGTTGGCTGATGCTTAGAAAATTGTGCTGGTGTGACGCCCCCAAAATAGGTATACATCACCTATTCTGAGTCGCCAAATACATGGTACAAAATTCAAATACAACTTAATTATACAACAATGTAAAGTACGACAAAATACATAATTGTGAGTTTTAACTCGAATATTTTCTTTAGGCATGATTCAAACACAAATAAGTCCTCATTACATTTATTGTCACACTATTTAATGTAATAGTGAGGACTACTAGCTAATACTATCATCCGGACAATCACTGTTCTCGAGCTTGTCCCATTTACCACGTTCTCATTTCCGAAGAGAATAAAGGAAAGAAAGGGTGAGCTCAACTAGCCCAAAGAAGAAATATTATGACTAAGATAATGCAGAATAAATTATCATTAGTCTCCAACAATGTTAAACTGATAAAATACAATAGACATCAAGTTCAACTGCAGCGGCCAAGCAATCCATTAAAGAGTCAAGTAGAGAATAAAATCTACTATCTTTTATGATTTAAAAAGTTTTTCATCACTTTTATCGCTGAGACACAGCTTAATAAATAATCCACATCATCCCTGCACTACGGCCAAGGATATTCATTAGGGTCACGACCACAAATTCCATGCACTACGGGCCAAGGATATTTGTGTATTCATCAATGGTCATGATCATGTCAACAATTGTCCAACAATGCACTACGGCAAATGGGGACTTTTACCACATCATTTGTAACATTACGGTCATGATTACACCGAATAATCCCTGGTCATAATCATACCAAGTCCATCTATGCTCTACAGGCCACAGATGACTTTCAACAAAATATAAACATGAGGATGATGACAATGATATAAGAATTCAATAAAACAAGTTCAAGAATTAATTTATCCAGGAACCAATAACGTCCAAATTGTCAACAAGATACTGTTTTGTGTTGTAAAATTCAAGAATGCTCCGAAGAATATTTCCATGAAAAGATATTGGATGAAGCGCAAATATCAAGGATATTCCACTAATTTCATGGAGTATAGAAATCAAAACTTTAACCAACTGAGTATAACAAAGAATGGAATAACAAAAGAAATCACCATGCATGCAGTACTTCGCATAGACAGGTTATTCCAACAGAATAATAAATTACGGAACCATGTCAGGCGTAAATGCACCGACAGGATATTCCAACAGACTAATAAAGAATGGAATAGCAACAGAAATCACCATGCATGCGGTACTTCGCATAGACAGGTTATTCCAACAGAATAATAATAACGGAACCAGGTCAGGTGAAATTCACACCGACAGGATGTTCCAACAGAATAATAAGTGCGGAATAATAAGTAATGGAACCGGGTTCTGTAAAACACACGCATGTGATATTCCAAATGTAATAATAAAGACGGAATAATAAATAATGGAACCAGTCCTACAGATATATACATGCAGACAGGATATTCCAACAGAATAATAGAAGAATGTCACCAAGTATAGGGTAGCTCGCTTATACAGGTTATTCCAACAAAATAATAAGAAATGGAATAACAGGAGTTCTCTTCATGAATACAAAAGAATAATATCCCTTACCGTAAAAGAAATTAGATATAGGAAAAGAAAGTTAGCAGACTTCTCTTCTTCTTTCTCTCTATAATTTTCTCTCTCTAGAGTTTCAGTGAATTTGTAAGAAAATAATGAAGGAATGAGCTTCTATTTATAGGAGAATGGAAGGGGTGCTGTTAAGAAACGGACGCAACAATTATTTACGGATGAACAACAACACTTCACGCTTCCTACGCATCAGTACACATTTTCAATGAGTTGGCCAATGAATGCCTAGGTTGGAAAAATCATGCTAGCAATTGTCAATTCCCCAACCAATCAGAATAAAGGAAGATTATAAAAACCTATCTATATATATAATCCACACATGTTGAAAACCTAAATATATATATATAAATGTACTCCTCCCTCCCATTTTGTCAACAAACTATCACATATATATATAATAATCATAATTATACTCCCCCCCCCCCCCACGTGATTAATATCAAATTTTTCCTCCACCCACTAGACAACTTGACAACATACAACTATATATATATAATATAAACACATACTTTATATATATATATATATATATAACTCTTATATATATATGAGTATTAAAACAAAACTGAGATGACTTCTCACGTAAGCCTTAATACTCAATACCGCGTAGCTATTTATTATGCAACCACGCCAGACATCGTACTTTTTACTACCGAGTAGTTCAACAGTATTAACGGTAAAACTTCCGCCATTATTTTCAATAAAATATTTTTTTCGTTTTCTCAATCCGACAATAATTCCATTGTGGGGTCCACCAATGATTCCGCCGTTGTACGAATATTCTCTGTTAAAACGAATATTCCCCGACCAATCGAATATTATATAACCACTTGCATACTTTGCAAAATTTATAAATATTACCCACAATTATAACATTATATCAAATTTACTCTATAATATTCAAAAATAATAATTATAGAAAAATTCATTTTTATTCATAAAAGTGGGGTCTTACAATCTCCCCTTCTTATGAAATTTCGCCCTCGAAATTAGGGTACATACCTGGTATGTCGAAGAGGTAAGGATACCTTGATCTCATTTCAGATTCTAACTCCTAGGTCATTTCCTCAACATCGTGGTTCCTCCATAATACTTTAACTTGAGGTATAACCTTGGAGCGTAGAATATGTTCCTTCTTATCCAAGAGTTGAACAGGAACCTCTTCATACGTTAAATCTTCCGCTATTTCGTCCAGTTCCAACTCAATAATGTGGTTCGGGTCTTCCACATATTTATGTAACATGGATATGTGAAAAACGTTATGAACACGAGACATACTTGGCGGTAAAGCGAGTCTATAGGCCAAAATTCCTATCTGATCGAGGATTAAAAATGGGCCAATGAATCGAGGATTGAGCTTTCCTCTCTTTCCAAATCTCGTAACTCCTCTCCATGGAGCAACACGTAACAAAACATGATCTCCAATATTGAATTCCACGTCCTTTCGATGAAGATCAGCAAAACTCTTTTGTCGATCTTGTGAGGTTTTTATACGTTGCCGGATCGTTTGAATCTTTTCCGTAGTCATACGCACCAACTCCGGTCCCAACAACGCCGCTTCACCCACCTCATCCCAAAGATCTTCGGAGAAACGACACTTTCTTCCATACAACGCCTCGAATGGAGCCATGCCAATACTTGCTTGATAAGCTGTTGTTGTAGGAAAACTCCACCAATGGTAAGAACTTATCCCAACTTCCTTGAAATCAAGGACACGAGTCTTAATAAATCTTCCGGAGTTTGAATAGTCCTTTCGATTGTCCGTCTCGATCGAGGATGATATGCCGAACTAAATTGTAAATCCGTACCCATAGCTTTTTGCAAACTAACCCAAAATCGTGAAGTGAATCTTGGGTCTCGATCAGAAACTATGGATACTGGCATACCATGCAGTCTTACAATATCGTTTATGTACATACGAGCAAGACATTCAAGTGTATAAGTTTCTCGTATTGGTAAGAAATGAGCAGACTTGGTCAATCTATCAACAATGACCCAAATTGCATCAATGCCTTGAGAAACCTTAGGAAGACCAGTAACGAAATCCATGGTAATATGCTCCCACTTCCATTCTGGAATTTCAAGTGGTTGCAATGGACCTTTTGGTACTTGATGCTACGCCTTGACTCATTGACAAGTTAGACACCTTGAGATAAACAGCGTTATCTCTCTCTTCATATTGCTCCACCAAAATGTATGACGAAGATCACGATACATTTTGGTACTCCCAGGATGGATTGCAAATGGTGTGTTGTGTTCCTCCATCATGATTTTATACTTTAACTCAAGATCGTTAGGAACACAAAGTCTGGAGTTGACTCGAAGTATTCCTTCATCATCGATTCTTGCCCTAATGATAAGACCTTCTTGCACTTTCTTCCTCATACGCATCGACTCCGTGTCCGTAGTTTGAAAGCGGCTTTAATAAGTGCGAAATAATAAATAATGGAACCAGTCCGTAAAACACACGATGGATATTCGGCGAGAATAATAAAGACTTTAATAATAAATAATGGAACCTGTGTCCGGCGATAAGATGCAGATGGATATTCCAACAGAATAATAGAAGAATGTCACCGAGTATAGGGTAGCCCGCTTATACAGGTTATTCCAACAAAATAATAAGAAATGGAATAACAGGAGTTCTCTTCATGAATACAAAAGAATAATATCCCTTACCATAAAAGAAATTATATATAGGAAAAGAAAGTTAGCAGACTTCTCTTCTTCTTTCTCTCTATAATTTTCTCTCTCTAGAGTTTCAGTGAATTTGTAAGAAAATAATAAAGGAATGAGCTTCTATTTATAGGAGAATGGAAGGGGTACTGTTAAGAAACGGACGCAACAATTATTTACGAATGAACAACAACACTTCACGCTTCCTACGCATCAGTACACATTTTCAAAGAGTTGGCCAATGAATGCCTAGGTTGGAAAATCATGCTAGCAATTGTCAATTCCCCAACCAATCAGAATAAAAGAAGATTATAAAAACCTATCTATATATATAATCCACACATGTTGAAAACCTAAATATATATATAAATGTACTCCTCCCTCCCATTTTTGTCAACAAACTATCACATATATATAATAATCATAATTATACTCCCCCCACGTGATTAATATCAAATTTTTCCTCCACCCACTAGACAACTTGACAACATACAACTATATATATATAATATAAACACATACTTTATATATATATATATAACTCTTATATATATATGAGTATTAAAACAAAACTGAGATGACTTCTCACGTAAGCCTTAATACTCAACCTGGTGTGCTATTATGCAACCACGCCAGACATCTTTGTACTTTTACTACCGAAAGTAGTTCAACAAGATAACTGTAAAAAACTCCGCCGTTATTTTCAATAAAATATTTTTGTCGTTTTCGTCGATAATAATTTCATTAATAGGTCCACCAATGATTCCGCTAGTTGACTTTAATATTCTCTGTTAAAACGAATATTCCCCGACCAATCGAATATTATATAACCACTTGCATACTTTGCAAAATTTATAAATATTACCCACAATTATAACATTATATCAAATTTACTCTATAATATTCAAAAATAATAATTATAGAAAAATTCATTTTTATTCATAAAAGTGGGGTCTTACAGCTGGAGTCCTTCCACATAGGCTACTTTGTTGAAAGACACTGCACCATTGCCAGCCGAGCCATATCCTCTAGTCTTGCCCGAGCCGTTATCTCCAAAGATGACTGAGGGACCCTTCTTTTCTACATAGTTAGATAGTAGATCTTTGTTCCCCGTCATATGCCTTGAGCATCCACTGTCCAGATACCATGTGGAGCTCTTTACCTGTCAAGACATTTAAACCTTCATTTTGGTACCCATACTTGCATGGGTCCTTTCTTGTTAGTACCTTTGGGTACCCAGATTTGTCTAATCTTGGGTTTCATATGCATAGAGTTATAATAACATTTAGCAGCCATATGACCATGTCTCACGTGATATTAGACATCTATTATAAATGCATGGCAAAGGTGTGCATGATAATTCATCCTCCATCTGGACTTGTGTGGTTCCTTAGCTACCATCTTGTTGTACTGGCTCTTTCTTTTTCACGTGTCCATGGGTTTCATAGATGGAGATGAGTGTGCCTTGCCTCCACTATACCTTCCCAATCGATTCGTAGAGTTGGTTTTGCCTGACTCTACGATCCTTCGAGGTTGGTAAGTAGAGGTTAGGTTACTCTTTTTCTTTATGAATCCTAGGCCAGCATGAGATCCTTTACTTCTCTGAGTATACCTAGAGACAGTAGGACAAGATTGAGCTGGTTCTTCCACCTGTGAGGATTTCACAAAGACAATGCCTCTACCAAAACTTGAGGCATTGCTTACGCTAGTTTCCATTGCCTTTTCCACACTTGGCTCAGATTTGGATTCCCCAAAGCCTAAGCCTGTTCTGTCGAGTGTGCTTCTTTGACTAGAAAGCAGGCAATCAATGGATGATGAGGATTTGTTCTATGCAGAGATTGTCTTCTCTAGATCCTCAATTTTAGAGGTTAGCTCGGACTCTCTTTGTGCATGGAGTGTGTTGGTCAGTTTTAGAGTCTCATTCTCAACCTCAAGCTTGGAGAGAATATTAGTACTTAGAAGGGTTGTTTCAAGCTCTTCTTGAACTTTCTTCTTTTCCTCTTGAAGAAGAGAATGATCTTTAGACAAGACTCTGAACTACTTCATGTATTGATGTAGATCAGTGGCTATGCCATGCAAAGCAGTTCTTAAATCATTTATGTCTACATCAGGAGAATCGAAATCAAATACCACTACTAGAAATTCGACATATAGCAACGAGCTATAGTAAGCTTCCAAGACGAACCGTATTTATAGAGTATCTATAATGACAGTCGTAAAGGAACCGCGTCAGATAGAGGTTTTTTTAAAAGATAAAACCTCCCATTTTCCCAAAATCAAGATCTTCACTTTTTTTTCTCTCGCTATGCATTTAACAGTGCAGAGAGTACTTAGGGTTTTAGTGCAAAATTGAACAAAGATTTTGAACTATTGAAGCTTAATCAAGGTATAGGATATGGGATGGTGAGGCGGTTGGTGGAGTCGGAGCCAGAGGACCGAGATCGAACAATTCAATGATGATTCACGCTATCATACTGTGGGTGTGTAGAGAAGTAAAGACGAAGAGGAGCTCGAGAACAAGCGTCTGACGGCCGGTGTGCTTCACCAGCGGCGTTTTTTTCTTAGGCCTCGCTATTGTTAATCAACTTCTAATACGCAGCTTTTTCGTCCGGATCATCGTGGATAACGAAGGTGAGGAGTTTTTTTTACTTGTGTTCTTTGGCTTTATTTTCATTTTGTTTGATTTATTTTTTGGCTAGAGGAAAGGCATTAAAGAAAATCTTAAGATTCGCCAACAAATTGTTTGCATTTTTTTTTTGTTAGGAATATCTGTTCATTTGTTACAGGAAATTTTCATTTGTTGGTTCTTGAGGGATCTATGTCTATATTATTTGGTAAGCACAAAAGAAATGTTATTTGGTAAGAATAGAAGCTTTATTTGATTTTAAAGGAGAGATTGATGGTGAGGATGTGGCAGTCAATAATGAAGGAGATTCAACGCCTTGTGAATGTGTATTCAACACCTTGTGAATGTGGATTCCATAATTTCTGTTTGGAACCACCATTGTTGAAAGAATGTAATAACCTCCAAACCACTAAGTTGATAGTAATATCTGGATTTTGCTTCTCAAATTCCGCATTTCTTATTTGCGTGTAACTTTTTTCTTCTTCATGTTGATTTGGGTCACCCACCTTAATGGCATTGCCAAAAGCTTTGTCAATTAAGCCATTGGTGTATACCTATGATTTCTTTTGATTTGATTTAATACAGTAATACACGATCTATATGTACATATTGTATACACTCACTTTCTTTATTTTGAATACCGATAGGAACCTCGCATTGTGTCTTTAGCTCATTTAATTCCATGTCTCGCGTGTGTATCAAACGAGTGATATATTTGTTAAAGTGCAATACTTGTAGACCATTTTCATGAAACTTTTGACATTGATTTGTTAAGGACATCATGCTGATTTTTGGCATGTTTAGTGGAAGTGGCTGTGTTCTGTCAATCTATTCTTTGTCCATTTGATGGGCATGGCTTCTTTTCACTGTGTTCATATTGTGAATACATATAAGTTGTTCATTCCCAGAAAATGGCATATGTTTTGTAACCTTCGTGGACTGGAATCAACTACAATCAATATGTGTTAGAAGATTAGTTAAAAAAGGTCTATCTTGTTTGAATGTTAAGTAGATCATTGAGCCGAGCAAAGCTTTACTGATGGCCATCCTAAAATTAGCTTCATGCTCTCTAACTTGATATTAGTGCGAAGAGGCTCAACTTGGTAGCAGTTTGTTTGAATCAATTTGGATCGAATTATATTGCAAGTCTGTGCTAATTGACTATTTAGTCATACTTGCAGCCTCTTGCTTGAATTATTTAAGAATTGGGTTCTAGTTATTCTTATTAATTTGGCACCAGGTTTCTTGCAATTGAAGCATAAGTTGTTTGTCTGCTCCTGGCTGACATGGTTGCTGACTTTCTTTGGCTTGCTGGTTCTGCCTTGACGCATGAACCTTCTCAGTCTCTTCACCAGCATAGCAAAGTCTTCATCATCGTTTTCATCATCATCAGAGTCAGTTTCAGTGATGACCCTTGATGCACATTCACTTGCTTTGAGAGCAACACCCTTGTCTTTTCTTCTACCTTCTGATAGGGTTTCAGCACGTTGGGTCAGCTCCAGCTCGTAGGTCACGAGATTCCCATATAGTTGTTGAACTGTCATCTCATTTAGATTCTTTGACTCTCTTATTGTTGTGGTCTTTGCATCCCACTTACTCGGTAGGGCTCTCATGAACTTTATGGTTAGATCCTTATTTGGATAGATCTTCCCATATACTCGTAGAGAGTTGAGCAGTGCGTTGAATCTTTCATACATTGCAGTCACGTTTTCTCCTTGAACGTGAGCGAACATCTCATACTGCTGGGTTAGGAAAGACTGCTTGTTTTTCGACGACTTTCGAGTTCTTCTTCATGCATGATCAAGATTGCTTCCGGACATCCTTAGCTGTTTTGCTGTTAACAACGTTTTCAAACAAATCATCTTCTAAGGATTGGAACAGGATGTTCTTTGCCTTCTTGTCAAGTTGGACAGCTCTCTTCTCGGTGTCTGTCCAATCTTCTTTGACTTTAATCTGAACTCTGTTTGGATCGTCAATGGTTGGTGCAAGCTTTGTTGGTACGTAGGGCCCGTTCAGAACAGTCTCAAATAGATCTTCATCTATTGAGTCCATATAAGCTTGCATTCTGACTTTCCAGTTTGCAAATTTGTCCTTGTTGCACATAGGTGGCCTGCTGCCTCCACCGGTCCTCGATTCGCTTGGTACGAGTGCTATTGGATCTACTAAAGCGTGTAAGCTGTTATATAGAACCTGCTCTGATACCAATTATTAGTTCTAGTTGGCACAATAGTTATCTAGAAGGGGGGGTTGAATAGATACTTTAAAATCTTTTCGTTTTAACTTAGTTCTTTGATAGTGATTAAAACTTAGTGGAATTAATATTTGTTTTAATCTTCTTTACCAAGCAATCGTGTTGTGAGTGAGTGAGGCAGTTATAGCAGTTATTGCAGTTATAGCAGTTAGTGCATGAATGTAAATGACACAGTTATTTTTAAGTGGTTCGGAGCACACAAAGCTCCTAGTCCACTCTTCTACTCAACGAGTAGGATATCCACTAAGGATGTTCTTTACAACTCTTGAATCACACAGATTCCTTCTAGACCAGCAGTCTAGGAACTTTAGTTCACTCTTGAACTCTTCAAGTCTAGCAGACTTGGCTTTCTTATAGTTCACTTAGAACTCTTCAAGTCCAGCAGACTTGGTACTCTTTCTTGATTGGTTGAGTTGTTGATGGTGCTACTCGATTCTTTGTGTAAGCACTGGTTCGAATGAACTGAGTAGCTGAGCAAGCTTTGCAATCTTTCAGATCGTAGAGTTGAGCCTTGAGTGTTCTTCACGTTGTATGTTCAGTGCTTTCTTGTATGTCTCTAGTCCGTCTGATCTGTATATATGAGATGTACAAAAGTATCCGTTGGATCCATCCGTTGATGCCTTAAATGCTTCGAACTTTTCGAAGCGTTGATGGAGACATTTTTCGCCTCATCGCATTTTGCATTTTAGACCACCGACACACGTGATCAGATTCTCACCTAACACCTGAAAAGGTGTTTTGACCCACTTCTCCATGGTACTTATCCTTTGACTTCTGTAACACGCTTCTTTGTTCCATACTAAGGATATTTCTTTTTCTAGGGACTGATGAGCGCTGCAACGTCTAGAATCCATTCCTCATTTGTTAAGATCTCGCTTTGAACAGATCTTGAGGTTTGTCGTTTTCTGATACAGACAGAAGGTGCTCTACGATCTTTATACTCTACGATTCGGATCATGGTGTCTTGGCGTTTTTGCACACTACGATGTCGTCAGCCGAGAGCACTACAATTTTCCTTAGATCTTCTCACACTACGATCTTGACTTGCTCGTGTTGTTAGCTCTACGATCCCGAGGGCACACTACGATCGTAGACTTGTATACTTGTTTCCTTCAGCACACTACGATCGTGACTTGATCGTCGTGTTGACTCTATGTTCCCGAGAGCACACTACGATCGTAGACTTGTATACTTCAATTGTCCTTCAGTGTGCTGCGATCGTGACGTGCTCGTAGTGTTGACTCTACGTTCTCGAGAGAACACTACGATCGTAGACTTGTATACTTCATGTATTCTTCAAAGACGTCATGCGATCGTGACTTGCTCAGTAGTGTTGATTTCTACGCCCCGAGAGAGAACACTACGATCGTGAGACTTGGTTTTAAGAACCGTTGGGACCACTCTACGGTTTACGCCTTTAGCTTCGCAATGTTGATCTAATTGATGCACTACGATCTCTTCAAGACTAGTCTATTACATCTCAAGATCAACCTAACAGTTTTGATCTTTCTATTGATTCATTCTAAACAGAATGGTATACGTTTAAAGCTTAGATCAACCTAACAAATTTGATCTCATCACTAAGTCCTTGTACATATATTCAATTAAGGACTTTACAAATAATCATTAAGCATATTCATTTAAAACATCAAATCATATTATGCATTCTCCCAATGTAATGTAGTAGTTGAATGGAATTTAATAAGCAATATATATATATATACGAATAAGTCGTAAAAGGGCGATGGGTTTTCACGCCACAGCTCGGACTGGAATTGAAAGATATATATTAAAAAAAGCGTAAATAGCCAATGTAAGTAATCCAGTCGTGATGTAAATTAAATATATATAAAAGCAGTGAAATGAGAAAAGGGTTTGCACGCCAATGCTCGTACGGGAATTGAAATATATATTAAAACTGTAAATAGCCACGAAATAATCCAGGCTGTGACAGCAATAAAATGAGCAAAGGGTTTGCACGCCAATGCTCGTACTGGAATTGAAATTGACAGGAAAATAGTCACCCAGTGACTGGGGAGAGCACCTAGTATGGGGAAGTGTGCAAAAGTAGTAAAATGGCCACGAAATAGTCCAGGTCAACTGAAAATATATAAAAGCGGTAAACTACCACGGATTTGAAATCCAGGCTTCACAGAATTGAAGTGTTAGTACATAAACAGTTAATATATGTACAAAAAGGGTCAAACCAATTTGGTATGATAACCCATCCGTGAAAGTTGCCAAATAATATGTGTCTTTAGTGCATGGAAGTCTTTGGAGTCGACGGATAGTCAATCTGAGTTGTGAAAGTGTTAAAAACGGAGTTTATGTATGAAAATGTATCAGTTTTCGACGAAAACAGTCACGAAAACGAGTTCCGGGCGAGTTTTTAAAGCAAAACTTTGTATGCAAATAAAAAACAGCGCAAAGTAGTAGTATTGACTTGCTGATCGTAAAAATACTTACAATGGGCTGCACTACGGGCTTTTTGCCACTTAGTAAGCTTGAAACGTCCAAATCTACCGGTGGATTTTTGATATGTGGTATTATTTGGGTATATCTACGTGTTTGAGTGAAAAAATTTAGGCTTGGAAGAGGTCTAGAAGTCAAAAAATCAGTTGCACAGGGCCTCGCTGCTTAAAAATTCGTATGAAATGAGAGGGGGTGCCCCTCTATTTATAGAGGGGGGAGCCGCATGTGTACATGTGGCAGCCGCATGTCTACATATGGCTCCACGTGGTGGGTCCCACATGTCCGGCTTGGTCGTCTCGAAGTACGTGCACCTCGAGCAATGCGTTGTCCTGTCGGAAACTTTCTAACTTGTAATATGAACGTCCGTTTGAGGCGCGTGCCTTTCCGTAAAGCTTCGTCGAGAGTGTCGTGAATGATACATGGGAAAAACATTTTCCGGATCATGGAAGATGATTCATAATCGTGTCTTCGATTCCCCGCATTTGTCGTTGAGCCGTCTTGCGTGAGTTGCCACTCGGGATCGTTTTTAGAGTTCGTTTCGACTTTGTCAAGATCGATTTGGCTTCGATTTTGACCAATTCGGTGGGAAGTTGATGAAATGACCGTTGCCCTTCTCCGGGATTGACCGTAGTATCGGCAGGGTCGCTAGTTGACTTCCGGGAGCTGTTTCCAAGAGTTGGATCTCATTCGATTCTGTTTGTCCCTAGGGTTGCCTCTGTAGCTGACGTGTTCATTCCAGGTTTTCTTCTGGAAGTGTTGTGGCGCTTCAGATTTATGTCCGAAGTAGACTTGACTTCCCGGACTGATGTCGGGGCTAAGTTGTACCTCCCGGGTTGCTCCCGGGACTGCGTTGATTGTCCAATTGACTATCGAAGCTGGATTGATGGTCGGATTGACTATCGGAGCTGGCTTGATGGTCCGATTGACTATCGGAGCTGGCTTGATGGTCCGATTGACTATCGGAGTTGGCTTGAATACCGATATTGGTGATCGGATTTGACTGGAGTTTACCGACATTTGGGGTCGGATTTATGCTGAAGGATCGGCATTGGTGATCGGATTTAGATCGGATGTCTGACGTCGGGAAAAGGGTTGGCTTGATTTCCGGTTTTGCCCTCCTACAGTGTTAGTATTGGGGCAAGGCACATTTCGAGTGTCTACAGTCTATTTATTTAAATTTCAGATTTGGTGTTCATTGTTGGTTAATTATCTGAGCTATTCCATTTTGTATGATTCTGATTTTCGTTTTGATTTGATTTGGTGCTTGGGTACTTGGTTTGTGATTCAAATTTGGATTTGGATATAGACTATCATCATGAACAAATAATTTGTGGATGATGAAAATTAAAGACGATGAACAAAATTAAAGATTATTGTTTATTTTTTTAATGTTTTTAATTTTCTTAAACATGATTTATCGATTTTTCCCTTTACAAAATGGGTTTACAGGCACAGCTGGTCACTTTTGATCGGTTAAGTGGTGAAAGTGTGTTCTTTGTTACGTTTAATGAAGTATGGGGTGTACTTAGACACCTCTTTAAGTTTGGGGTGCAAAAGTCAAAAATCTGTAAAGTTTAGGGTGCAAATTGTCCTTTAGTCTTCTTCTTTTTTGCGTAAGATGATATGTGAGTCTCTAGATTAAGTTAGAAGAATTGAGATAAAATTTGAACCGTCCTTGTGCTTTCCAAAATTTTAAAGTGGGAAAAGATGCAAAATGAGTTCTGTTTTATTAAATATAAATATATATTGGGAAACTTTCTCCAACAGACCGGTTCGTTAACTAAACTGACTATGACGACGATTTTTTGGTCTATAGCGACGACAACAATAATTTAATTGACTTTTCCTCCTGACTGCTAAAGGGGATAAACGTTTTGACTGGCCGCTACTCCCTCTAGTGACCAAGAGGAAAAGTAAATTAAATTTATTTGGCCTCAGGAGGAAACGAAGAGTATAATAGTGAAGATTCTTTTGGGTTTCAATTGAAAAATTATTTATTTCTCACATCACATTATTTATTTATTATTTATTAATTCATTGGAGATGCATACATATATGTATTTTAATGTATTTATTTTTATAAAATATTTGTATAAATAATTTATATAAAAAGTTCATTGTATTTATTTTTATAAAATATGAATTCATATATATGTATTTTAATGTATTTATTTTTATAAAATATTTGTATAAATAATTTATATAAAAAGTTCATATATTTTTATAAATTATTTATACACATATTTTATAAAAAATAAATACATTAAAATACATGTATGAATAAAAAATATTTGTATAAATAATTTATAAAAATATATGATCTTTTTATATAAATTATTTATACAAATATTTTATAAAAAATAAGTACATATATATGCATCTCCAATGAATAAATAAATAATGTGGTGTGAGAAATAAATAATTTTTCAATTGAAACCCAAAAGAATCTTCACTATTATACCCTTGGTTTTTTCCTAAGGCCAAATAAATTTAATTGACTTTTCCTCCTAGCTGCTACTACTCCTTCTCAAGCAAGAACCTCACATCTCAGCTCGATAATATAGTTTGGTAACTCGTAAGATCAACCCATATTATCTAGAACCAGGTTAACTATTTTTATTTATTTGGGTTAGGTAAAATTTGGAACCATATTTTTAAAAAGAAATATAGGTCCAACTTGGGTTAACTAACTTTTAAACCCATATTTTATTTCAAATCCAAATCAAAATCAAAAATTCTTTCCACCCATATTTACATATTCAGGAATCTCAATTTCTCATGGTTTTATTTCTCTAATTAATCTTAATTTATGAATATCAATTAATTACATAATATTCAGTAATTATGTATACACCCCACCCCCTCCCCCTCCACCTCCCCTCCCCCCTCCCCTCCAAAAAAAAAATATATTCAATGATTATGTATACACCCCACCTCCCAAAAAATCGGTGATTATGATGCACCCCCACGCACCCCCCCCCCCCCCCCCTCCCCCTCCCCCTCCCCCACCCTACACTCTCCCCCCCCAAAAAAAAATATTATGTGATTATGATACACCCTACCCCCTAGCCACCCCACCCGCCTCACCCCAAACCCAAACCCAAACCCAAAAAAAATAATATTATATGATTATGTATACACCCACACACAACTCATATTAAAAATGGTTAATATGATTTTAGTTCTTAAATTGAATCATAACTATATTTTGAAAACCAAAACCAACCCATAACCATATTTTGTCAGACCTACCCACATTTGGTCATCGCCCCGATAAGAGTTAGTTAGAACAGTGCCCATAGCCAACCATTGGAGGCTAGATAAGAGTTAATTAGAATAGTACTCATAGCTAACGCATACTATGGAGCACTACCCATATATATATATATATATATATATATATATATATATATAGAGAGAGAGAGAGAGAGTCCTGTTATTCGGCCCAGGACTCTCAATTTTAGCACCGCCTCTATATTTTTTTTTTTTTTTTTTTTGCTTTTTTTTTTTAAAAACAAATCTTTTTTTAAAATATTTTATGGAACTGAATTTTTTTTTATAATACAGTGTTTTGAGTGTAATTTGGATACACACCCATTTTTAATATCATATTAACCATTTTATGGAACTGAAATGTTTTGTTGTATGTATCCAAATCACACCCAACACAGTATTATGAAAAAATTTCAGTTTCATAAAATATTAAAAAAATAATTTAGTTGTTTTAAAAAAAAACAAAAAAAAAGAGTCCGTTTTTTATCAGGTCCGGACTCCCGGACCTGATCTGCTGGCTATATATATACAATCCGGATCTTAAGCTCACTATTATTCACTCACACCGAGCTCTCACCTTTTAGCTGACAGACTTTGACGATTTGGTTCTCAATATATAACCGTCGTTTATACTTTTAACGACGCTATATGTTGTCTGTCGCTAAAAGTATAGACGACGATTGTAAGACCGAACCATCGTCGGGTCTGTCGTTAAAGACGGGTGAGCTCGGATGAGTTGAATAAAGGGTGAGCTTAAGATCCGGACTCTATATATATATAGATGTAGAGGGAAATATATAGCTTATAGAGTGTGTGCGTAGGTTCAATTCGCAAGGGTGTGCTCATCTGCAAGCCTCTCTTGCAAAATATTCCAGTTGGTACCAATGCATAGACATACATAATCACACAAGTCACAACCTCCTTGTATTAACATAAATAGGCAAAATAATAACATTAAATAAAATCTTTAGAGATCCGTGACAATGGTTTTAAGAACTAAGCCAAACATATCTTTTGAGGAAGTCTGTTAGAAAAGTCTGAAAAGACAAGTAAAGGTACTAACCAACAGTCTATCCCCCCAAACACAAAAAAAAAAGGCTAGAAAAGATGGACAGTTGCGCTCTTCTCCTCCGCTACCACTAGATCCTCTTCTGCTTCTTCTTCCCCTGTCCCTCCTGACCAATAGGCCTGCCCTGTCCCTCCTGATCAATAGGTTTCCCCTGTCCCTCCTGACCAATTGGCCTGCACGAGAAGGAGAAAAAAGTTCTACAAAGTATTACACTCCCAAAAGAATATATGATTAATTTTTCACATCTCTTGAGTTTAAAACTAAATAAATAAAAGGAATGCATGGTAAGATTTCTCGTATCTCAATTTTAAGAATGTCAAACACTTGATACATGGTATCTACTAGTCACAAGATCATTTTTCCACATTGATCCAGCCATTCTGATTTGCTATCGATTTATGTCTTACTATAATTTAAACTTCTAAAAACAGGAATCTAGGCTTTCTTTCATCTTTCTATCACAAAAGATGAATCTCTACTGCTTTGTCAACTCTAGAAAAGAATGAAATTACATTAGTTTATATTGACTAGACAAAACCATAATTGTACTATAAATCAAGTTAACTAAATAATTAGGGAAAAAACTGCTGATAATAATCTAACAATTTAGTCCATTACAAACTTCACTATTCTCACCAATTTCTTGGTTATTCTTAGTATAATCCATTAAAGGAGCTTAAGGATAAAGGATTTGCTATAAATGCTACTGCATAGTTCTTTATTCTCACCAATTCCTTGTATATTCTCAGTTACCGAGGTAAAGGAACTTTGGGATTTACTATAAATGCTACAATGTATTCACCAAATTTCTTGTGAGCTTTTCATTTCGTCTTTGCTACATCCGATTTGTCAACTTGCTTAAGTACATTGGAACAAATACTTAGCGTCTGATTTTTCACAAAATATAAAAAAGTATACCGAATGATTGCTTACTCATAGTATGTCACTGAACCTTCAAATTCTCACTCATACTATCTAGCAGTACTACAGAATCCCAAAAAGAATTGAAGCTCAACGAGCATGCTAATAAAGGGCAATGAATCTGAGATTGAAGCAAAACATAGTTCATAAGGATTTCTTTCACAAACTATGGCAACAAACAATAGAAGCAATGAGAACATAAGATACAAAAATAAACAATAAAATCGTCAGATAATTGTACACACACATGCAATCACATATATTCGCACTAAAATCCATGTTTGCAATTTGGACTCAAAGCGACTATTAAGATCTGACTTTTCGTCATAGTTTAATTCAAAAGCTTCTATGTTTTTCAATTTATAAGTCCAACCTCCAATGTTCTATTTGACCGTTATACTGATAAATATAAAAAACTTTAAAAGGTGCTATTTGACATCCAATTTTAAGTGTTGTTAGTTGGAGGACTTTACATTTTTCTCTAGAGAGGTAAATGAATTGAGATGTGTCAATTGAGTTCTAACCAGTTGTGTAAAAAAGTTACTCAGTTGAGTTTTAGGCTAGTAACTCGAATAGTGACACAATTACTCCTAGTAACATGCTACCATGAGTAATTTTTCTTTTTGGTTCGATTTATATTCATACCATCACAAACTCACATTTCAGTAATTAACACAACTCATAAACTTAACAAGAAAATGCTGAACTCCTAAAATTTTCTTATCAAGCACAAACATATTTGCTATAATTAGTAGCATACAAATTTTATACTATGTATTTTCATATATATATATGGAAAAAAATATATATACACAATATGTAGTATACATAATGTCTATGACGACGGGTTTTTTGGCTATGGTAGCGGTTTATATTCTGGTCTATAGCGACGGGTGAACCGTCGCCATAGCCCAAAAAAAACAGTTGTCATAGCCGACAGTGTACTACACAGCTGTGTATATACATATTTCCTTTTATATATATATGTATGTATGTATATATAAAGAAATTACACAACATAAATAGTGACATACTATATATAATCACTATAAATAATTATATAGAATATATTATTAAAGTTTTTCAGTCATGTTGGCATATAGTAGAGCCGAGCCAAGTTTTTCAAGTCGACAAAAAATGGTGAAGAATTCGATTTGAGTAGCTAGTGGAGTCAAGTCGGGATAACCGTTGTTTAAAGGGTTGAGTTCGGGCTGTGATTTTGGAATTATGGTTCTGGAACAAGGATTAAGGATATAATGACCGCTAGGGTTGGGGTTTAAAAAAAATGTCGAGGAAGCATAAAATAAGGAAAACTCCACAGCTCAAATAGCAAGTCTGTCTTCAAATAAAAATCAAGGGGCTTTCAAATATTATTATACTAGTTAAAGATTCATTTGAAGTTTACTTGATATGCATTTAAACATGTGCATGGATTTCTTAGAAGTATTGTATTGGCACAATTAAGACAGGTAAAATAATCACATAAAAGTAAAAGAAATAAATCTAACAATCTAACTGTCACTGACAACCACTGTCATATCCTAAGCACCACTATAAGTCTTAACATTTGGTATCTAACAGCTAATTTATAGGTTTAGACAACATAGCAGTAGTGAGACTCTTCAAAAATTAAAATTGGGTATTACTTATAAGAGGGAGAGGGAACTACAATTATCAGAGTATCAAACTAAATCCCAAAGAGAAATTGTGTTAAAAAAATTGGATTCACAAAATAGAAGAAGAAAACAAAACAAAACAATGGGAGAAATGCTTACATTGCGAGGCAGCTGATAGGAACATGGCCATCAACAACACAATGTCCTTTAGACAAGATACAAGCTTCGAATAACTTGCCAGTCTCACTTTTGACAATGGTGAATTTCATAACACGAAGCATACTTTGATAATCAGTGTAACAGTCCATAGTACTCCAAATCAGAGCTAACTTATCATTGGAATCATTAATTTTAAGCAAGCATGCCAACTGAAAAGTATTATAATCGTCTTCCTCGGGAAACCCCTTATCATCTGGTTTAGGAAGATTCCGAACCTTGGAATGCAACTTGAGATTCCGTAAATTATAGGCATACAATGATCGAGGCTTTCCAGAGCGTCTCCCCCCTGGTATGCCGAAGCAAAACAAGTAGTGATCAAAAAGCACAACGCCACCTCCATGCCATTTCCCGAAGTCCTCTTGTATGTATTCCAAAGATTTGCTTTGTAAGTCGTACTTCATTAAGAAAAAATGGGAAGGACAATACAACAGAAGCTTCTTTTTATTATCTTCCTCAAATGCAGAAAAAAGATAAAAATTGAAAAATTTATCTTTTTTAATACTGCCATGGGAAACGTCCTGTCCCCAATAACCGCTGCTGTCACCGCTGCCTCCACTGCCACCGCTGAGCCCGCTACTCCCGCTGCTCCCGCTGCTCCCGCTGCTGTTATCGTGAGGAATGAATGTTTTGATACCTTCAAAATCAAGTAAAACTATGTTCTGCCCATCATCTGAAGCAATTGCGCAAGGTTCGTCACGAGTATAGCTCATAGGAGGGGACGAATGCCACTCCCAAAGGCGAACATCAAAAGAGAGAACATCGCTGACACCAGGGTCCATAAAACTTGCCGGGAAACGAAGACCGCCAAACAGATAGATACGAGACTTGAAGGGTATAGCAGTGGTCCTTACAATATTTTTCTTATATCCGGGAGGTAATTTGGGCAAATCTAGCTTGGTTATTCTCCAATTTCCACCCATTTTCATATAATCATCCCCCTTCTTCATCTTTTTGGTTTTCTTCTTCTTTTTCCTGATTTCAGAGTCAGGTGATTTCTCTCTCTCTTCAATGGCGTACCAAATAGCTCGACGGTCAGACCTCAGCTGTACATATATCGTTTTGTCTTCGGCAGTTGATTTCATCTTCTCATCCTCTGTACAAAGCTTACACAATCGGTTTCCCCCCCCCCCCCCCTTCCATCTTCTCTTTCACCTTACAAAGCTCACATGGATTTGTCACTGGACGAAGCGTCTCGGATCGCGTAACCACGCCCATCTTCGGATTTCGCTTTCTGCGATTACAAACCCTAACCCTATCCTTAACCCTCTAGACTAGATCGACTGAAAACAGGGTCAATCCCCTTTTTGTAATGCTTGGTTTCAATTTTCCCCGTTCGGGCCTACCAAATTTGCCCGACCCGATAAGAACGACTTTAATGGTTTTTTTTTAATCTTTAAAACATTATAAAGTTGCACTTTTTAGAGGGGATAAATCAATTTTTGATGTTTGTACCGGGACTCGACTTACATGAATAATGATATTTGTATCTGGGACCCATCAAAGATCGAAAGTGGAGGAAAATCTCCCTCTTAGTTACTGTACATGACTCACGTGAGGATGACCATTGAGTCCTAATTCCCCTCATTTTGCCTCCTTCATCCTCTGATGTGCCCCAAACACAAATGTCATTATGTTTGTTGTGAGACCCCAGATTTTATCAATAAAGATTTAAATTTTGTCGAAATAATTTTTAATATTATGGTGTGAATTTGAGATAATATTATAGTTGTGGTAGTATTTATAAATTTTGCAAAGTATGCAGTGTTTATATATTATATTGATTGGTGGGGAATATTGGTTTAGTTAGGGAATATTCGCATGAAACGACTCAATCATTGGTGGACCCCATTAATGTAATTATTGTCGGATTGAGAAAAACGACAAAAATATTTTATTGAAATAACGACGGAAGTTTTACTGGTTGATCATTGTTGAACTACTTCGGTAGAAAAGTACGATGTCGTGTGGTTGCAAGTAGACACTTACGGTATTGATTATCGACGCTTTATGTGAGAAGTCACTCGGTTTGATTCCATTATCACGATTAATAATATGAATTATTATAGCGATAATGACGTTTTGTTTTATTCGTATTATTAACGTAATAAAAGCGTAAACATCTTTTATATAAAAATGTAATACTTTATTAAAGTTATTCTATAAATAGAATATATTATATTTTTTATTATGCGTAGTAAATTGCGTAGTGTTTTGCGTAGTGTTGTATAGTGTTTCAGATAGTAAAATGTTTTTATATAAATAGAATATATTATATTTTATTTAAAAGATTTTGCTTTAAATATGGAATTCACGATTAAAGTAAATCAATCCTGGATGGATTCATGGATTAATTACTATGCATTCTATTTTCCTATAAATAGAAGCTCATTCCTTCATTATTTTCTTATTTAATTCACTTTGAAACTCTAGAGAGAAATTATAGAGAAGCTATATAGAGAAAATCTATATAGAGAAAGAAGAAAAGTATTCTCGCTACTTCACTTCGCCAATATTAGGTTCTTCTAAGGTAAGGGTATTATTTGTTGTATCATTCGTCAAGGGGTGTTATTCTTTCTTATTCATGAAGAGAACTTCATTATTCCATTCATTATTATTCTGTTGGAATAACTCGTAAAAGTGGTATACCCTATACATAACTCATGATATGCGGCAGATACCCTATCTTGGTGAAATCCTTATGTTATTCCATTCTTATTTATTCTCATTGGAATAACTGTGATATGCTGAATCCCTATACTTGGTGGTGATCTTCTTTCGTTATTCCATTCTTTATTATTACATTGGAATATCCACCTGCGTGTTTTACACCGGACCGGGTTCCATTGTTTATTATTCCGCATTTATTATTCGTTTAATATCCTGCATGCGTGTGTTTTACGGATTCGGTTCCATTGTTTATTATTCAAAGATTTATTATTTCGTTGGATCATCCTGCTTGTGAATTTCACCCGACCTGGTTCCGTTATTATTATTACATTGGAATAACACGCATTTCATGCCAAGATCGCATGCGTGGTGATTTCTTTTGTTATTCCATTCTTTATTATACCCGGTTAGTTAAAACTTTGACTTTATACTCCATGAAATTAGTAGAATATCCTCGATATTTGCGTTTCATCCAAAGATCTTTTCATGGAAATATTCTTCCGATCATTCTTGAATTTTACTTTACAAAAACAAAGATCTTGTTGACAATTTGGACGTTATTAATTCTCGGATAAAATAATTCTTGAACTTGTTTTATTGAATTATTATGTCATTGTCATCATCCTCATGATATATTATGTTATCTTTTATTTACGTGCGATAGATGAACTTAGTATGATTATAACCGTGGATCATTCGGTATAATCACGGCTTGTTATAAATGATGTGATAAAAGTCCTCAGTGGCTTCGTAATGCAATGATGGATAGTTTTGGTATGATTATGACTGGGGTGATTCTAAGATAGTCATGACCATTGATAATTTGATGAAAATCCTTGGCCGGTACAGGATGATTAGATGTGGTGGTTTATTTATTGTCGAGTCTCGCCGATAAAAAATTGATGAAAACCTTTAAAACCTAAAAGATAGTAGATTTTATTCTCTACTTGACTCTTTTAATGGATCAGATATTCCACCGCAGATTAAACCGGTTGTCTATTGTATTTTATCGTTTAACATCTTGTTGAAGGCTAATGATAATTTATTACGCATTATCTTAGTCATAATATTTCTTCTTGGGCTAGTTGAGCTCACATTTTCTTTCTTTCACCGCTTTCTTCGTGAAATGAGAACATAGTTGGGACTTAGTGGGAAGCGGAGTAATGGTCCGAGAGGATAAGATTAGTAGTCCTCACTATTCGTGAAATAGTGTGATAATAGTTGTAATGAGGACTCCTTTTGAGTTTGTATAATATCTAGTAGACAATATTTGTATTCAAACTCACAGTTTATGTCGTATTTATACGACAGTTAGGTTAATAAGTTGTATTTGAATTTATGTACCATGTAAGTGGCGACCCAAGATGGGTGGCGTATACCTAATTTTGGGGGCGTCACGGTTGGTATCGAGCTTAGGATATGATCCCGGCTAAGATGTGAGACAAGAACTAGGAGGGGAGAGGCGGGAATTCCTTCGCTAGTATGACTACCTAAGTTTATGTGGTATTTATTTGGTCGATCGAGTATAGGGATAATATGTGATATGTTATTTAACCCATGTTTGGTGGGCGATTTGAAAATGACATCCGAAAATATTGAGATAAGCAATGAAGCACATGAGACCAGTTGAGTCATTTCAACCAAAAGGTAATGAGCAACAACACGATAATAATCATCATACCAGGGGCAACTGGCCATCGTGAACAATGATAACCATCGGGGAAATTATCATGTCAAGAATGGTAACCATTTAAATTGGTAATCATGGCCAAGATAATAAGAATGGACATTTCAAGAAGAGAGGGTTCAACAATGACGTGAAGACGCTTCAAGATCGCGACCCGTTTCAAAGGAAGAAGAAGAACGACCACCGGTCGTATGTTTCAAATGCGGACGGGAGGGACACATCGGAAGTCAAACTGTCTGACGCAAAGAATCCAAAGCGTGTTTTAATTGCGGAAGAGAAGGTCACTTAGCTCGATTTTGTCGTATGGTGAAGTCAAGTCCAGTTGAGATAGTGATGCCAAAGGATGTCCTGCATAAGCCAAAGCCGGTAGTTTAAGAGAGCGCTTTTTTTTTCTCGTGTGACGAACCGAATAAAATTATCACGGGTAAGTTAATCATAAGCTCTTGCGAAGTCTATATCGTGATTCGATAATCTGGGTTCTACCTATTATTTTATCTCTCTTGCTTGCGTTCAACGTTTAAATTTGACTCCAGAGAAATTGGACTTTGATTTATCTGTTTAAACTTAGTTGGGAGAAACCTTCGTTACCTCCACTGTTTATAAATCTTGTTGATTCAAATCGAAACTTTCACGTTACCTGTCAATCTTATCTCTTTGAAAATACTTGCCTTTGATTTTAGGAATCAATTGGTTAACTACTCATCATGCTTTTCGTAAGGTTGTTAGCTTTTATATTTATAACAACCCTGTTACACGAATTCAAAGTAACCAAACCCTAAAATTAATCATTATCATATCAAGCCATAAGTAAAGAGCCCCGAACCTTTCGTTGTTGACTTCCTTGTGTGGAATGCACCAAGCGGCTTTTTTCGTAGGCAACATCGTCGGAATGAAGATGGCAAGTTTATAGGTATCATTGTGAGGTGCTATCTAGGTTAAGGGATAGAAGTCACAGTTGGTATCAATGTGACGTACTTATCCAAGTCTTGGATGAGAGTCACATTTTTGAATGATATTTCTATTATTAATAAATTTCTGGCGTATTCTTGAAGACTTCTTAGCCTACTTAGAGCGTGAAATCGAATTTTGTATTCAACGTCAACAAAAACCCATTTCTTAAACCCTCAAATATTTCTTCAACTAAAAGGATCATTTACGTGGATTATGATGAAAGTCATAATAAAAGCATTGGACTAATGAAAATCATGGGTATACGTGGTATTAGTAAGTGTTATAATGAGTTATGTTGGTTAGTATGTGAAAACATGAAAGTTTCTTAGAAATCACAAAGAGTTGAAAATCGATTTTGGTGAAAAACGTAACATGAAATTCAATTGACCATATCTCCTATTATATTTTGAATTTTTGAATGTGGTCAAGTCCTAGAGTTAGATCTATGAGTTACCTAACTAATCCAAGTGTAATTACTGGAAAAGGTGTTGTAGATTTTTGTGTGGACTGATTTTAGCAAAGGAGTGCAAAGCTGCAAAAACCAAAAAAGCTTCTCGCCATGATTTTAGAGAGGCTGTTTCGGCCACTTAAATTATGAGAAAAATTCTGGCCTTTTGGGACATGAAGGTATATGGTATAAAGTACCTCCTGTCCAAAAATGAGCTCATTTCGACTTAAAATGAGCAAGTTATGACTATTTCAATATTTAGGTTTTTCCGATTTAAAACGCTATAACTTAGGAGTTCTATAACTCGATGACCATGAAATTTAAACTAGAAGCTCACGTTAACATGTGTAAGATTCTGCCAAGATTTGGGAATTTTGGAGTTATCCTTGAAGTAGCTAATTTCTTAAGGAATTAATTGGAAATTGATTTTTGAAAAATAGTAAATGAATTTTAAAATTCGAGAAAATATATTTTCATTATGGGACTATATTATGCTAAATCCCAGAAAAAGAAATATTTTTGGGACTGATTTGGTATTTTTCATGAAAATAGTTTAATTACTGAACATATGAGTTAAATATGTTATGTGAAGTAACAAAAGTTGAAAATAGGATTTTATGGCTAGAGAATCCTATATGTAGTATATGCATATTTTTTGATGAGGATTTGATAATTGGTGATGATATCTTATGAGTATGGAATTTTGAATGATTAAATGCATTATATGGTAAAGCGTAAACAATTGAGATAAATTGTTTATAAATTTAAAAAGTGATTAAAATATTGTTATAATATTAATGATATTAGATTATGAGATTATTAAGTGATTGATAACATGGGGATATTCTTGAATCTGGATAAATTATATTATAAATGTTTAATATTTATCCTTTATCTCATTTGATTGATTCTTTATATCATTATCCTCATGCTTATATTATGTTGAAAGTCATCTCGTATTCTGATAGTGCATAGATGGACTTGGTATGATTATGACTGTGGATTGTTCGGTATAATCATAATCAGTAATTGAAAACACAATTATCTTTGGTAGTAGTACATGGATAATTTGTGGTCGTGATACTAATGAATACACGATTATCTTTGGTAGTAGTGCATGGATAATTTTTGTCGTCGATACTTAATGAATACACGATTATCTTTGGTCAGAAAGTGCATGGATAATTTGTGGTCGTGATACTAATGAATACACGATTATCTTTGGTCAGTAGTGCATGGATAATTTGTGGTCGTGATACTTAATGAATACACGATTATCTTTGGCCGTAGTGCATGGATAATTTTGTGGTCGTGATACTAATGAATACACGATTATCTTTCGGTAGTAGTGCATGGATAATTTGTGGTCGTGGATTAATGAATACACGATTATCTTTGGTAGTAGTGCATGGATAATTTGTGGTCGTGATACTAATGAATACACGATTATCTTTGGTCGTAGTGCATGGATAATTTGTGGTCGTGATACTTAATGAATACACGATTATCTTTGGTAGTAGTGCATGGATAATTTGTGGTCGTGATACTAATGAATACACGATTATCTTTCGTAGTAGTGCATGGATAATTTGTGGTCGTGATACTAATGAATACACGATTATCTTTGGCCGTAGTGCATGGATAATTTGTGGTCGTGATACTTAATGAATACACGATTATCTTTGGTAGTAGTGCATGGATAATTGTGGTCGTGATACTTAATGAATACACAATTATCTTTGGTAGTAGTGCATGGATAATTTGTGGTCGTGATACTAATGAATACGATTATCTTTGGTAGTAGTGCATGGATAATTCGTGGTCGTGATACTTAATGAATATCCTTGGGCGTAGTGCGGGGATGATTCGATGATATGGATTAATTATTGGTGAGTCTCAAAGAATGAAATATTAATTCATGGATGTGGTAAAAGTCATCTTTGGTAGTAGTGCATTGATAGACTTGGTATGATTATGACCACGGATTATTCGGTATAATCATGACCGTAATTGAAAACACGAATATCCTTAGCCAAAGAGTGCATGAATAATTCATGGTTGTGATACTTATTAAGTCGAGTCTCAAAGATTATTGGTTTTACAATTGTATATCTTTGGCTTTGTAGTGCAAAGATGAATTGTTAATGAATATCTTTGGTAGGATTGCAAAAATGAATTTAATGTTTTCAACGATAAAGGTATTCAAGGTATCCTCACCTCTTTATCATACAGTGCGTACCCTAATTTTGAGGCGAAATTCCATAAGGAGGGAGATGTGAGACCCCAGATTTTATCAATAAAGATTTAAATTTTGTCGAAATAATTTTTAATATTATGGTGTGAATTTGAGATAATATTATAGTTGTGGGTAGTATTTATAAATTTTGCAAAGTATGCAAGTGGTTATATTATATTCGATTGGTGGGGAATATATTGGATTAGCGAGGAATATTAAATACAACGACTTAATCATTGGTGGACCCCTAATGAAATTATTATCGAATCGAGAAAACGACAAAAATATTTTATTAAAATAACGACGGAAGTTTTACCGTTGATCTTGTTGAACTACTCGGTAGTAAAAAATACGATAATACGTGTGGTTGCATAGTAGTACACGGTATTGATTATCGATGCTTTATGTGAGAAGTCACTCGGTTTGATTCCATTATTGTCGATTAATAATATGAATTATTATAGCGATAATGGCGTTTTGTTTTATTCAGTATTATTAACGTAATAAAAGCGAAACATCTTTTATATAAAATAGAATACTTTATTAAAGTTATTACATAAATAGAATATATTATATTTTATTATGCATAGTGTTGCATAGTGTTGCATAGTGTTTGCATAGTAAAATATTTTTATATAAATAGAATATATTATATTTTATTTAAAAGATTTTGCTTTAAAATATGTAATCGCCGATTAAAGTAAATCAATCTGGACCGTTCATGGATTAATTACTATGCATTCTATTTTCCTATAAATGAAAGCTCATTCCTTCATTATTTTCTTTTAATTCACCGAAACTCTAGAGAGAAATTATAGAGAGAAGCTATATAGAGAAAATCTATAGAGAGAAAGAAGAAAAGTATTCTCGCTACTTCACTTGGCCGATATTCGGTTCTTCTAAGGTAAGGGTATTATTTGTTGTGACCGTCAGGGGTGTTATTCTTTCTTATTCATGAAGAGAACTTACATTATTCCATTCATTATTATTACATTTGAATAACTTTGTAAAAGTGGTATACCCTATACATAACTTTTGATATGTCGGCATACCCTATACTTGGTGAAATCCTTATGTTATTCCATTCTTATTTATTACATTGGAATAACTTTGTACGCTGGAATCCCCTATACTTGGTGATCTTCTTACGTTATTCCATTCTTTATTATTATTCGTTGGAATATCCATGCGTGTGTTTTACAGGACACCGGGTTCCATTGTTTATTATTCCGCATTTATTATTCGTTAGAATATCCGTCGTGTGTTTTACAATCGGACTGGTTCCATTGTTTATTATTCAAAGCATTTATTATTCTATTGGATCATCCGCTTGGTGAATGTGAATTTCACGACCTGGTTCCGTTATTATTATTACATTGGAATAACCTCGTCTATGCCAAGCATCTACCGCATGCATGGTGATTTCTTTTGTTATTCCATTCTTTATTATACCCAGTTGGTTAAAACTTTGACTTCTATACTCCATGAAATTAGTAGAATATCCTTGATATTTGCGTTTCATCCAGTATCTTTTCATGGAAATATTCTTCTGATCATTCTTGAATTTTACTTTACAAAACAGTATCTTGTTGACAATTTGGACGTTCTTAATTCTCGGATAAAATAATTCTTGAACTTGTTTTATTGAATTATTATGTCATTGTCATCATCCTCATGATATATTATGTTATCTTTGGCTTACGTGCATAGATGAACTTAGTATGATTATAACCAGGGATCATTCGGTATAATCATGGCTTGTTATAAATGATGTGATAAAAGTCCTCAGTGGCCTGTAATGCAGTGATGGATAGTTTTTGGTATGATTATGACCAGGGGTGATTCGGTATAGTCATGACCATTGATAATTTGATGAAAATCCTTGACCGTGGTACAGGGATGATTAGATGTGGTGGTTTATTTATTAAGCTGAGTCTCAGCGATAAAAAAATTGATGAAAACCTTTTAAAACCTAAAAGATAGTAGATTTTATTCTCTACTTGACTCTTTTAATGGATTGCATATTTCGCTGCAGTTAAACTGGTTGTCTATTGTATTTTATCGGTTTTAACATTTGAAGGCTAATGATAATTTATTACGCATTATCTTAGTCATAATATTTCTTCTTGGGCTAGTTGAGCTCACCTTTCTTTCTCACCTTTGTTCTCTTGAAATGAGAACATAGTTGGGATTAGTCGGGGAGCGGAGTAATGGTCCGTAGAGGATAAGATTAGTAGTCCTCACTATTATTCGTGAAATAGTGTGATAATAGTTGTAATGAGGACTCCTTTTGAGTTTGTATAATATCTAGTAGACAATATTTGTATTCAAACTCACAGTTTATGTCGTATTGTACACGACAGTTAGGTTAATAAGTTGTATTTGAATTTATGTACCATGTAAGTGGCGACCCAAGATGGGTGACGTATACCTAATTTTGGGGGCGTCACATTTGTAGGATATGTTAACTTACTAAGACTTTTTCGTCATGTTTGTTAGTTAAATTTAACGATTTTACAAAATATTCAAGTACAATCACCAGTTTGTAAATTTTTTTCTAGTACAAACACCAGTTGTAAGTTGGGTTAGAGTACAGGGACCAAAAGTTGATTTATCCCCTTTTCAAAGGAAATGAAAAGAACAGTGTCACAAAAGTTGATTTATCCCCTTTTAATTTGTAACTAATGTGTCACAAATTATTTAACTAATGAAAAAATTAGTGTCACAATACATAGTTTGTGCGTGGTTGATACTTCTGACCTAACCACTCTTTATTCGTGATTTTTTAAAAAAAACAATAGTAATATTCTTAAACCAATAAAATTAATATAACACTATACAATTGCACTATAAAGGAAATAAAAAGAATAGAAAACTTAAAATTGACGAGAAAAGAAAATAGTAAAAATTTTATATATAAAAAAATTCATATTGTTATTGAGTTTATAAGAGAAAAGGACTAGGAGACGAGACTCTAGATTTCCCTTTACCTGACTTAGGAGGCTTAGAAAGACAATACCCTAGGTTTCCTTAGTTTCGACGACTCAAATTGACTCTAGGAGACGACACCCTATATTTTCTTTGCTTGATGACTCTAAGAGATACCCTAAATTCCCTTTTACCATTACTTAGATGGTTTTGGGGACGATACATTACACTTTCTTTGCATGCATGATGACTCCCACACGATACAACCCTCTTAGGCACAAAGCACTAAGCATACACTACTTTTACTCTCTTTTTAAAGGCAATTTATTTAAACTTTAGGAAAAATATTAAGAAAGCGGTAATCGTGTTTCATGGAAGTCTGGAGGTATATTTCCTCCGCTTAAGCAAGCCCCCAAACTCTTTGAATCTCGGTTGCAGACTAATTTTACAGAGACACATGGGTCATCTCATTTATTAGAACTCAAAAATCTGGATGAGTTGGTACATCATATCCATTTAAATCTTTACCAACTGATGACTCTATCTAATTGGGCTACCTTAAAATCAAAATTTCAAAACTCCTCGGTTGTTTCCAAAATCACTCGGCATTAACAACAATTTTCGTTTAGGAGGAAAAATATCGAGAATAACTTTTTGTTATATATATAAATATAAATATCAAGGTTTATTAGCTTGCAAAAATAATTTTTTTCCACTCTTAGATCTCCTCTTTTTCAAAAAGAGTTGTATTTACAAAATATATATGTTTGAAAAAAAGTCATCATTTTTTTAGAAGGTGTTTGTTACGGATCATCTGAAAATATCATCTTAAATACTCAGTAAGTGAGTCGGTTATCCTAATAAACTGTGTTTGTTACATTAGTAATTTTATATTTTGGGTAATCTCATACTCAGTAAAGTGTACTTGAAATGGGTATTCAGAATACCAAATAAACAGGTGATAATCTAGATTATCACATTTTGGTCATTTTGAAATCTTTATATAGACAAAAATACCCACCGAGTAAATTAGACATAAATATCACTTTTTACACATAATTATGAAAAGTTTGCCAACCAAATATCCATATGTCAAACACGCCCTTTTTTATTTAATAATTAGCATATCAATGTTCTAATTTGTCCTTATTCATCTTGGTTTATTGTTTATTATAATAAGTTTAACTTACTATTGTATGTAATTTGACTTAATGATTAATCTTTATTTATCTCTTAGTATTGAATGTATTATAAATTATTGTTTTACAAAAGTAATAACATTTTAAATATATTTTATTAAATACTATTGAATAGTTAACTAGTTGGACAATATTTTGAGTGTTTAATTTTGTTCGACAAAAATTCATTGGTGAATTGTTTGACATAAATTAGTATTTAGGGCATTTTAGTAAAAGGTGAATATTAAAAATATATATACCTAGTTGAAACACCTCAACTTTTATGAATGAAAAAATTTAATTTCCTTTATATATTATTTTGAATAGAAATGGGTTGATTTGACTAATGTGGTAAATTATGGGTAAAATGCGCAAATATTTTTAAATAAGCAAGTGGTTATAAAATATTCATTGTTGTCGGGGAATATTCGTTTGGTCGTGGAATATTCTTGCTGTCGGAGAATATTAAATGCGACTGGTGCACAATGACCATCTTTGGGCCCCATAACTAAAACCGCATGGATGAAGAAAAGCGACACAAATGAGTTTTTTTTAATAAATAATCTGGCGTAGTTATTACTGATTAAACATTGTTGGAATACGGTGGGTAAAATTATATATCTGGCGTTGTTCTTGACAAGAAAGACACAAGATTGCATGATATTTTATATTATTATTGATTCAATAATTGCTACTGGACAGTATTTTCCATTATCAGATCAATAATTTATATTATTTGAATAATATTATTAGATAGCATTATTGGCAATGTCTAAGAAAGTTCTGTCAAGGAAAGAGGTTAGGTTAATCTAATTGTGCGCCATTAAGGAGAAATCTTTATCGGAAAGCCCTCTCTTTCCTGTGAACGACCTGATTGTTAATATTATAGTTCTATAATATTATATGTGAATAATTAATTGTTGATTTATATGATAAAAAAATATTTATTTTATGTGAATATAAATGAAGGAATTAATACTGATGTGTTTTATCAGTATTTTGTCGGTATAGAGGTGTGGAAAATTATCCGTATGTGGATTTCGGTCATTTTTCGTTTGAAATTTGAAAAAAAATTCTTCTGCAAAGTTGTAGAGAATTAAATTTTCTATGGAAAGAACATAAAATTTGAATTTTTCTGATAAAATGACTATTTATTATGAATTATTGAAGTTCCGAATAATTAATTTTTTGGGTTAAAAATATTTTTTTAATAAAAAACGCTTTTGTGTATTTTGGTGGGCCCCACAGGTGTGGCTGATGATTTTTGTCAAGGGTGGGCATAAAAATATTTTTTATAAAATATTATTTTATTAAATTTTCTGTTTTGGCGTTCTAAACATTTTCCTATAAATAGGGTGCTGAATTAGAATTTGAAAATCACACCAGAATCAGAAGTTTCTCTCTCTATAATATCGAGCGTATTTTTGTGAGTATTTAATGTAAGACCCCAACTTTTATGAAAAAAATAAAAATAAATTGAATTTCCTCTATATATTTATTTTGAATAGTAAGGGGTTGATTTGATTAATGTGGTAAGTTATGGGTAAAATGCGCAAATATTTTTTTAATAAGCAAGTGGTTATAAAATATTCATTGTTGTCGGGGAATATTCGCTTGGTCGTGGAATATTTTTGCTGTCGGAGAATATTCGTACGACGGCGCAGCCAATTGTGGGCCCCATAACGAAAAACTGTCGGATAAAGAAAACGACACAAATGAGTTTTTTTAATAATAACGACGGAGTTGTTACCAATTAACTTTGTTGGAATGCAGTGGATAAAATAAAATGTCTGGCGTCGTTATCATAAAGAAATATTGCGATTGACACAGATATTTTTATATATTATTGTTAATTCAATAATTGCTACTGCACAGTATTTCCCATTATCAGATCAATAATTCATATTATTTGAATAATATTATTAGATAGCATTATTGGAAATGTCTAAGGAAGTTTTGTCGAGAAAAGGGGTTAGGTTAATCTAATTGCGCGCCAGTAAGGAGAAATCCTTATCGGAAAGCCCCATCTTTCCTGGGAACGACCTGGTTGTCAATATTGTAGTTCTGTAATATTATTTTTAAATAATTAATTATTGATTTATATGATAATAAAATATTTATTTTGTGGATATAAAAGAAGGAAATAATGCTGAGGTATTTTTGTCAGTATTTTGGTGTAGAAAATCATCCGTTTGTGGATTTCGGACATTTTCTATTTGAAATTTCGAAAAACTTTCTTCTGTAAAGTTGTAGAGAATTTAATTTCCTATAGAAAGGACATGAGATTTGAATTTTTCTGATAAAAGAACTATTTTTCATGAATTATTGAAGTTCTAGAATATTGTGTCAGAATTGATTTTTGGGGTTAAAAATATTTTTTTAATAAAAAACGTTTTTTAATGGTGGGCCCCACTTGGTGAGCTGATGAATTAGTCAAAGGTGGGCTTGACAATTTTTTAAATAAAATATTATTATTTTATTAAATTTTCTGCTTTGGTGTTCTAAGCATTTTTCTATAAATAGGGTGCTGAATTAGAATTTGAAAATCAAACCAGAATCAGAAGTTTCTCTCTCTATAATATCGAGCGTATTTTTGTGAGTTTTTAGATACTTTGAGTATTACTATTCAGCGCAAGTTTTCTTTAGCCTTATATCCGACATTCCAATTAGAAGTACTATCCTTTTGAGGTAAGGGATGTTATTTTCTTTCGTAAATGATGTTATTCTTTTTAATATTATTATACCAAAATATTGGCATGAATTTTATTATGAAATTCTTACCTTTTTAAATCGGGTTACTTATTCACGTATCGACTAATTATTCACGAATCGATTTACTTATTCATCGAAAAATGAAATTTTCTTCTTTTTGTCCAAATTGGTTATTATGGGTTCTATCTTTGATTGGATCCAAGTTTTGAGCTTACTTTTGAATTTTACTCCACAAAGTAGTATTATGGGGTATTTTTGAACTTGGATAAACTAAAATTACGAATCCTTATTTTTGTCCTTTATCTCACTGGATTCGTTCTTTAAAATATTTTTCATCATCTTAAATTTTAAATGATGATACGAAAGAATATCTTTGGCCTGTAGTGCAAAGATGACAGGTGTTGAGATGAACATAACCAACTGGTGATATAAATGAATATCTTTCGCCCGTAGTGCAAAGATGAATATTTGATTTGAGATATATATTGATTGACAGGGATAAAATATTGATTATGGACTTTCAAATCATAGAATATAGTAGACATCATTTTCTACTTAATTCTTCTGATATATTGTTATTTCCGCTGCAGTTGTTGATCTAAAACTTGTTATCCATAATATTTTATCTGATTTGTTGAAGACTAACGATAAATTGTTCTTTATTATCTTAGTCATAATATTCCTTATTAAATTTAGTTGAGCTCGCCTTTTCATCTATTGTCTCTTGTGAAATGAGAATGTTCGAGGGACTAGTCGGGGAGCAGAGTGATGGGCGAGACTTAAGAAGCGATAGTAGTCCCTCACTATTTTTATAAAATAGTGTGATAATAGTTGTAATGAGGACTTAGTTTGAATGTTTAAATTTTCTAGATGTTTGTAGACGACACTCTCATGTTGTCCGGTCGTATTTCCACGACCTTGTGTTATAAAAGATTGTATTTGAATTCTGTACCATGTATTTGGCGACTCAGAATGGGTTGGGTTGACTGGACCTATTCTGGGGGTGTCACAGTTGGTATCAGAGCTTAGAGATATGATCTCTGGCGCAGATCGGGGAATAGAACTAGGAGGGGAGGGACGAGTAAATCCTTCCCTAGTATGTCCTACCTAAGCTTATTTGGTATTTAATTGATGGGTCGGGGTATAGGGTTGATATGTTAATTTGTGAATTAACCCTTGTTTTATGGCAGTATTGAGAATGGTAGCTGGGAATGTTAACAATGAAGTGAATGAGACCATGGAGACACCTTTGATCACCAACGAGGAGAACGTGCAACAGGAAGACAATATTCCTCATGTGAACAACGATACCGAACAGACAATTAACGAAGGGATGTTTAGAAGCTTTTTGCAGTTCATGCAAACCCAGACGAGGGAGACTCGTGCGCAAAATACAGGTAGAAATAATAACAACACGCGGACTGTCACCGCCAAACAATTCAAAGAGTTAGGACCACCAGAGTTTTTGGGAAAACCAGATCCGATCAAGGCGGAGACGTGGGTTAAGCAAATTTCAAAGATATTTGATGTCTTGGGATGCACGGAGGAGCAGAAGGTTCCATTCGCCACCTTTATGTTCCGTGGAGAGGCAGATTACTGGTGGGAATCTGTGAAGCGTACCCAAACTGCCGCACTCAAGATGTCTTGGGAAGCATTCCAGAAACTGTTCAATGATAAGTACTTTCTTGAAAGTATTCGTCATATGAAAGAGGTAGAGTTCATCAGAATGGAATAAAACAACATGACTGTGTCCTAGTACGAGGCTAAGTTCGCGGAGTTGTCCAGGTTTGCACCTCATTTGGTGGAGAATGAGGAACGTATGACGCGAATGTTTCTGAGAGGTTTGAAACCCGAAATACGTCAATACCTCATTTCTCATAAAAAAAAATTATATTCAGATGTAGTAAACAGGGCTCAGTTATTAGAACGAGATAATGATTATGTTCAACCAAAGGACAACAACCAAGGTCGTACCGGTGGCGGCAGTCATTAGAGCAATGACAACCAGCGGGGAGGAAAGCATCATGACAGAAGCGGTAACCACTCCGGTGGTAATCGTGGCCACGACAATAGAAGAAGTGATTCAGGAGGATATTTCAAGAAGAGAAGGTACAACAATGAGAGTGTGAAGACGTCGACATCAGCATCACCATCAACTGTTTCTAGGGGAGGAGAACGACCGCCGGTCGTATGCTATAAATGCGGAGAAGAGGGACACATCAGTCCCAACTGCACACAGCAATCCAAGGTGTGCTATAACTGTGGAAAGGAAGGACATATAGCTCGAGTGTGTCCTGTAGCGAAACCAAGTCCAGCGGGGATGACGATTCCTAAAGCTGTTCCGGACAAGTCAAAGTCAGTGGTTCCTTGAAGAGCGTTTGTCATGACTTCCCAAAACGTGAGGAACCCGAATAAATTTATCACGGGTTAGTTAATTATAAATTTTTGCGAAATCTATACCTTATTAGATATCGGTTCTACCCATTCTACTCGTGCTCAACGTTTGAACTGAAATTCAAAAAAAAATTAGACTTTGACTTATCTGTTGAAATTTCGTTGGGGGAAACCTTCGTTACATCTATAGTTTACAAATCGTGTTTAATTCAAATTGGTACACTCACACTTCCTATTGATCTTATATCTTTGAAAATTCTTGCATTTGATGTGATTTTTTGAATCAATTGGTTAACCACTCATCATGCCAAAATTGATTGTTTCGTAAGGTTGTTAGCTTTCATTCAAACAACCAGACTACAAAAATCAATCAATGTCATTTCAAGTCATAAAGTTATTCGTTTATTGAAAAAACGGATGTCAAGCTTTCTAAGCCCATGTCACTGATTTAAATCAGAATACATCATATTTGAATGATATTTTTGTTGTTAATAAGTTTCCTGATGTATTTTTTGAAGAACTTTCCGGTCTATCCCTAGATGTAAAGTTGTATTCTTTATTGACCTTTAACTAGATACAAAACCTGTGACGCCCCCAAAATAGGTCCATTCCATCCAACCCATTCTGAGTCGCCAAATACATGGTACAAAAATAACTACAACTTTATTAATACATTTGTCGTGCAAAATACGACAACATATATACTGTGAGTTTAAATACAGATATTACCATCTAGACAATATCCACACGCAAATAAATTCCCATCATAATTATTGATACATTATTTTACAAAATGGTGAGGACTCTTTGAACAACTCTCTCTAGTAACCTTCATTCCATACCCGACTAGTACTTTCGCTACATTCTCGCCTCCCCGAGAAGAAAAATGGAACAACAAGGAAAAGGGTAAGCTCAACTAGCATTGGGTAAAGAATATTATGACTAAGATAATATACAACAAATTATCGTTAGTCTCCAACAGGAAAAATCTAATAGAATACAATAGACAACCGGTTTTAAATCAACAATCTGCAATTTGAAACAACAATTCATTAGAAGAGTTAAGTAGAGAATGCAAACTACTATCTTCTATATATGAATTTAAAAGTTTATCGTCGATATTTTATCCCTGTAACATCAATTAATATATATCTAGAATCAAATATTCATCTTGCACACTACTGTGCCAAAGATATTCATCATTAGTCATGTATTCATCTAAACACCTATTCATCTTTGCACCACGGGCCAAAGATATTCATCGAAATCATTCATCTTTGCACTACAAGCCAAAGATATTCAATAATATCATCATTTAAGACCGAGGATGATGAAAATATTTTTAAAGAAAGCGAATCCAATTGAAACAAAATGACAAGGATTAAGGATTAAGGATTTGTACTTTGTTTTATCCATGTCCAAAAATACCTCAAAAATAATCATAGTGGTGTAAAATTCAAGAATGATCAAAACATGGATACAATCAAAGCTAGTATCCACAATAGATATTTTAGATTTAAAAGGAAAATTTTTATTTTTCGATGAATAATGCCGATTCGTGAATAATTGTCGTATCGTGAATAGTCTCATGCAGTATCGTGAATAGTAACTCAGACACCAAAAGTTCCAAATTTGATAAAAACTTGATTAATATTTCAAAGATAATGATATTGAAGAAATAATATCATTACTTAAAAAAATAATATCCCTTACCTCGAAAAGACAAGACTTTAGTTGAAACACCAGGATAAAGGCTATGACTTGAACTTGCAGACCAGTATAGCAATACTCAAAGTATACTCAAAATACTCACAAGAATACGCCGATAATATATAGAGAGAAAACTTGATTTACGGTGTGATTTTCAATTCTAACATAAGCACCTATTTATAGGAAATGCTTTGAACACTAAAGCGTAAAATTTAATATAATATTAATATTTACAAAACACATTCCTACGCCCACTTTGAAATCTGATTTCAGCCACCAAGCACGTGTTAAAGATGGCCACCAACATTTGAAAAACGTTTTTCTTAAAAAACATAATTAAAACTTCCAAAAATCAATTATTTCGGAGCTTCGGAACTTAAATAATTCATAATAAATATCTTTTTTGCCAAAAAATTCGAATCTCGCAAGTTTTTATAGAAAATTCAATTCTCTACAACTGCGAGAAGAAAGTTTTTCCAAATTCCAAGCGAAATTGGAATGAAATCCATAAGCCAAGGCGATTTTACAATTTATAATCAAATTTGATCAATAATTGTGTCCACCAACACACAAAATATGTGTTAAACATTTAATGCCACAAAATACTCTTCCTCCTCATATACTCATATATCCTACATTCATTATAAAAATATCACATAGTTAATATATTATTAAAATAATATATTTAAATGAATTATTTTATCGAAAAAGATAAAATATTAATTTTCAACAATTGTCATTTTAAAATTTTTCCATATATATCCACATAAAATCAATATTTTTCTCATCATATAAATCAATAATTAATTATTCACAAATAATATTTACAGAATCACGATCTTGCGCAACGGTAGTTTCCGGGAAAGAGGGCTTTCAATAAGAATCTCTCCTTCTTGGTAGCGCATGCAATTAGGTGACCAAACCTCTCCTTAGACATAACTTTCTAGACATTGCCAATAATGTTATCCAATAATATTATTCAGATAATATGAATTATTGTCTCCGATAATGGAAAATACTATGTAATGATAATTTATTCAAACAACAAAGTAATATAAAATATCAATGCAAAGAATTATTGAGTCAATAAAATAAAATCTTTGAATAGTAATTCTTTGTAACAATTATTGAGTAGTGCCTTCTTACGTAAGAATCAATAATTGGTGCAATACCGTGTCTTCTTGCTCAACAACGCCAGTATTAGTGTGTTTTAACCACCGGGTATTCCAACAAGATAATCTGTGAATAACTACGCCAGTTATTTATAAACAACTTATATTTGTCGTTTTCTTCATCCAATCGCTTCAAGTTATGGGGCCCATAAAAAGATCGCAATACCATTGCATACGAATATTCCCAAGCGATCTGAATATTCCACGACCAAACGAATATTCCCAAACAATAATGAATATTTTATAACCACTTGCTTATTCGAAATATTTGCGTATTTTACCCATAACTATCCACATTAATCAAATCAACCCTTACTATTTCAAAATAATAAATAGAGAAAAATAAATTTCATTTATTAATAATTTGGGGTCTTACAAAACCAATTTCTAAAACCCCATATCGAATTGTTCTTATTGAACTTCAGGATTTAAATCCAACTACAGGAGTTGTTAGACATCGGCTTTATACGTTTTAGTATGTATCTTTTGGGTGCTCTTGTTTTATTTGTAAAGAAGAAAGACGGTAGTATATGACGTTGTATTAACTATCGGGAGTTGAACCATGTCACCATCAAGAATAGGTATCCGTTATCTCGCATTGATGACTTGTTTAACCAATTGTGAGATGATGTCCAAGGTTGGGACATGAGTCACAGTTGGTATCAAATATTTGGATCATTTCGTGTGTGTTATGATTGATAACATCCTAATATACTCCAAAAGCCTCAAATATTTTTTCCAAAAAGAACTCAATATGCGAAAACGACGTTGGTTGGAGCTGTTGAAAGATTACGATCATACCATCCAATACCAATCTAGAAAAAGTGAACGTTGTAGCTGACGCGTTGAGTAGAAGATCGTATGCGGGTACAAGTGCGATATTGTCCACACGAAGCCCATTTTGTATGACGTAAAAAGGATGAAGATAGAGTTAAAGACTCCAGAGACCCACATAATGATGTCAAATGTACGCGTAGAACCAACTTTAATGGATAGAGTTAAAGTTGCTCAATCTACAGATCCGGAGCTGACGAATATGAAGAAGAAAAAGCAAGAAGATACTATTCCCAAAGCAAGAATCGATGCAGAGAAAATACTTCGAGTCAAATCCAGACTTTGTGTTCTTAACAACTATGATTTGAAGTATGGAATCATGATGAAGGCACACAATACATCGTTTGCAATCCATCCTGGAAGTACCAAAATGTATCGTGATCGTCAACCTACATTTTGGTGGAGCAATATGAAGAGAGAGATCACGGAGTTTATCTCGAAGGGTTTAACGTGTAAACGTGTCAAGGCGGAGCATCAAGTGCCAAAGGGTCAGCTCGCAGAAAACTATGGGCACCGATTTACGATTCATTGGTAAATTTAAAATTCTTGATCGAGTAGAAAATGTGGCCTATAGACTCGCTTTACCTTCAAGCATGTCTCATATTTATAACATTTTTCACATATCTGTGATACGTAAATACGTGAAAGACACAAACCACATTATTGAGTTAGAACCGGACGAGATATCCGAAGATTTAACGTACGAGGAGGTACCTGTCAAGATCTTCGATAGGAAGGAGCATGTCCTACGCACAAAGGTTATACCACAAGTCAAGCTTTTGTGGAGGAACCATGCTATTGAGGAAATGATCTGGGAGTTGAAATCGGAAATGAAAGCAAGGTATCCTCATCTTTTCGAAACACCAGGTATGCACGTTAATTTCGAGGACGAAATTTCATAAGGATGGGAGGTTGTAAGACCCCAACTTTTATGAAAATAAATAAATAAATTGAATTTCCTCTATATATTTATTTTGAATAGTAAGGGGTTGATTTGATTAATGTGGTAAGTTATGGGTAAAATGCGCAAATATTTTTTTAATAAGCAAGTGGTTATAAAATATTCATTGTTTTCGGGGAATATTCGCTTGGTCGTGGAATATTCTTGCTGTCGGGGAATATTGGTACGACGGCGTAGTAGCTAATTATGGGCCCTATAACTCTAAAAAAAATTTTGGATGAAGAAAAGCGACACAAATGAAGTTTTTTTTAATAATAACTACGAGTTGTTACTGAATTAACTTTGTTGGAATACACGGTGGGTAAAATAAAATGTCTGGCGTTCGTTAAAGAGTATTACCAGACAGTATTATTGCAGTATTTTTATATTATTATTAATTCAATAATTGCTCTTTCGCATGATATTTTCCATTATCGGATCAATAATCATATTATTTGAATAATATTATTAGATAGCATTATTAGCAATGTCTAAGGAAGTTTTGTCGAGAAAAGGGTTAGAGTTAATCTAATCAATTGGCCAAGATAAGAGAAATCCTTATCTGAAAGCCCTCTTCCTGGAAACGACTTGGTTGTCAATATTGTAGTTACGTAATATTATTTTTAAATAATTAATTATTGATTTATATGATAAGAAAATATTTATTTTGTGGATATAAAAGAAGGAAATAATGCTGAGGTGTTTTTATCAGTATTTTGGTGTAGAAAATCATCCGTTTATGGATTTCGGACATTTTTTGTTTGGAATTTCGAAAAACTTTCTTCTGTAAAGTTGTAGAGAATTTAATTTCCTATGGAAAGGACTTGAGATTTGAATTTTTCTGATAAAAGGGCTATTTTTCATGAATTATTGAAGTTCCAAAATATTGTGTCGGAAGTGATTTTTGGGGTTAAAAATATTTTTTTAATAAAAAACATTTTTTTAATGGTGGGCCCCACTTGGTGAGCTGATGAATTAGAATTTTTGGAGTTAAACTTGAGGTAGCTAATTTCTTAAAGAATTAAGTGGAAATTGATTTTTAAAAAATAGTAAATGAATTTTAAAAATTCCGAAAAAAATATATTTTCATTATGGGACTATATTATGCTAAATCCCGAAAAGAAATATTTTTTAAATTTGATTTGGTATTTTTCATGAAAATAGTTTAATTCTGAACATATGAGTTAAATATCTTTATGTGAAGTAATAAAAGTTGAAAATAGGATTTTATGGCTAGAGAATCCTATATAGAGTATATGCATATTTTTGATGAGGATTTGATAATTGGTGATGATATTTTATGAGTATGACATTTTTGAATGATTAAATGCATTATATGGTAAAGCGTAAACAATTAAGATAAATTGTTTATAAATTTAAGAAGTGATTAAAATATTGTTATAATATTAATGATATTAGATTATGAGATTATTAAGTGATTGATAACATGGGATATTCTTGAATCTGGATAAATTATATTATAAATGTTTAATATTTATCCTTTATCTCATTTGATTGATTCTTTATATCATTATCCTCCGTATTTATATTATGTTGAAAGTCATATATGTGGCTGTAGTGCATAGATGGACTTGGTATGATTATGACCGACTGGATTGTTTCGGCATAATCATAGCAGTAATTGAAAACACAATTATCTTTAAGTAGTAGTGCATGGATAATTTGTGGTCGGATGATCTTAATGAATATCCTCGGCACGTAGTGCGGGGATGATTCGATGATGTGGATTAATTATTGAAATGAGTCTCAAAGAATGAAATATTAATTCATGGATGTGTTCAAAGTCATCGTGGCTTACGCATGCATAGATGGACTTGGTATGATTATGACCGAGGATTGTTCGGCATAATCATGCAGTAATTGAAAACACAATTATCTTGGTAGTAGTGCATGAATAATTTGTGGTCGTGATCTTAATGAATACACAATTATCTTTGGTAGTAGTGCATGGATAATTTGTGGTCGTGATCTTAATGAATACACAATTATCTTTGGTAGTAGTGCATGGATAATTTGTGGTCGTGATATTAATGAATACACAATTATCTTTGGTTTGTAGTGCATGGATAATTTGTGGTCGTGATATTAATGAATACACAATTATCTTTGGTAGTAGTGCATGGATAATTTGTGGTCGTGATCTTAATGAATACACAATTATCTTTGGTAGTAGTGCATGGATAATTGTGGGTCGTGATCTTAATGAATACACGATTATCTTTGGCCGTAGTAGTGCATGGATAATTTGTGGTCGTGATCTTAATGAATACACGATTATCTTTGGCCGTAGTGCATGGATAATTGTGGTCGTGATCTTAATGAATACACAATTATCTTTTGGTAGTAGTGCATGGATAATTCGTGGTCGTGATACTAATGAATATCCTTGGCCCGTAGTGCGAGGATGATTCGATGATATGGATTAATTATTGAAATTTGAGTCTCAAAGAATGAAATATTAATTCATGGATGTGGTAAAAGTCATCTTTGGGCGTAGTGCATTGATAGACTTGGTATGATTATGACCACGGATTATTCGGTATAATCATTATCAGATTGAAAACACGAATATCCTTTGCCGGTGAGTGCATGGATAATTCGTGGTCGTGATCTTATTAAGCTAAGTCTCGGTATTATTGGTTTTACTGGTTGTATATCTTTAGCTTTGTAGCAAAGATGAATTGTTAATGAATAGCTTTGGCGCAGATTTCAAAGATGAATTTAATATTTTTAAAGCGATAAAGGTATTCAAGGTATCCTCATCTCTTTATCATACAGTCATTACCCTAATTTCGAGGGTGAAATTCCATAAGGAGGGAGATTGTGAGACCCCAGATTTTATCGATAAAGATTTAAATTTTTTGAAATAATTTTTTATATTATGGTGTGAATTTGAGATAATATTATAGTTGTGGGTAGTATTTATAAATTTTGCAAAAGTATGCAAGTGGTTATATTATATTCGATTGGTGGGGAATATTCGGTTTAGCGGGGAATATTCATACAACTACCAATCATTGGTGGACCTACATTAACGTAATTATTATTCGGATTGAAAAGCGACAAAAATATTTTATTGAAATAACGGCGGAAGTTTTACCGTAGTTCTTGTTGAACTACTCAGTAGTAAAAGTACGATGTACGTGTGGTTGCATAGTATTACGGTATTGATTATTGATGCTTATGTGAGAAGTCACTCGGTTTGATTCCATTATTGTCGATTAATAATATGAATTATTATAGCGATAATGACGTTTTGTTTTATTCGTATTATTAACGTAATAAAAAGCGAAACATCTTTTTATATAAAATAGAATACTTTATTAAAGTTATTCTATAAATAGAATATATTATATTTTATTATGCATAGTGTTGCATAGTGTTTTGCATAGTGTTTTGCATAGTGTTTTGCATAGTGTTTGCATAGTAAAATGTTTTTATATAAATAGAATATATTATATTTTATTTAAAAGATTTTTCTTTAAATATGGACCGTCAGATTAAAGTAAATCAATCTGGACCGTTCATGGATTAATTCTTATGCATTCCATTTTCCTATAAATAGAAGCTCATTCCTTCATTATTTTCTTACGAATTCATTGAAACTCTGAGAGAGAAATTATAGAGAGAAACTATAGAGAGAAAATTATAGAAAGAAGAAGAGTATTCTGCTACTTCACTACTTCTATATTAGGTTCTTTTTTACTGTAAGGGGTGTTATTCTTTCTTCTTGAAGAGAACTTACATTATTCCATTCATTATTATTACATTGGAATAACTTTTGTAAAAAGTGGCATACCCTATACATAACTTTATTATATGTGGTATACCCTATACTTGGTGAAATCCTTATGTTATTCCATTGCTTATTATTACATTGGAATAACTTTTGTATCATGCTGGTTTACCCTATACTTGGTGACATTCTTCTATTATTACGTTGGAACATCACATGCGTGTGTTTTACAGGACTGGTTCGTTCCGCTTTTTATTATTCTGTTGGAACATCACATGCATGTGTTTTACAGGACACGGTTAAAATCTTTATCATTCTGTTGGAATATCCTATCTGTGTTTTTTACAGGATCTGGTTCCATCTTTATTATTCATTGGAACATCCTGCTTGTGAATTTCACGACTGGTTCCGTTATTATTATTCTACATTGGAATAACATACATCTGCAATCACCGCATGCATGGTGATTTCTTTTGTTATTCCATTCTTTATTATACCCGGTTGGTTAAAACTTTGACTTCTATACTCCATGAAATTAGTAGAATATCCTTGATATTTGCGTTTCATCGATATCTTTTCATGGAAATATTCTTACGATCATTCTTGAATTTTACTCTACTGAAAAAGATATCATGTTGACAATTTGGACGTTAATAATTCATGGATTAAATAATTCTTGAACTTGTTTTATTGAATTACTATGTCATTGTCATCATCCTCATGTTATATTATGTTATCTTTGGCTTACGTGCATAGATGAACTTAGTATGATTATGACGAGGATCATTCGGTATAATCATGACTTGATATAAATGATGTGACAAAAGTCCTCGGTGGTTTTTGTAATGCGATGATGGATAGTTTTTGGTATGATTATGACCGAGGGGTGATTCGGTATAGTCGTGACCATTGATAATTTGATGAAAATCCTTGATAGTAGATACGGGGATGATTAGATGTGGTGGTTTATTTATTGTCGAGTCTCAATGATAAAATTGATGAAAACCTTTTAAAACCTAAAAGATAGTAGACTTTATTCTCTACTTGACTCTTTTAATGGATTCGTATATTCCACTGCAGATTAAAGCGTTGTCTACATTATTTTATCGGTTTAACTTTGTTGAAGGCTAATGATAATTTATTCTGCATTATCTTAGTCATAATATTTCTTCTTGGCTAGTTGAGCTCACCCTTTCTTTCTTTATTCTCTTCAGGAAATGAGAATATATTTGGGACGAGTCGGGGAGCGGAGTAATGGTCCGAGAGGATAGCATTAGTAGTCCTCATTTATTCGTGAAATAGTGTGATAATAGTTGTAATGAGGACTCCTTTTGAGTTTGTATAATATCTAGTAGATAATATTTGTATTCAAACTCACGATTTATGTCGTATTGTACACGACAGTTATATTAGTAAGTCGTATTTGAATTTATGTACCATGTAAGTGGCGACCCAAGATGGGTGACGTATACCTAATTTTGAGAGCGTTACAGTATTGCACAGTATTTTTATATTATTGTTAATTCAATAATTGCTACTGCACAGTATTTTCCATTATCAGATCAATAATTCATATTATTTGAATAATATTATTAGATAGCATTATTGGCAATGTCTAAGGAAGTTTTGTCGAGAAAAGGGGTTAGGTTAATCTAATTGCGCGCCAGTAAGGAGAAATCCTTATCGGAAAGCCCCCTCTTTCCTAGGAACGACTTGGTTGTCAATATTGTAGTTCTGTAATATTATTTTTAAATAATTAATTATTGATTTATATGATAAGAAAATATTTATTTTGTGGATATAAAAGAAGGAAATAATGCTGAGGTGTTTTTATCAGTATTTTGGTGTAGAAAATCATCCGTTTATGGATTTCGGACATTTTCTGTTTGGAATTTCGAAAAACTTTCTTCTGCAAAGTTGTAGAGAATTTAATTTCCTATGGAAAGGACATGAGATTTGAATTTTTCTGATAAAAGGGCTATTTTTCATGAATTATTGAAGTTCCAAAATATTGTGTCGGAAGTGATTTTTGGGGTTAAAAATATTTTTTTAATAAAAAACATTTTTTTAATGGTGGGCCCCACTTGGTGAGCTGATGAATTAGTCAAAGGTGGGCTTGACAATTTTTTAAATAAAATAATATTATTTTATTAAATTTTCTGCTTTGGTGTTCTAAGCATTTTCCTATAAATAGGGTGCTGAATTAGAATTTGAAAATCAAACCAGAATCAGAAGTTTCTCTCTCTATAATATCGAGCGTATTTTTGTGAGTTTTTAGATACTTTGAGTATTACTATTCAAATCAGTAAGTTTTTTCTTGACCTTATATCCAGAGCATTCCAATTAAATCTTATCCTTTTGAGGTAAGGGATGTTATTTTTTTCGTAAATGATGTTATTCTTTTTAATATCATTATACCAAAATATTGACATGAATTTTATTATGAAATTCTTACCTTTTTCGTCGGGGTTACTATTCACGTATACGACACTATTCACGAATACGACACTATTCACCGAAAAATGAAATTTTTTTCATTTTGTCCAAGTTGGCTATTATGGGTTCTATCTTTGATTGGATCCAAGTTTTGAGATTAATTTTGAATTTTGCTCCACAAAGTAGTATTATGGGGTATTTTTGAACTTGGATAAACTAAAATTACGAATCCTTATTTTTGTCCTTTATCTCACTGGATTCGTTCTTTAAAATATTTTTCATCATCTTAAATTTTAAATGATGATACGAAAGAATATCTTTAGCCTGTAGTGCAAAGATGACAGGTGATTATTTGATGAATATCTTTGGCCTGTAGTGTAAAGATGAACGATTACTTGATGAATATCTTTGGCCTGTAGTGCAAAGATGACAGGTGTTGAGATGAACATAACCAACTGGTGATATAAATGAATATCTTTGGCCCGTAGTGCAAAGATGAATATTTGATTTGAGATATATATTGATTGACAGGGATAAAATATTGATTATGGACTTTCAAATCATAGAATATAGTAGACATCATTTTCTACTTAATTCTTCTGATATATTATTATTTCCGCTGCAGTTGTTGATCTAAAACTTGTTATCCATAATATTTTATCTGATTTGTTGAAGCTAACGATAAATTGTTCTTTATTATCTTAGTCATAGTATTTCTTCTTGGAAATTTAGTTGAAAGCTCACCCTTTTCATCTATTGTCCTCTTAAGGAAATGAGAATGTCATGAGGGACTAGTCGGGGAGCAGTGATGGGCGGACTTAAGAAGCAATAGTAGTCCTCACTATTTTTATAAAATAGTGTGATAATAGTTGTAATGGGGACTTAGTTTGAATGTTTAAATTTTCTAGATGTTTGTATCGACACTCACAGTGTCTGGTCATATTTTCCACGACCTTGTGTTATAAAAGATTGTATTTGAATTCTGTACCATGTATTTGACGACTCAGAATGGTTTGGGTTGACTGGACCTATTCTGGGGGTGTCACATTTAAATACTTTGAGTGTTACTATTCAGTGCAAGTTTTGTTTAGTTGTATATCTGATATTCCAGTCAGAAGTACTGTTCTTTTGAGGTAAGAGATGTTATTTTCTTTCGTAAATGATGTTATTCTTCTCAATATTATTATACCAAAATATTGGCATGGATTTTATTGTGAAATTCTTACTTTTTCCGTTAGGGTTACTATTCACGTATACGACACTATTCACAAATACAATGTTATTCACGGAAAAATTATATTTTCTTTTAATTATCCAAGTTGGACCTATTCTGGGGGCGTCACCCTAATAATCTTAAATTCATCTCAAACACTCACGACAACTATTACCAGTAATCAAATAACTTATACTCACTCCGTCCCATAGTTATAGGCTGATTTTTCATTTTGGGATGTCCCAATATATAAGCTACTTACTATTTATAAAATTTAGTTGGTACATTGTATTACTTTTATGCCCTTATAATAAATATTCAACCATTACTTTTTTTTGAAGAAACAACATTCAAAGTCATTATTTTTATCACCGCATTTAATGTTGTTGTATTCTCAATAAAAAAAATTCAATTTTTTAGGCTTTACTAGTTCTATGGTTAAGGACTTTAATGGTCAGTACACGTTAATCAATTAAATTGAGAGTTCCAGTGTGATACGTAAGGAATAATTACCTTATTCATTAATTCCATATTAAGGGGTATATGTGGAATTTTTTTTAAAAAAATTGTCACTTAAATGATTTTCTTAAACTATGTGTCAAAAGAAATCAGCCTATAACTATGAAACGGAGGGAGTACCAAACAAAAATGATAAGACATGACCAATATCTATTCTCAATAATCAAATACCCAGTAATTTAAATTTCAATAGGCATCTTACATGACCTGTTTACAACATAATTCTCTCACTTATCATTTTTTCAAATTTCAACTCTAACTCTGTCTTTGATTTCCAAATGTATATTTCTCAACGCGACTTATTTATATATTTGCTAGGGTGAGAACAAAAATCGAAAAAATCAAATCATAAAAAACCGTAACCAATTTTTCAATAAACCGAAACCGAAAAAAACCAAACCTCACATTTGGTTACAACAATGGTTAGTAGTGAAAGACCACACCAAATTAATTGAACCAAAAAATATATATATATATATATATATATATATATATATATATATATATATATATATATATGGAGATCATCCACAAAGAATCCAGTTCTTTGTAGTCTTTGTCTGTAACAACCTTTTTGGACGTAGAAGTGCGACATTAATGCAAACATATAAAAAAAAAAAAAAAAAAAAAATCCCAATAGTAAGAGCCTCTCAAACACAAAAAAAAAAAAAATCCCAATAGTAAGAGCCTCTCTAAACACAAAAAAAAAAAAAAAAAAAAATGTCAATAGTAAGAGCCTCACAAACACAAAAAAAAAAAAAATGTCAACTATAGCAAATGTTTGTTTTTATAAAACAAATGTTTTTATTTTGTTATAAAATATAGCAAATGTTTGTTTATTTTATAAAAAATGTTTTATTTTGTTATAAAATATATTATAAAAACATTTGTTATAAAATATTTGTTTTTATAAAACATTTTTTTTTTTTTAAGTTAGTAAAAAAAAAAAAAAATGTTTTATTAAAACAAATATTTTATAACAAATGTTTTTATAATAATTTAAAATAAAAAAAATGTTTTATTAAAACAAATATTTTATAACAAATGTTTTTATAATATATTTTATAACAAAAATAAAATATTTGTTATAAAATATTTGTTTTTATAAAACATTTTTTTTTTTTTACTTACGTAAAAAAAAAAAAAAAATGTTATATAAAACAAATATTTTATAACAAATGTTTTTATAATATATTTTATAACAAAATAAAACATTTTTTATAAAATAAACAAACATTTGCTATATTTTATAATAAAATAAAACATTTGTTTTATAAAACAAACATTTCTTTATGGTTGACATTTTTTTTTTTTTTAGTGATAAAGTAGAGGCTCTTACTACTGGATTTTTTTTTTTTTTTTTTTTTTTTTTTGTGGAAGAGGCTCTTACTATTGGAATTTTTTTTTTTTTTTTTTTTTTTGATATGATATCTTAAGCATGTTCGCACTTCTCCGTCAAAAAGTGCAATGTATATATAAAGACTTAAAGAACTCTCAGTATGGGGATTTCCCTATATATATATATATATAGGTCAGATGAGAGGATCCTTTCTTTTAAATTTTTTTTTTTTTTTTTTTTTTTTTAAAAAACTAAAAAAGTTTAATATTTATGAATGAAATTTTTTCATAATACAGTGTTTTGGGTACGTATAACAAAACATGTATGTACAGTCTGGGCAGACTGTACCACCACTTTTTGGTATAGGTATTCAAAACACGCCCAAAACATGTATTATGTAAAATTTGGTTTATAAAATATTAAACTTTTTTTTTAGTTGTTAAAAAAAAAAAAAAAAAAAAAAAAAAAATGTCCCTCATTTTAAGAAAGTAAAGGATCCCTTACTTGATATATATATATATATATATATATATATATATATATATATATATATACACACAACACATACACACACAAACGCACACCCTTAGATACACACATGTATGGTAAAACTCTAGTATATGATTACTAACTTAATAATAGAAAGTGTATCTATGAATGAATTAATTCTCCACGTGTTGTTAGTTTTTTAGATGTTTTCATTCATTTATTTTCTTTTTTGTCCATTTAAAACTCAATTACGGATTGAGTGTATAACATAACCTCCTCATCCCGTCCCCTAACCAGATTGTATACGCTAGTCTTTTTAAGTGTGTGGTTTAAAAAAGAGGTAAAAAATGATAAGAGACGTGTGAAATTAATTTATATAAGAAAAGATATAAGTGTAAATACGAGAGGGAGAGAGAGGAAGTGAAACACTTGGAAAATTATTATTTTGTTTGTGAAGTTTGAAAAAGTTTCAGTTGTAAGCCTCTATAAGTATTCAATTACTTTTTAAAATGAGTAATGCTATGGTGATAAAAGAAAGTTACAAAAAATTAGATACAAAATAATGTGTCGAATTATAATTAGTTAATATTCTAGCAGGGTTCAATGGCTATAACCATTCATTACCATACATGTTATATCCTTTTTTAAGTAACCGAACTTGTCACCGAAACATTATTATTTTAAACTATATAAATTTTGAGAAGTCTCTACTTTTTCATAATCGAATAAACCTTTTAGTTTCATTTTGATCTATATTTGAAATTAATTATTTTTATTTGAAAATGGTAATTGCTTTATCTAAAATTTTCAAGATTCACATCAAAACACATTATTTGAATTATTATAACAAAATTGAACTATAATTTCTATATCGATGTGGGTGGGATCTTTTATTATTCATGTGAGAATTAAGGATGTTGTGGAACTATTATTTTGTTTGTGAAAATATCAATTCTCATGATTTAAAGAAGAGAATTTAGTGAATGAAATGAAAAAGATGAGAAGTAAATCCATAAATTCATAATATACACTGAAAATTTCCTGCGTGGGGGGGCTACCCGCTCCTCTTCGGCATCCTTAATGAACGCTTCTGACTAATGCTAGTACTTCGCTCCCCCTTGGCTCGCTTAATGAACGCTTCTGACTAATGCTAGTACCCGAATAAACTCTTTGTTTTAAATTTTATATAGCTTTGAGGTGTATATATTTATAGTTTTTAAATTATGTTGATATATATATCCCATTGTGTAAATTCTTATTTATTAATAATGGGCTCATATTCGCTATAATAATGCTCACTTGTTTGGTTATAACTAGAGAACTTTTAAGTGCAGATTATTGAAACTAAGCATCATAATTATGGTCTATGGTCTACTCCCTTGCTTCTGATATTAGTGTAGGAATCACGGTGTTAGGAAGTAATCGGCTAATTCTAAATCCGCAAGGTATCAAAAGCAGTTAAAATCTATATACAGGAATACTCTTTTCCTTTCAGTTAAAAGCTAGGCATAGTTTAAGCTAAACAAATCTACTTTAAGGATTTCGCTCCCCTCCATTACACATTTTCTTCAATTTCATCCAATACGTATATCAATTATTTGATCTTAATAAAATTGTAGATAATGATCAAAATACGTTAATAGATAGTTAATGATATTAAGATCAATCCTACAAAAAAAATAGAAATCATAAAAAAGATTTTAACCGTTAAAAGTTTAAAAGAATTTTCAACCATTAACATAGTTATGTTATTCAATATAATAAATTAATTGTGCGCTATTGATTTCAATTATACTATCCACAACTATAAAAATATGGTGTATTGGATGGAAAGTGTAATGGAGGGGGTCCAAGTAAGTAGACTTCAAATTATAGCTTATTTGTTGAGCTAATATTTATGATAATATATGCATTCATATAGGTTGTTATAGTGTATTAATTAAAAATCAACTTTAATCTTTGCCATTAAGAGTGTTCAAATCCAAGAATTAAAAAATTGTGTAAAAAACGTATTGTCATTGATCCGTACCCGTGTATATATATATATATATATATATATATATATATATATATAATAAAAGAACTCATTTTGAATATTTCATTTTGAGAAACCACAACAACGGTTCAGATTCATCCTAATTTAATTCTTCCAACTTAATCTAATCTATCATCCCGCCCAAATCAAACCCAGCCCTAGACGCTAGCCCTCCTGTAGTCTACCAAAATCCCTTACCCCTCTAATGACCGAGAAAGAAAGAGAAGGAAGGAAAGTGATGGTGGTGGTCGGTCACTCTTGTAACACCCCCTTCCCGAAATAGGAAGAGAGGTTACTCAAAACACAACAAAACTAAACAAAAGTTCTAGGCCACGAAAGAATAGTATTTATAACTAATAAATAACAAAAGGGTCAAACCATAATAAATGTCACAATGACTCAAACCACAATCTGATAATTATTATAACTTCAAAGAAATTAATATGTTCAGCCTAAACAGAATATCTCTAGACCATTGGATTGAAAGGAGCTCTCATCACACTTGTCTTTGATCCCCCTGAATACCTGCCGGAGGAAAAACACAGCATGAGCCAATTGCCCAGTACGGATATAGAATACAAAATAAAGAACTGAAATACCTAACTCAATTAATGAACTGAACTGAACTGAAACGAACAAAACTAACATAATGAAATAATAGGCTGAATCAACTGGCTAGGTGTTATTTCATACCGAGCTCAAAATAAAACAGAAATATACCTTGCCACACAGACAATGTCAAATATTGCCACACATGCAAGGTCAAATAATGTCACACAGGCAAGTCACACACATTGGATCGCGAATCCAATGCATGCAAAATCGGAAGGCGTGTTTGGCACAAACATCGCCACTCCGCAAAACAGAACAGAAAACTAGGGTCGGCCCATACGCCTCCCACATCAAAACACCAAATGGTCAACTCCCACCGGAGCACAAAACGGAGACGCCGTAGACTGATCACACCGCCACGGAAGGTGTCATGTCTCTCGTGTTAAGAGAGGACATCCTGTGGTACTTGCACGGTGGTTATAGCTCGTATACCCTACGGTATATTCTAATAATAATATCATGTCACAACACATGCAACACAATATTAACACAAAGGGTTCTAATATGTACATGTTAAACTGAAATGGATCATCGATACAATGTCTCAAAAATTATATTAACATGCACATTTCTACGAATATTCAATTAAATTCTATACATTATGCACTAATCTAAAGAGTACAAATATGAGTTCCAATATCGACGCCAAGATAAACTATCAAAATAAATTGACAAAGAACAATTATTGGAGGCAATACTAAATTTCAAAACGAATAGCGAAGCTAACAAACTAAAATCAAAAAGAACCAATGAAAGAAAATCACGAATCCGTCACCGAATTAAGTAATGTAATACCCAAATTATATTCCAAAAATATTCGTTAAACTCCTTCCGTCCGAACTAATCACACAATTTAACAAACAAAATATAAATTACCAAATGTAAGTTAAATTACTAATTTCAAATTACAAATTTACTTATTCCAAAACTATTTTTATTATTATTATTATTATTAAATATTTGTTACTAATTCAGACTCACATATTATACTGTTAAATAATGTTAACATTTATTCGTGCTTAACAAGGAACAAATCAGAAAACCATATCAAGATTGTATAGGCACATGTGGATTTAATTTAATAGGATCCTGCCAAATATACGAATTCTCTGCTTTCGTTCTTATGTCGCGACGGCTACTTCTCTTCTCTTTTTTAGATATAATAGATTTATTAATTAACAGATTTTATTATTATCCACATATATATAAATTAGGCCCAATTAGTAGTCCATATAATTAAGGATAAATTATATTTTATAGTACATTTGAAAACATAATTTTAAATATTTACACAATTAATATCTTTAAAATTTTATTTTTGCTTTTTTAGTACATATTTATGCTTCCTTTAATTATGGGATGTGTTTTAATTTCACGATGATATGGCAATTAGTTTTTTTTTAAAAAAAAAATTGATTTAGCGTTTTTGGGGATTGTGTTAATTTAAATTTTTTTTCTTAGTATATAGTCTCTCTTTTCTTTTTGGAAACCCTTATTTGGTGTTTTGTTTACTTTCTAAGCAAACCCTTATTCTTCTTCTTTCTACGTGTTTTACATCGATTTTTCGGGGTAGATTTTTTGTTGTCGGCGTTTGATTTTTACTTACGTGCTTGTCGTATTTTGCTTGGATCGTATTATTCTCAAGTTTTTGGTTTGTTCCTATTTATCGGTACCACATTTTACGACTTCTTTCTCTCTTTTTCCGTGATGGTCTCCACGAGGAAGAGCATGGAGGAATGGGGGTTAAGAAAGGCGATAGGAAGAGGAAAAGAGTTTTGAAGATAATTATTTGGAGGATTGAAGTTATACGTAATGGTGAAGGATAGTAGTCAAAGTCTTCTAAGCGGGGAAGAGGTTATTGTTGAAATCGGATGTTGATGATAAGAATATTGGGAGACATTCGTGGAAGAAAGCGAAATCCTTTGGTGTATATTGATTAGATTTTGAAGGTTCTGCTTTGAAAAAGTTGTCAAAGAAGATAAAGTTGAGGCTCATGTAGGAAAATGGTTCCACTGGCGAGAAACATTTGAAGGTTTCTTAATTTTTTTTAAAATTATATTTTTTAGTTGTTTTTGGTTTTTGTGTTTTTATTTTATGCATGGTGGTGTTTTGGTTTGTATTGTTGTTTTTTTTTGTTGTTGGTAGTATTATGGATGTTGAATTTGTTGTTTGATAAAATCATTGTTTCCATTCGAGTGTATTTTACGAAACACATTATATTATGTTTTAAGTTTTGTTCGATTTGTTGTTGTTAAAATTTTGTTTTCATTCATATTTTAGTATACGTCTGAAGTTTATTTTCGGTTGGTCCTTAAAGTTTCTTTTTGTGATCACACAGGTTGTTATTTGTTGTAGTTACCTGATAATTGTTATTTGGTTACCTTCCTTTATATGTTTGGAAACTGATTTTTGTAATAGTTGTGAAAATGTATAATATTTCATTAGAGTTTGTGTTGTTTTAAGGATTGTTCAAATTGTTATTGTTTAAATCCTTTGTTTTCATTCTATTTTAGTATCGAGATACTATTAGATTTATTTTTAGTTACTACATTACATTTTGTTATTATTTAGATTTATAATATCTTTGGTAACTCTTTATTTTATTTTTTTGTTACCAATATTGAAATGATTGAAGCTAGCGATACTATACTTCTTAACATGTATTTTGTTGCTGATAGAAGTAACATAATAATTGTTATTTGGTTACCTTTCTTTGTATGTTTGAAGCTGATTTTTGTAATAGTTGTTAAATTGTATAATATTTCATTAGAGTTTGTGTTATTTTAAGGATTGTTCAAATTGTTCTTGTTTAAATCTTTGTTTTCATTCTATTTGAGTCTCGAGATACTATTAGATTTTTTTTGGTTACTACATTACATTTTTGTTATTATTTAGATTTATAATATCTTTGGTAACTTGATATTTTATTTTTGTTACCAATATTGAAATGATTTAAAGCTAGCGATACTATAATTGTTAACATGTATTTTGTTTTGATGAGAAGTAACTTTGCTAATTGTTATTTGGTTACCTTCCTTTATATGTTTAGGCGATTTTTTGTAATAGGTGTTAAAATGTATAATATTTCATTAGAGTTTGTGTTGTTTTAAGGATTTTTCAAAATGTTATTGTTTAAATCATTGTTTTCATTCTATTTGAGTATCGATTACTATTAGATTTATTTTTGGTAAATACTTTAGATTATTGTTATTATTTAGATTTATATTATGCATGTAACTTGTTATTTTATTTTTTGTTACCAACATGCAAATGATTGGAAATTCTTGATATCATTCTTGTTAACATGTATTTTATTCAATAGACTTGGAGATTGATGATTGTTGATGATTTTTTATTTAAAAATTATAATTAATTTTAGTTATGATCAATTCTTTGAAATTATTTTGGTTATCATTGATATTGTTCATTTAAAAGTTTTGGTTTAAAGTTTTAATGTAGTTATTTAATTTGGTTAATGTGTTTTTAATGTAAGTTTTGCATTTTGATTTGGGATCTATTACATGAGGAGAATAGCAGCGAAATTTTTTGACCAAAAGTAATTTATTGGTGTGATATGGATGTTCTAATATTATCAAGAACAAATTATGCGAGGTATAATTGAATAAGTTTAGGTTGACATGTTTTGGAAAATTTTTAGAGTTTGGCGATACAAATGTTTTCACAGATTATTCATCGGGGCTTTGATTAGGGAAGTTTATCAAAGGGATGATGGGGAGTTATGGTTTCTATTTGGTGAGAGAGCGGGTAAGGTTTGGATTGCGAATTTTGTTTGATTTACGGCTTGAATTGGCTAGGAAATGAAAATATTGATGGTTTTAAGGGATTCAAAATCCGTTGGTGGAGAAGTTTTTGGTGATGAGGTTGTCACAGATTCTACTTATTGGGAGGATATATAGGGCGTTGTTTTTTATGATGATGATGAGGCGATTAGGATGTCCATTATTTTATTGGTTTTAATTTCATTCTAAAGCTTACATTTAAATGATTATCTTGATCAAACTTTGTTCGACTTTTTGTCTTATGGGGATATTGAAAGTTATCCATGGGGTAAATTTGCATTTCAACAGACAAAGAATTCTTTATCCATTGCAGTCAAGGGTCATATAAGGAAGGGTAAGCACGGTGGGGTGATTTACAATTTTTATAGGGATGGTCATTGTAAATCTTACAAACTTAATGGATTGCCTTATGTGTTTCAAGTTTTTTTGTTTGAAACAATACCTACTTTCAAAGTCAGAGGATTTTGTGTTGATGACCATCTTTGCTGAGAGTTGAGATTATTTAGATGGAGGAGTTAGGAAAGCCTCCCAAAATGAGAAATTGAATGACCTTATTTTTGGATGCAGTCGGTATGTTGGTTTCGGTTGGTTTATATTTGGTTTCCATTTATATTTTATATTGGTTTTGTTATTTTTTTTTTGTATTGTTTTGCTTATGTTTTATATTTAATCTTTTTGACATGGTATATTTGTTGTTATTATTATTTTTTAGGTTGATCGTTCGAATATTGTTCTACGGTTGATGAAAAGGTTCGGTTGGGGTTAGGGGATTTCCATTTTTTAATGGAAATGATATTGCGAGCAAAATTTCTTATGTTAAAGGTGACTCATCAAGGAAGTTTAATGATATTGGGTTTTCTATTTACGATGTGGAAGAAGTTATTGATAAGCGGGTAAAACCTTTAGAAGGTAAGATGATGGAGATGAAAAAGATATTGAGAATTTGGGTGTTGAGTTAAAAGACCAGCTGCAAGTGTTTCAAATCTTGATTTGCATGGATATAAAAAGATGATTAGAAAGTTGGTCGATGGGTCGGTCTAGTTATAGCAAACATAAAATGTTTTTTTTTTGTTGAAGATGATGATGATGATGATGATGATGATGATGATGATGATGGTGATGGTGATGGTGATGGTGATGGTGATGATGATGCTGATGATGATGTTGGTGTTGGTAATGGTGATGGTGATGGTGATGGTGGTGATGATGATGGTGGCTTGATAATGATGATGTTGATGATCTTTGATGGTTACTGCTGCTGCTGATGATGATGATGATGATGAGTTGGGTGAGAACGTTGATGTTGGTAATATTAAAGGGAGTGTTGATCCTCTTGTTAGTGGTGTTGTTGGAAATCAGTCTGAGGAAGAGGATGCACAGGTTTACATTTATTTTAGTTTTTCATTTTATTTTTCATGCTTATTAAGTAAATGCTTACTTCTTTTTTTTTTTATTATGATTCAAAGCAAGAATGTTGGTTTAAATTCTTACGGGAAAGAGATAGTTGTTTATACTCTAGAGGGTTAAAATTCATGTTGTGATGAAAAGGTTAATCATTTTTTTAAAATGTTATTTTTTTAATCTGTTATATTTATAAACTATTTTTTTAATAAAGTGAGAAGATGGATGATGTTCTAGCTTTGATATTTTAAGTCGATCTAGTGGAAAGAAAATTGTTGTTTTTACCCCATTGAGGTTTGTTATTATCTTTATCGACAATTTAATTAATTTGTTGTATTAGTTAGTTTGCTATAGTGTTTATGTTTGTATTGATCAAAAGTTTTGTATTTTAACTTGATATTGACCTGTTTTTTTTGTGTCATGTATTGTAAAACATTACGAGGATAATAAATTGAAGGATCGGACATTTCTATACTTGATGATGGTGGTGTTTACAACTCAGATTTAATTGATGTTTTGAAGTTGAAAAATCTGCTATGCAACACCAATTTAAGCGGGCCTGATTCTTGCATTTGCGAAAAGTCTTTGTTTTGAAGAGTCCTTTTACTTCAAAGTTTGGTTAATTTGGTTCTACCTCTTGGATGTGGATGTTCGTCAATTACCCCATTTCTATCGGCATTTCGAGGATATCTGTATGTGTATTCCTTCAAAAGATGAAGATGTTCTTTTTGAAGCGGTGGTTTAAGATTGGATTAAATAACTTAGGAAAAGGTATGTATATTGGAGTATAATATATTTTCATTATGTTTTTTAGTAGGATATAAAATAATTTTCTTGGTTTTTTGCATTGTATTCTTGTTTTGAAGGATTGAAAAGTTTTAGGGTAATGATGACAAAATTGAGCCTTCATTGATTTGGAGTGCGTACTTGATAGCTTCAAAAATGTGGTTTACAAGCTTAAGACCCCGGGCGATTGGCTTGATGATGATGTGAGTTTTTTTACCTTTGAATACATGTTTGTTAGTTTTGGTCACCTTATTGAATTATATTGGTAACTATTTGAATATTTATTGAAAACTATTATGTTACATTATTATTTTTATTTTCCTTTGTTTAACTCGATTGTTATTTTGTTTTTTAATTTTTGTTGACACATCAACATATGCTTGTATTACATTAAGTAAAGTGGCTAAGCACTCGAACCAAATTCAAATAAGGGTTACAACAATGATTGTTGGTTCCATATCAAGTTGACCAATTTATTTGGGAAATATTGTAATAGAAATTGTGATAAGAATCATTGTTGGACTACGGTGATATAATTTGAGTACATTCATGGGTATCTTATGGAAGTCAACACACCACAGGTTAACGTCGATTTTGTTATGTTTCCCATTCATATATCGACTCACGGTCATTGGTTCACCTTGTGTTTGGCGTGCGTCGCATGAGTATTTGTGGTTTATAATTCTCTTGACGGGATAGGAATGTTATGCGCACAAATATTATGGATGTGTCTTGGCCGTACATCTTTATTCTCCCCATAATTTTGTCTAGTTGCGGGTTTTGGAAGAATAGAGCAGATATTGATTTCAATAGTGTTCCATCTGCATAAAAGCGAACTATGATATCATTGAGCTAGAATTTGTAGAGGTATTAGGAACAAATTGAAGGGTAAGTTTCTATTACTTATATTTGTTGATTTTGTATATATAATGAAGTACATTTTGATTTGTGTTATATATTTATTGTTTTTTAATTGATTATGGAATGTTTACCATTTGTTTTGCGGCACATTTCATTCATCGGATGATATACGAAATGCAAAACCATTTCGATACTTCAATCTGTAGTAGGAAGATATGTGTCGACTTATTTAATCATGCAAGGAACAAACATTTAGTTGGATATGAATCGATTTCGAGAATATCCGGGAAGATTAGCTCTTGAAGACTAGTATGATTATGAATCTTGATATGGTTATTGGTTGTGGAAATTCGTTGTAATTATTACGATTTGGCGTGGTTATTTGTTGTGGAATGTTTTGTAATTATTATGATGGTTGAATGATGTATTAATTTTTATTAGTGGAAGTATGAGTATGTTTTTTTGGCTCACATTCTTTGTTTTTTGTTTTTTATTTAATTTTTTTACTTATTCATTAACATTTTTATTTATAAATGCAGTTGGTTTCTAAATGTTGATATGATGTTATCTATTTGAATTGGTATTGGTATCCAATTAGTATGGATAATATATTGTAAAAAAATATTAAAAACATTAATAATGTTGTACATGTAATGTGTATTCAAACCAATGACAATGAGATATAGCTGTTGACCCATATAAATTTATTTTTTTGTTTGTATGTCTAATGTTTAATAAATTGAGTTTCTATTTGCAAAAAAAACAACATTTAACTGTGGCAGTGGCACTAAGCTGTGTAAAGAGAGTTTCCATTTTTCGTAATCATGTGTACAAAGGTTAGGTGGGTTCAAAACCAAACAAGTAAATGACAATAATGTGGAAGTGGAGGAAAAAGCTAAACAGAAACCTAATCAATGTTTCACTTACAGACTTGAATAGTAAAAAGCAGAGACCTGGTGGTCTACTTCCCCAACAATAGAAAATGAATAGAATTGAATATGTGTCAATAGAAAATGTTTAAGGAATTAGTATGGATAATTATTTTATGTAATTATATTTTTTTTTAACATAAATACGGTTGGTAGCCAACATTTCATTTCTGAGTAACTATTTTAGTTTTAAATAGTAACCAAAATATACATAAATATATAAACAACATTTTATTTTATTTGTAATTAGAACTACTTGTTTTTTAAAGATATTAATTAGAATAAAAACATTTTAAAAAGGTGTCGGTCATATGAAACTATATCACATTTTACACACTATTTTATTTTATTTTTTTTCATTTGTTATGGTAGTGATGGTTCACTAACAACATATATTATTTATAATAATCGATATTTGAGGTTTATGAAACATTTATATTAATTTAAAATTCTCTATTAATTAATTTTAGTAATTTTATAGTTTTTTAACATGGTTGGTTAGTATCAAAATTTTATTTAGGTATCTATTTTAGTTTTAGATAGTAACCAAATAGTACTTTTATAGTTTTTTAACATAGAGTACGAGATAGTAGCCATAATTTCATTTCTGGTATCTATTATAATAAGCAGTTTTTTGTGGTTTACCAAATAGTTATATTAATTAAAATTAATATATTAATTTGATTGTTGGTACTTGCAAATTTTTTCATTTTACACTTGGTATCAAAATTGCATTTATAGGTAATGAGTTGTAGTTTTAGGTAGTAAATAAAATATACATCAATAATTATAATATACATTTGTTGATTTTAAGATATAATTACTTATTGTTAAAAAGAAATTAATGAAAAATAAACATATTTCAATATTGTGCAATATAAATTTTTATTTATTTAATCGATAAAATGATTACAATATGAATGTATATTGAAAGCGACCTCGGTAATCATCAATGAGTGCATTACAAATTTTTTGGTTAAAAATGAAATATATTACAACGTTTTCGGCTCCAAAATTTGTGGATTCTTGCATGTTTTTTTTGTTGTGTCCTTTTTGTTTGCATAAAATGCATTTATTTACGAATGGTATTTTCGGACACGTACTTGTACCTTCAATCTTTGGTCGTCCAATTTGGTTTTCTTGTATTTGGTGGTTTGACACATATGTTTTTAATCTAAATGCGGAACATTCCAATTCTCTTTGTAGATCGATGGCATAGTGAAAATTTGAATATGTGTCCATCAAAGTTTTTTTGAATAGTATTTTGAGCAAAAATCATATGACTCATATTTAGTTTTCTAATAATAATAATGACGTGTGAGCAAGGCATTTCATGGTATTGAAATTTCTGGCGTATGCGTGTCTTTTTCCCGTATCCACGATAAATTGCTTGGTGACATCATAAAAAGTAAAAATCACTAGAGTCGATGTCTCTCGACTACAACAAATTTTAATAGTTTAGTTAGTATGTATAATAATTATTTTTTTAAAAAAAATTTATAGAATAATTAAAGTTATATGTATTGTTAGTAACTTCTACGGTTTATTTTGGTAACCGATAATTCATATCGTGGTTTCATATAATTGTTAATGATATTTTTTTCAAAAATGTGCATTAACAATTTATGGGCTTTATGGTGACCTTAAGTTTCTTTGACTCGTTGATATTATCTTTTGATCTTCTCTCATTTGTCGTGGATAGATTTGTGAATGTTGATATTCTTGTTGTTTGTTTGTGAAATACCACCTTTGAACCATACTGGCGTAGGCATTCAATCATCGCCTTATTTGGAAGATTTCTAATTCCCTTGATTGCATGGTTAATAGACTCGGTGGTGTTTGAAGTCATTGTTGAATACTAACTACGAGTTCCATACTGACCTCGTGCACTTTTCTAGCTTAACTTCTTCCTCGGATATGTTCTTTATTCTATTATCAATTGCATCAAGTTCACCCGTATGTATGTTGAATTCTTTTATAATGTAAGCCCTACAATTGCGTTGTATGCTTTTTTATATCTTCTCCTTTCTTTTTGAATCTATTTTTAATATTTTTGAGAATATGGTAGGTGCGTGAGCCGTGTGCATGACATCGAGGAACACACAGTTAAGTCCTTGATAATTGCTTCGTATATGCATGCGAAGCGATGCTTCATCCTTTTCTAACACCACAAGCATTTCTCAAATTGATGAAAAACCATCTCCACGATGATTCATTTTCATTTTGTCGACAAGCTGCAAAAGCAATCGGTATGATGTTCTGTTTGCATCTTTGTGTCTTCTTATAAGCGGTGTACCCCGTGGTTTATTTGTATGAATGTCCCATCAACTACAATGATTGGGAAACAATGTTGCCATGCTTCGATGGATGCTCTGTGCGAAGAAGAGATATTTAAGCGACCATTTTTTCCAACTCAATGATGTGATGGATCACTGAAATGAATTTTAAAGTAAGGTTAATGTAATTATATACAATAATTATTGTCAGTTGTAGATATGATTACTATGTGTATTACTTTTGCTTTATAATAACTTATATTTTTATGTCTTTATAGTGTTTAGATGGTATCTAAAATGATGTTTAATAGTTTGATTCATTTATATATTTGTTTTACTGCAAAAATCGATTTAGTTTTATTGATTAAAAATAGGTAGTAGCCATATATATGTATTTGTAAGTGTCTAAACTTCTTACTTTGAGTAACCAAAATATTTGAAACATTTAATAAATAGTTTGCAATTGCTACTGGATTAGTTTTTTGCAACATATGCTGACCAAGAAGGGATCAGGAGTGTAGTCGTGTGGATTTCCTCTTACTTTTTGCATTGCTTTTCCTTTGATCTCCATGCTTTTTGGTAGGAGATGGACACGTTATACTCGTCATCATCATGTCTTCCCTGATATACATTGGTGTGTAAATTTTCTTGAAGTTAGTTAGTTTATGCTTAATGCACTCCTTTAACCATCTCTCTTTTCTTTGCACGTGATCTCCAAGCAATATGTTTGACGAACAAGTGTGTACATCATTAAATTCTCTTACCTTGAACATAGTTGTTTTAGAAACTTTGATGCTCTTAGTTTTCACTTGCAATTTCCATTGTCTAGGCATACAGAACAAAATCTCGACCACTTGTTCTTTCGACCTTGTGTTGTATCATTTAGCGCTTATGGAATGTAACCTTATTGCTTGTGAAAGGATTTTTTCTTGTTTATGTAAGTTTGATGTATTTTGACTTCAAACTTATTTGGATCTGAAATGACCTCATCACATTGTCTTTGCGGTGTTTGATATATTACGCTTTACATTGTTTCTTTGTCGATTACTTCAATTGCAATTTGCTTTCGACATATTGTGATTCATTTTGGTCTTCTTGTGTTGCTGACGAACCAAATTCATAATTCCATTGTGTCGATCTCATTGGCGTTTACGCTTTGCACTATATATTCTTCTTCATTTATCACGTTACGTAAGCTTGTAGTCCCTCGATGATTTGTTCATAATCTATAATTAGTGGAAATTTGACATGATCATCGATCTTCTACTGAGACTTCCATATAGAATCTTAAGGTTGCTTCATTTGTCACCTTGATTGGAGGAATGTTGCTTTTAATCTGAAATTTGATTGCCGATTCAGTTGTGTTGTAGTCAGTTAATCGATACATATCATGTTGTGCATTTACGTGAATGAGCAGTTTGAAGGTCTTTAGTAGGTAGGTAACTTCGAAATTTGTATATTGGCTACTGTCGGTCCACGTTCCGTTGAAGTAAACTACAATTGGAAGCATTTCCATGGTCTGAATACTGAAACAGTAACATTCACACAATAATGTAATTAGTATCCAAATCTTTATATGAATGTTTCCAAATATTTGTATGCGTAATGAATTATGAATATTCTTTTTCTCAAACTATTTTGTAACTTATATAATTCATATACACTATTAAGATACTAAAGCAACTTTATTAAGTAACCAAAGTAGGCGTATTTAGTATCAATTATTATGCATCGAATTTGCTTTCGGTTTGTTTATAAACAAATCACAATTTAAAATGCCCTTAAGATGAAATACTATATATTAAACACTAAAAAAAAATAATCCAAATATTTATATGAAATTTGCCAAATTTTGATATAAATGCTTACAAATTATGCATTTGTAACAAATAGTATTCGATTAGAAATTAAAAAACTATTTTATTGGTTACCAAATTAACATTATTCGATTAACAAGAGATACGTTATTTGTATATACATTATTGTGAAGTAATGTTTTCATTCATTCCATATCCAAAACACAAATTATAATGTCCACGAAAATGTAATACCAAATATTAAACACTAAAACAAGAAATCCAAATATTTTATATGATTGTGGCCAAATTGTTGTATAAATGACTCCAAAATTGGCATTTGTAACCAATAGTATTTAGCTCTTTGAAATTATAAAAAGTTATTAACTTTCGGTTACCAATTTAACATTATTCAATTAACCAAAATATAGGTTATTAGTATATTTGTAAGCGTAAAGTAATCTTTTCATTGCTTCCATATCAAAACACAAATTATAATGTGCTGAAAATGAAATACCAAATATTAAACACTAAAAACAAGGAATCTAAATATTTTTATATGAATGTGGCCAAATTGTAATACAAATGACTCCAAAATTGGCATTTGTAACCAATAGGTTTTGGCTACTGAAATTAAAAAAAAACTATTTAATTGGTTACCAAACTAACATTATTCAGTAACCAAAATATAAGTTATTGGTTTCTTTTGTAATGTAAAGTAATGTTTTCATTGCTTCCATATCCAAAACACAAATTATAATGTCCTTGAAAATGAAATACCAAATATTAATCACTAAAAACAAGGAATCTAAATATTTTTATATGAATGTGGCCAAATTGTTATACAAATGACTCCAAAATTGGCATGTGTAACCAATAGTATTTGTATACTGATATTACAAAAGTTATCTACTCGGTTACCAATTTAACATTATTCAGTAACCAAATTATAAGTTATTGGTATTTTTGTTACTGTAAATTAATGTTTTAATTACTTCCACGAGCAAAACACAAATTATAATGTCCCTCAAAATGAAATAATAAATATTAAACACTAAAAACAAGGAATCCAAATATTTATAATAATGTTTCCAAAGTTTTATATAAATGTTTTCAAAATTGGCATTTATAACCAATAGTATTTGGCTACTGAAATTAAAAAAAAAAACTATTTAATTGGTTACCAAACTAACATTATTGATAACAAATTATAAGATATTGGTATCTTTTTATTGTAAATTAATGTTTTCATTGCTTCCATATCAAAAACACAAATTATAATGTCGTATATTTTGAACACTTAAAACAAGGTAAACAAATCTTCATATGAATGTCCCCAAAACTTTGTATGCTTATCAAAATTGTAGTGAACAACAAATATTTTTTGTTATAAATATTTCCCCTGAAGTTGAATTCGTAGGTAACAAAACATGATTTCAATTTATATATATTAACTGATTCGTACCTTTGTATTCGGTATCCAGATTCGGTTTTCAATCTTTGTTTATATATCTTCTTTCGATTTTGAAACCTCGATCGGTTTTGTGCGTATCGATTTACGATACTTTTAGTCTTGCTTTTCAGTAATTTTGAATTCTTATCGTTCTTACGTATGAATGCTTATGATTTCTTATCGATTGATCTTATCTTGAAGATGATCAATTAGTTGAAGATGATGATTATTTGTAGATTTTTGTTTTTTAGTGCGAAAGTAGAAGCATTCCTTAAATTAAGGTTTTTATTTGTTGATTTGGTTTTTTGGTGATTTTTTTGGTAATATGGCGGCGTGAATAATATAAGTAATTTTCTTGCTTAAATTAAGGTGTTTGTATTTCAGTTGATTTGGTTTATATTAAATGGATAAAAACTGAATTATTGGTATTAATTTATATTATTCCACTTTAATAATATAATTAATTTTTAATTAAGGGATTATTACTTTAATATTATTGTAAAAAAAAATAATTTTTTAAAGTAAATTTAATGAAATTTTTTTAGGTGGAAAGTATGATACAGCACAAACATGCATTTCGTGTTATCCATGTAATTAACATAAAATGCAGCCACATTATATATGTCAAATTTCTACTACTTATACATCATCAAAGAAAAGAAAAATAAGGCATACTACTTGCAAGTGCATATTTGACTTGCATATCATACTCCTTGGCCTTCATGAACAAGTTTTATTTGATTTTTTAAAGATGATTTGATTTTTTAAAAAAAATAGATATGAGTTAATTTAATCTAATTAACATAATCATGAATTTCATAAATTAATGACCTAAAGTTACTATTAATTGTAAAACTTATTTTCTCATAAATTAAATGCATTTACATTAATTTTAATGACATTTTTGCAAATTATTTTTACTTGGTCAAAATTAGGGGTGAGTATGGTGCGGTTTGAAGTCCAAACCACACCTGAAACCACTTAGATGCGGTTTGACAAATCCAAAACCTCACATGAAATCGCTTGTGATTGATGCGACGCGGTTTCAGTTTCAAAATCAATTGAAATAACAAAATTATATTTTATGCAATTTAGCATCACTATTCTAATTTTGTGATCATATTTGAAAAATATTTATCTCTTGAGTCGGTTATTTTTTTAGTGCGGATTTTTAGTGTAATTATTTCTTAGACCAACTCTATGTCCATCCGCTACATATAGATCTCCTTTTCAATCCAACTAATAGTGACTTGAATATGTCATTTTTTTCAATAAAATTTAAGCTTTTAGTATAATTTTTTTTACCCTAATCAAATGATCTATATTTGGAACGCGATCAATAATTTTAACATGCTTGACTTCATTATAGTCATACATTCAGAGACCTCAAAATAATGCATCTGAGATATATACACACACATGGTGCGGTTTCAGTTTTATGCGTGCGATTTTGGCCAGTAATCAAACTGAAATCGTAAATTTGGTTTTTCAACTCACTTAAAATCGTCACATACACCGAAATCATTCGTGCGGCTTTAATTGCTACGATTTTTGGTACGATTTTGATTTCAATTTGATTCCTTGTTCAGTCGTCAAAATAAGATTTTTTTTGTTCACATATATATATATATATATATATATATATGTATGTATAATAATAATTATTAAAATAAAAATAATAAAAACGTTTAAAATGAGTTGCCAAACTCCTCCCAAAGCATGCGCCTACTCTTTCGTTTATTACCACTCTCTTGTAAGACAGTAAGAGAGAAGAAAAAACAAAAATTCAATCGAGAGCGCCTACAGAGAGAGTGTGTTTGAGAGAGAGATGACGATTCTTCAACTGGGCTTCTCTCTCTCTTCTTGTTCTTCTTTCCTACACCCTTTATCAACTAAGCTTCAAATTCCCTCAAAATCTTTCTCATCAATTCCAAATTCCAAGATACTGCGTTCAAACCCCAAGAATTCCAGATTTTTAGCTACCCAGAGTGAAAAAATCATTTATGTGAGAAAGGGTAGAGCTGTTAATTCAAGAATCAGCTGCTCTGCAAGTGCTCTGGAGCTAACCCAGGTGCAAAATCAAATTCCAAAAATAAATAAATGTGTGTATTCAAGTGTAAATGGGCTGATTGATTTCATTTCTTGTTTAATAATGTCTGTATAAAAATGTGTTCTTTTGTTCAGAGCTCTCAACATGTGCAAGAGAAAAGCGTCTCAGTAATTCTTTTAGCAGGAGGAAAAGGCAAAAGAATGGGTGTAAGCCCCCCATCCCCCATTATATATATATATTACGTGTTTGTGTTATTTTGTGTGTTTATGTATTCAAACATTGGTGCTGTATTTGCCGGGTTCGATCATTTGTAGTATGCATAGATATACCATGAGAATTTGTATGTTTTTGAAGTGTTATGTTCAGTATGAATTTGGATTGAATGTAATGTTCTGTTTGTTTGAAGTGAGATACTATATAACTATAGGGCTGAGTTAATATGATGCCTCTTTGTAGTAACACCAATAAATTGAGTTCGACTGCATTGTTTAATCAGTTTCTCGTTTAATTTCATTTCACTGAAATTCCCTCCTCTCCAAATTATTTGACAGCAAGTTGGTTTTGGTATATAGATGAATAGTGTAATTTACTAGCACTTGGTCACCCTATTTTTTAATAGTTATCCGTGAAATTGCCATTTTTATATAACAAAGTTCCTAATTTTCGGAGGAAAATGCAACAATCCCCTATAGGGGTATAACAATTTCCTTGACTTCCTTCATGTTCCTTTTAAGTTATTTATTTGCAACACATTATACTTTTCCTGGCCTAATGGTTATTAAAAAATGAAAGTTATAATTTATAGTTTAATAATAGGTTTGAGTTTTATATATGTGAAGCATTGTAAGTAGACTGGATGTAGTTTATTAAAAACTTCTCAGTATGATGAGTTCGGAAGTTGAACTTTATGAATTGCAGTCATTCAACAAATAAGGGATACAATGGTCTGGGTGATTAGCATCTTACTGAGTATCTTGATATCCACAATTTTGCGTAACAAAATTTTGGTACCAATTAAGGTTTAAGACTTGAACTTCGGTATTTAGCCAACAACGACAGCACCTACACCGACCAGTCTTCTTATTTCATTGCTCCTTCAGGGACATTAACTCTGTTTCATGACAGATTAGTGACCATTACTTGAGCTTGATGACTTCCCCGATTTTATTTGATTGCTCCTTCAGGAGGTTTAACTCTGTTTCATGACTGATTAGTGACCAGTACTTGAACTTGATGATGATGGAGAAAATAAAATTTCTTAGGCTTTTAATAAGTGAAATGCAGCTAATTCATAGTTTCAACGTCATCTTTCTTTTCAATACTTCTTTTTGTAACAAGTTGTGCCTCCATTTCTAAAGGAGTATTCAATGGTGTTATCGGAAGAGCCATGGGATGCCTCTATTCACTAGGCTCCTCGTATTAGATGACCGATGTGGGTTCTTTCTCAACATGCAAATTTTAAATGGATCACCCTAATATTCTTTTTGGTTTCAGTACTGATGCATGCTACATTAAATGTTATAATAGTTTATTGTCGCTGTATTTCAGGTTTGCACGCAAAGAGATTGAGTAGAATTTATTTTTGTCACACCCAATATAAATTTTTGTAACCATTTGCAGCTTTTAGTTTTGAATGCATATATATAATATATAATGTATCTGTCTCCATACCTTTATATTCCCATATTCTTTATCTCTGGAAATTTCTTTCATCTGCCAGATGATGGTTTTGTCATATTTTGTGCAAATAGGCGAGCATGCCGAAGCAGTACCTTCCTCTTTTAGGCCAACCGATTGCTTTGTATAGGTAAACATGGTTTAAGTCACTCAACTCTTCTTACAATTATTTTCTCCAACTTATTAAACTCAAGCTGAAATATATCCGGAGGAGTTCTAGAATTTAGTTTCTTTAAATTTGAACTTAACCCACACAGAAGAAGCAGAAGAAGTTTTTTTATGTAGTTTTATTTGATGGATCTCTTTCTGAAGAGTTGTTAGCCAGTATATGGGTCATGTATAATAAACAGTTTTGAATATTCAGACAAAAGTTGTAGGATCCACGCAGCACATTATGGTAATGGTAATAGTAACCAGACTGTTACTTATTGATTAACAATGTCTCCGAAGTGGGAGTGGCAAGCTTCACATCATAGTTATTGACCATTTTTCTGGCACAATGAGCTTAAAAGTCTCTTATTTAAGTTGTTTACTTTTTTAAATCATGCAACAAAATGATTTTCTATTGTGCTATCACCTTCCTGTTCGTTTTACGGTATTTACTATTTAGTGCTTTTGATAACAGAATATGATGTTTCCGTGCAGTTTCTACACTTTCTCACTCTTGCCTGAAGTGAGGGAAATCGTTGTTGTTTGTGATCCTTCTTACGAGGACATCTTTGAAGGTTTGAAGATTCTATTTTATATATAAGTGATGCACAAACTACGTGCATGTGAATTCACTTACTCCCTACTCTTTTTGCTCTTGCCTTCTCTTTGCAATTAAATGTGAATATCCTTATTTGATTTTGTGTTAGTGATATTAGAGGTAGTGAAAAAATAAAATGCTCGTCTTTCAGACGCTAGAGAAAAGATCCATGTGGACCTCAAATTTGCATTGCCTGGAAAGGAGAGACAAGATTCAGTTTATAGTGGACTTCAGGTGTGTGAGCATTGTTTCCATGTTTTGTCAGCCCATCTTCACTTAATATTTTAAGTATGTAATTTGAAGTGTGGGTGGCTAGTGTTAATACTTGCAACTTACATTGCCTTAAGGTGGACTAGATTATGTACGCTCTTTATTTTAAATATATTTTTCTATGAATAGCAATTATCTCTCAAGCTTCTTTTTTATTTTTTTGATAAGTTATTTGTCCTTAAGAGTCACAAATTTTTTTTTTTGGATAAGTCTAGTGATACAGGAGATATTTTTTTACAGGCAGTTGATTCGAGCTCTGAACTTTTATGCATCCATGATTCTGCAAGACCTCTTGTATCATCTAGTGATACAAAAAAGGTTTGCTTCATTGATCAACCTATTTTAGTAGTTTACCTAATTACCTTTAGTAACTCAAGACCTGTAGTATTTTTTCACTGTCATATTTAAATAATGCCACAGTCCTCCCTAACTTCTGTCACAATTAGTAGACACCCGAAAAGAAAAGCCATCAATACTTTGAAATGTGGTGTAAATATATACATAGTTCTGGCTGTTCTTGGGAAAAAAGGGCCTTACTAACGTAAGCGTAACAACTAACATTACATCTACTTTTACTCATGATCAGCAGCGGTTGGATCACATGAATAATTAACTGCAAATTTAGGGTCTAGCAGAAAAAGTTGGTAGTTGGTATCTTTAATCAAAATATGGAACAAGTACTAGGGATTAGCGACATTAGAGCGTGAATTTACTCATACTTCTATTGATCAAAATATTCTTGTTGAATAATTCTATATAAGAGAAGCACATGCACACATCTTTTCAACTACGTCCTCAGTCTTTTAAAAAATTCCGTACGAGTTGCATATTAAAAGAAGATCATTACTGCTCTTATAAATATACTTCCTTTGAGCTTATTGCTGCTATTTTGTTTCCTAAAGTTCCTAATAGCTTTATCAAATGAACATGGAGATCAGACTATGTAAACCATTGCATTGGTTATATTAATTCAGATTCAATTGTAAGTTTTTATACATAAAATGTACTAACACGTGCCTTCCAACTGTAATTAATGATATCATGCGGTGTTATCAAAAATTTAGTCATCAAGTAATAGAATTATTGATAGCTTTGATGTGTAATGAAGTTGGTTCCATGGAGAAAATGTACTTTACAGAGATTATTAACTTATTGAGTATTTAGTTTTACAGAAAAATCGTAGTATCTTAATTTTCTCTTCATGGTGGTTCCTGGCAGGTTCTGAAGGATGGTTGGTTGATTGGAGCAGCTGTCCTTGGTGTTCCTGCCAAAGCTACAATCAAAGAGGTACTAGTGATATCACTTTTTACTTTGATGTATATAAACTGAAAATGGAATATCATCATCTCCCTATAATATTGAAACATATGGTAGAGAGAAAATTACACTCTCCATCCATAAATAAGACTCTTTTCAAAAAGTAGATTAATTAGTGACATGATAGTGCCTCTTTTGGCATTTAATCTGGACTCTCATTGGAGTGAGTTAGGTATGCTAGTTACTGTCAACTTAGAGAAGTACTGAACAAAAATCTGGAAGTAGGTTATTAATGCCTTATGGACAGAGGTTAACTTGGAGGTGGTAAACGATTGAAATTACATATTCGTAATATTTGTTTTGTGTACTTGTTTTAGAAAGTTAAATAGCAAGAAAATCAAGTTTGATCTTAAACTAATTCAAGCAACTTGTGCTGATTTGTACAATGTGCAGACATTGTTCTACTTAATGTTCTTATTGCTTATCTAGAAACAGTGAGCTTAAGGAGTTCTACTAATCCTCATGATCAATATTTAGCCTTTTTTTCCTAGTGATTACTGTATTGCATCTCACAAGTTGTCTTATTTAATTGGCATACCATCACCCGTGACTCCCCTGAATGGCCGTAAAAACTGTTTCAGTGCAATTTTCTATGGCTAATGTTTGATTTTGAACCACTAATAAAGATATTTATTTTACCCTCTGCATAATCAACAGAGAGCTTTACTTGGAGATGTATGTTTTAGTTAACACTTGACTTATTTATTATGCAGGCAAATAGTGAGTCATTTGTAGTTAAAACTCTGGACAGGAAAACACTCTGGGAAATGCAAACCCCGCAGGTTTGCTACTGAAAATTTGCAACCGTAGACACAGTAGGAGAGATTATTTGTCGACTATTTTATTTGAAGAAATTATTCTAGATTGGATGACCTATTTTTTACAGGTGATCAAGCCTGAGTTGCTTAAGAAGGGGTTTGAGCTTGTTAATAGGTACTGCATCTTCATGTTCGGTTGACTATTTGTTCGGTTTTTTATCTACATCTAAATTCAACTGTTACTGGAAAATTATTTAAAAATTGTTGCATATAATAAAAATGATTAAACAATCTCTTCATTGGGAGTGAAAGCTTAAATTTTGTTGCATGTAAGCAACCTAGGCAATCACCTTTCCTAACCCGAAGTTCACTTTATAACCACAGCAGCGTACTGACTTCCTAGATTATGGTAAAATCAAAATGGTGAAGACTGAATGTTACTGGGACAATTACAGTACCAAATTAAGGTCGAGATGAAAAGTGAGTAGACACTTCGCTAATGTGCAATAGAACCAACTGAATAAGAATTAACAAAGAGAACTTGGGTAGGCACTAGAAACATATGAGCTGCGTAATCAAAATATGTGCAATAGAACCAACTGAATAAGAATTAACAAAGAGAACTTGGGTAGGCACTAGAAAAATAAGAGGTGCGGGATCAAAATATATATAAAAACTGCAAACCTATAGCAACTTTGCAGAAATGGTGAAAGGATTTGTTTTGTTAATCGCAACTAGTTGGGTTAAGGGTTTAATTTATTTTAATGTAGAAGTGGGTCACAGATTTATTGAGTTGAGTTGATATACTTTTCCAGTGATAACCTTACTTGTCAAAATCTGATCCTCCAATTTAGAGTAAGCTCAAATAATTCGTTGGGGTAGAATTCCAATTTATGGTCTGCACTTCAAGAATATTTTTTTTCCTAGTACGTGATAATATACTTGACACTATGATTTATGACCTCACATCTAAGTGGGAACTAAGGTTGTGCGTGGTGCAACGGTCAATTGCTCAGTGCTCACAGGTTTCAAGTCCTGATAACAGCCTGTGTAACGAGATGTAAGTCTGCATACGTCTGACCCTCCCCAAACCTGCTATTTGAGGAAATCTTGTGCACCGAGTACCTTTATCTACGGTTGAAACTCCTGTTTCAGTTAAAATCATAATTAGGACCAAAACCATTCTTATCAAACGAAAACAAGAAATTGTTGTCTTCTTAAGCAAAAAACACACTCTGGTGGACTATTTAAACCAAATTACAACACATCTCACTACTCGCAGTTTCCAACTTCTGATATAAATCTTGGATATATATCAAATTTCAAACATTTGTATATGTGTGCAGAGAAGGCTTGGAAGTCACTGATGATGTGTCAATTGTGGAGCACCTTAAACACCCTGTGTTTATCACAGAGGGCTCTTACACCAACATCAAGGTAATGGATTATAGTCTGTGAAAATTACTCCATGATTTTGTGGTCAAATGTGGATCGTGGATGATCCAATACTTTTTAAGTACAAAACGTTCTCTTACATGCCAATACATACACTATGCAGTATGCACCTTAGCCGGAATTCAAATGTTTCACATAGTATATGGAAGTCATTCAGCCATTCCAACAAAAGTTATTATATATTCTGTTTAATGTGATGTGTTCTTATGCCTTGCAGGTTACAACCCCTGATGACCTATTACTGGCGGAAAGGATATTGAATACTACCTCAGCAGAGTCATCTTAGTATGTTCATCCTTTTTTGGCTCCATCTTTAAAGATTTTAATCATTTATAGTTCGAGTATTCTGGCTAAAGTTGATGGTTAACTTTTAGTTGTCACTTTTGAAAGGCTATAGAAACGAAAATATCAAAAGAGAAGGTTTTTACGAAAAGCATCCCAAATAATTACTAGAAGAAGTGACGTCTTGGATTTTATAGCCTTGTTGTTAAAAAAAAATTAATTTTCAAATCATGGCTGGATAAGAGAGAGAATGTAGGATCTGCGCATTGTGGTTTGCTGGGAAAGCTGCAATAGCAGACTGCATAAGGTCAACTGCGTTAAGAGTAAATGAAACCATTCACACTTGCAAATTTTTTATTTTTATTTTGTACCAACTAGTTAGTTTCAATAAGAAATCGTAAAGTTTTGGTTACACAAAGATGGGTTCGAAAACCATTTAAACTATACATTTCGTTCAACATCATATTATCCAGGGTCATATATTTGTGCAGAATCTCGTGGTGCTAAGAAGTGTCACTAAAAAATACGTTAGTTTTTTTTTCCCTGCAGGGGAAAATATTGGAATGCTGAGGGCCAGAGAGCCTTAAATCTTCACTTAACAAGTTGTTACCTATATGAACATGGACCAAATCTTGAAAACCATTGGTGCAGCTTTTAATTGCATGGACCATCTAGAGAGGACATGATGGAAGAAGAGGACTAATTTTTCAACCTAAATATGCGGCTGCTTCTTTCCTGGTTTTCAATACCTCTCTCTTTGCATGTAGTCTGTAACTTTGATCATATTTATTGTTCATTTTCCCCTTCTTTTTTCCTTGGGGATTACAAGGAAATAAAGTGAAGCTTAATCACTTTCAAAGAATAGCAGTCTTGTGTAAGAGTTGATTGTTATTGTAATTCTTGGACCAAAATGTACATCAAGAACTGAACTAGGACTGTTTGTTTGCAAGGTTTATACTTGTGATAGAACTATTAATTCCAAGTATCTTGTTTGTTTTCAAATTTAGACTTAGAACTATTAGTCTAGGCTATGTTTCACTTTAAGAAATGGAATTGAAATGTCAGAATCTATATCTTAGGATATAGCCCGAGAGGCCTAGCCCACATTCTATCAGCCTCAAAAATCGTTTGGTCTGATGTGCTTGATAGTTTGAGCAAAGCTTGGAAAGTCTGTTTAATCTGAAGGGTCTCACATAATCGTATCTCAAGCAATGCGAAAGTCAGGTGATGAGACACTGTCTCTGTCTGCAGTACCTGTCATGCGTACCTGATGAAACACCTCAAGTAAAACAAAATGTATGAGACTATAAATAGAGATCAAAGGGGATAAAGAGAGATTATATACTTTTTGCACTTAAAAACTGAACTCAGATTGATTACGTATCTCTCAAATCCTATTAACGAATTCCCACACCCGAGGCGAGGCGCTCAATGGCTGCTCAATATAAAAGTGTTTGTGCAACTCTAGGACTTATAGTTGAAAACCTGATCCGAGAACTAAGTCGTCATCACTATATTTACTTAAAGTCTTCCTTCTTGTCCCAATTTAGTTTACCTTCATCAAGAAAAGTTCCCTAACTAGTAATAAACTTAATTTGTTATGGAGTTTTTATCATTATTTTCTTCTTTTTTATTTTTTATTTTATTTAAACACGTCTAGTTTACCCATTTTAATTTTTACGTTCAATTCGTAAAGAAAAGTTAACCAACTTGTAATAGAGATGACAATTTGTCCCGTGGGGATGGTGATCCTCATGTCCCGTCCCGAATGAGGGTGGTGATTTTGACTCTGATCGAGAATGGAGAATCACCGAATAATATTTATGGGGATGGGGAGGGGAAGCTATTTGCTTCCTCTGACCCTGATCCCGACCCCAAATATATTTGTCATTGATATATTACTCCGTATTATTTAATTTTTCTTATTTTTATTATGTATGCGCTAAAAAATGATTGATTTTTATGTATGTATTATTGTAAATATAATTGAAATTAAGTTTTTTTATTTAAAAAATTCACAAAATATTAATTCTCAGATGTGAATGATTATTAAGTTTTAATCCCGATCAGGATGAAGATGATTATTAAGTTTTAATCTCCGTAAGAAATGGAATGAGTATGGAAAATTTTTATAAGACGGCGGGATGGGGATGGGGATGGGGATGGGGTTGGGGTGTGTAATCCCCACCACGCCCCATTGTCATTCCTAACTTGTAACAAATTTTTGTTATTGACTTCTAAATTACCTTTTTCATTTCTTGAAAAAAATTCAGCAGGTCTAGTTTTATTGTATAAGAAAGCTCCCTCAAAGCAATTTTATAAAATTGACAAAGAAGCTTTTGTTTAATAGTATATATTACTCTGACCATCTTTTTATCACATGAACAATTTTATTTTTTTCTACTTATTAAAAAGAACCAAAAAAGGACAAGGGCAAAGAAATATATGACTTATGTTAGATTTATTATTATATAACTAGACTTGTTATTCATTTAAAGGTAATCTATCTATTTATTTATCAATTCTTCAATTTTTCCCTCTTTTGTTTCCCAACATTTTCCAAGTTCTAAACACAACATAACTTTGATTATCATCACAATCAAATAAAATTTTATGCCCTTAAATATGCTACCAACTAATTCAATATATAGGAGTAAAAATAAGATGTTCTTGCTTTATTCTTCCAATAAATATTGGGTGGACCAAGATTCTGCCAAAAAAATGTCCTTTCTTTATTCATCCCATGAATAATGGCTGGACCAAAAAATGTCCTAGCTTTATTCATCCAATAAAAAGTGCTTGGACCAAGAAATTATGACTGTAGAAAACATAACATTATCTATTCTTCATCACCTTCTCATGTCCATGAAAATGGCTATAAACTAGACAAATGAATATAAAGAAGTAAAAAAAAAGAGAGAGGAAAATAAACACCATATCTTGAACATCAAAGCACCCTTCTATTGTCATCTTCTGAACCTATTATCTGTTCTCCTCGACTTTGCACACTCTCCTAACCATAAAAACCGCCCACCTAAACGTACAGGGGTCTGTTGTTTAATCTGTTGACATGAACAAATATAAACAGTTTGGTTTATGTGTGTGTGTGTGTGTGAATTCAGAAAGGGGTAAAAAAAATCAACAGTCTACCTTTCCCCTTTTATGATGTTCGGGGTAATTCCAACAGAAAAGCCCACTGCAGCCTCCAGCTCCTGAGCTTGATTCATACCCCCTATAACAAAATTAGAAGAGGGCATTAGCTTTACACAACTGATCAAAAATATTATAATGTACTCATCTGAACTGCTGAAAATTGCATCTGTATACATTTATGTATAATTTCTTCCAGTAAATTCATATAAAAACTACCGCCCAATTGAATCAAGGTACAATAAATCATATTGATATTAGCTAAAATAAATTTTGCTCTAAAGTTGAATAGTTCTAAGTCTAATAAATGTAACATAAACAGACTGTCAACTATAGTTACAGATGTTATTTTACTTCAACGCTGGCCAAGTTAAGTACTAGAACATCGGGCCATTCATGGACTCCATTTGATTTTGATGGTCGATGCCATCTTGAGGCAGGACTTGATTCCTCTCAGGTTTCAAATGACTCAGTAATCCAGGAGTGCCTTTTTCTGCAGTCTGCAACCATGCAGTTTCTAATCTCTATTCACGGATAATGGACTCTATTATCTGTACAGGAACTACAGGCTTTCTTTCTTTCGTCCCATTCACTTTAAGATTCCGTTCTACCAATAGAACTGGTGATTCTGTAGTAGACTCTAACTTTCCAGCCACCTTAACCTCAGAGTCATTAAAGCTTCCTCTTGACACCTTTTGTGGTTCCTGGTATGAATCGAGATCTGAATAACCATCTAATTCATTGTAGCAAATAACTTTCTTTTCCCCGTTAATCACCTCAGTTTTGTGCATCTGCTTCTGAACTATGGGATCAGGCAAAACATCTTGTGTTTCGTTGTTAAAAGAAATCTCATCATCTTGCAAGACTACGATTCTGACCTCTATATTGTCGTAAAACAATTTCAAACGAGTTTGTGATGCTGCTGAGAAACCTTTCAGCCCTTGTCTTGATATCTCTATTCTCAAATGCAATATAAGCTACAAAAGCACCTGCAACAGGAAGATATAAAACTCAAGGGAGTAGAACAAAAAAAGAGGGTCTGTCTTGTAATTTGTTTTACTTCAGTCTATGTATTTAAATCGGGTAAAATTGCCCAAAGTTTGCAACTTTTTTTTACATCATCATCTCAGTTGTGAAAATGAACATATATGACCTATAGTTTTTAGGATTTGCTGCTTATGTCCATGTATATTTTTCTATGGATTAAAATTCATGAGGTTTCATTTTGATTGTTGGATCTATCAAATAATGGTCACACGACTCGTAAACTAAATGCCTAAACAATCTCTTATTTGTAATCATTTTATATTCACTTCCAAACAGTCCTTTATTAACCATTTAAACATCCATCATCGTCAAACTCAAGCCTTTCCCAACACTACCGAGTCAATTTGCTTATCAATTTTGACTCCACAACAATAGGAGATTTATAAGAATTTCGAACATAAAATCATTTTGAAATGGTTGTTTCATCAATTAAAGTGGTTAAATAAAATGATTCCATAGCAGTAGGGTAAAAATGTCCTTTCTTTATTGACCAAGAAATTGCAACTGTAAAGCACTTTACATTATAGAAGATTCTTCATCAACCGCTCCGCTTGTGTCCATGAAGATTTCCAAGAAAAATAAACATCAAACTTGTGTTCTTCTTCTAAATTTATCATCCGTCGTCCTCGATTTTGCACACTCTCCCAACCATAAAAACCGCCCACCTTTATGCAAACCCACAGCCACAGGGGTACGCTGTTTAACCTGTTTACATGACCAAAAATATTAAACTGGGCTCACAGTATACATACCAGCAGATACAAATACTTTGTTAATAATGTGTCATAATTCTAGGGGTATGAAACTTCAACTCTATTAATAGTAATACATTTAAGTTCAGAGAAGGGGGGTAGAAAGAAATATTCAACAGCCTACCTTCGCCCTTTTGTGATGTTTAAGGTTATTCCAACAGAAAAGCCCACTGCAACCTCCTGCTCCTGAGCTTGATTCATACCCCCTGTAACACAAGTCGGAAGAGGGCCATTAGCTTTACACAACCGATCAGGAATTTATAATTTACTCGTCTAAATCTGTGGAAAATTGCATCTGTATATTTTGTCTGTGGTAATTTTCTTCCAGTCAACAACCACACATTTGATTCAGGCTAAAATAAGTCATATTGATATTAGCTACAAGAAATTCGGTTCTAAATCTCAATAGTCCTAAATTCTAGTAAAACGTAACACAAACAGTGTCAATTCTCAAAACTATAATTAAAGGTGCTATTTATTCTACGCTGTCCAAGTTAATTACTACTAGTCTAGAACAAAAATTTACCCGCTAACCAACTGCCCAGGCCCACAATTATCTATTCTAACATATTTTTACCTTTGATATGAATACTTGGGAAAAGTAATAAATGATGTCACCGACTCAAATTGATTTAAATAACTGCAACATGAAGCATATAACTTATAAGCATGCAGAAGAGAATCACACTCACATGCTTTCTTTGTTGAAGTTGCCAACATAGCTGCTATTGTGCAATAAGCTTGGAGACATCTGATAATGATCAACCCTTTTTCCAACTTGATCTTTCTGGAGGGCCTCCTTTCCATCAATAATCTTTAAAGCTTTGAGTTCATCCTTCAACTCATCTTCCCAATGCTGAGAGGTCAAACTTCTGGGATTCGTAGACTCCATTTGGTTTTGATGGTCGATGCCATCTTGAGGTAGGACTTGATTCCTCTCAGGTTTTAGACGACTCAGTGATCCAGGAGTGCCTTTTTCTGCAGTCTGCAACCATGCAGTTTCTAATCTCTGTTCGTGGATAATGGACTCTATTCTCTGTACAGGAACTACAGGCTTCCTTTCTTTCGTCCCATTCATTTTACCATTCCCTTCTACCAATAGAGCGGGAGATTCTGCAGTAGACTCGAAGAATGTTCCAGCCAACTTACCTTCAGAATCATTAAAGCTTCCTCTGGATACTTTTAGTGGTTCCTGGTATGAATCAATATCAGAATAACGATATATTCCATTGGAGTAAATAACTTTATTTTCCGCGTTAGTCACCTCAATTTTGTGCATCTGCTTCTGAACCATGGGATCTGGCAAACCAATTTGTCTTTCACTGTTTATAGAAATCTCACCATCTGGCAAGAGTATAATTCTGACCTCTATATTGTGCCGTAAAACAATTTCAAACGAGTTTGTGATGCTGCTAAGAAACCTTTCAGCTCTGATCTTGATATCTCTATTCCCAAATGCAATATAAGCAACAAAGGCACCTGCAACAGGAAGATATTAGACAAAAGGGCAGTAGCATACGGAAATGGGAGGGATTGATGCAGAAAAATTCAAACAAGTGGAAACTTTGGGAGCTTGTTAGTTGTGAATTATCTTGGCAGCATTTTGATGCACAATTAAGGATTCAGTGGTATCATAGACCGACTTTATTCACATTGCAAAATAAATAGGTCGATGCTTGAGCTTGACACTCATGTCAAGCAAGATATTCCAGGTTAACAAGACCAATAGTACTGATGAAACAAATGGTAAAGCTACCAGATCTTTATTATTATAGTCACTTGAAAGAATATTTGACACCTTACTGTAGTGACTGACCAATCTAAAGGATATAATACAGGGAAGAAACCTTAACAGGGATTGCATAAAAGAAGCTAAGTGATGTTTGTAAAATATTCACAACGGATTGCATAAAAGAAAGCTAACTGATGTTTGTAAGACATAAACAATGAAAAAAAAACATTAACAATAAATTGCACGACAATGGATTGGAATCAGACAAAGTGAATAATGATTGCTATAATTAATGTTCAACGCTTCAATCCAACCTCATGTAAACTGTTAGCATTTAGCAACAGCTAGAAGCGTTAATAGTCAAAGAATTAAATAAGTTACAAGTACAGTTTCACATTATTTATTGAGACTGGATGGATTTAATTACCTTCAACTTCAGAGATTGACACAAGCTTTCCATAGGTATGAAGCAACTGCCTCAGTGTCTTCGAATGGCACTTTTCAATGCATCGCGTCCAGATATCATCCAACATGTTTGAGTTTGTGCACCTTGATTTTGTTTTTTCAGGCAGAAAATCATCATGAGGATTGAATGCATCACCATTTATATATCGGCTGTGAGTGGGCTTCGAATTGAGACTAACAAATGAATCCTCTTGACTAGTTGAATTTTGGTGAGCGGCTTTAAGCAAAGACTTCGGAGAAGTTGACTTTCGGGGTGCATCGTGAGTATCAGGTCTCAACTTTTGGATAAGAACTTCTCTGGAAGTACTTGATGGATCATCCTCAGTCGTTTTAGAGCTCTGTCTCCTACTGATTCCTGACTGAGTAGGGTCTGGTGAAGGCACAGAGCCTAGCTGCAACAGGGTTGCTGTGAACCATGTGGATCGTTCACTTGAAACCCTTAGATGCTTCTCAGCCTCAGAAAGAAGCTTCAAAGCATGTTTTAATCTCTCCAGTTCAGCAACATTCACTACAGAATGGTTCCCAAACATACGCCATAATATTAGCAGAGAATTACGAACAAGAATAAGTCATATTTGTAAAGACTATTGGATATTATCAAACAAAGCTTACAATAAAATTTTTAAAGCAAATAGTAACCAGCTGAAGGAACTACAACTATCTCTCTCTCTTTAATAAGTAAAATACCACTCAAATCAAAGCTTGAATGCAGGAATAGAATTTGGAGCAGTTATTGTTGGATGCAACAAAAAACTGGATGTAAAAATATTTATCAAAAACAATAAAAGTGCCAGATTTGACAGTAGTACAATGTGGATATAGTGAATCATGCAGAATTATCTTTTATATTCAAATGTGATCTATGTTACAACAAATAAGAAAAGTAAGCACATCTAGACATTACCTAACCACAGAAGAACAGAGCAAATTCTCAAGCATGGACACTTGTGAAATCCATGACCAAGATGACTGATGAGTGGGTTTTATACCCAAGAATCAAGTGCATTTGAGCTTAATCTTTTGGTTGGTTTTTAAGTGTTGTGTGTGCATTTCATACATTTTATGTTATTTTGTAGGTTATGACACGACATTGGCATGAAAAAGTAAGGAAAAGCAATTCGGATATCTTTTGGACTAAAACATGCAAGCAAATGCAAGAAGGGAAGATTGCAGGTCTTTTAACACCAAGTTGGATTCATTTTCTTGGCTTGGAACTTGGATTTCATTGTAGATCTACTTCTTAGCTTTCCGGAACATCTTGAATCGTCCCAATCAGAGTTCGGATGCGAAAGTTATGGCATTTTTATCAACAAAGATCAAAGCTCAAAGTTGTCATGCTTGCCAGAATCTGTCAATTCTCAGAGAAAGAAAGTTATAGATCTCGCCGTTTTACCAAAGGACGTCGCAACAGAAAATTGCATGGCGCGGGGAGCGCCTAGAGTAGCGCAGGGCGCGCTGGACCATCAGATTTTCTGCTACTGTAGCGCGAGGCGTGCCCAAATTGGCCAAGGAGCAGCGCTGGGCACGCCAGACGGCGGGGAGAGAGCTTATTTGAGTGTTATGTTGTCCAATTTGAGCTAGAATAGGATTGTTAGTTGCCTAACTTGCTAGGGTTTCCATTAGGACTATAAATACTTGATTATAACTTGGATTTGATAAACTTCTTCTAGACTTTGGACTGAAAATCATTGAGAGCCACCTTGTGGAGACTTGGAGATTGCATCGGAGAACATTGAAGGCAAAGATTGAAGCTTGGAGATTGGAGATTCCTCGACATTGTTTTTCTTCTTCTCTTAAATTCATTATCTGTACTTATGATGCTATTTAATTTTGATCTTCTTGTTTCTATTATGATGATGAACTAAATTCTTAATTAGGGATACAATGGAACCTTTTGCAATTCAATAATTCAATTATCATTATTTTCACTTGTTAATCGTATTGAGTTGATTATTATATTTTGTGCTTAATCTATTAATTGTCTAGCTAGCAATTAATTTGATATCTTTGATGGAATTGAAAGAGGAAATCTTAGATTAGATCTGAATATATTAACGTATGAATTTGTTAATTCTTGTTAAGGATAACATAATAATGTATGAGACGAAAGTACTTGTACGTCATGTGTAACTTTGTTAAGAGTTTGTGCTTAATAAATCTATTTTAAGTGTCTTACACGAAAGTAACAAAATAACTGAAATAAGTCTTTTTATTAATCATTGAAAGATGTTAATAAATTGATAGGCAATCCTAGTTATCAATTCATTGGATTAATCAAGGGGGAATAAGGTAAGGGGATTATTTCAAAGCAATTGGGGAAATTGTATTCCTATGTCTTTATCATTTGGTGATCAATAATTGTTAGTTAATTGGATTTTATTCTTTTAATCAAAACAATTACACAATTCAATTGGAGTGACTGATTAAGTGGATTAAGTTAGTAAAATCTTGATAATTACAATAATTGTTAGTAACCGTTCCATGTGGGTTCGACACTCTTCTTACTTCTTTATTACTTGATTGACCAGGCATTGACTTTGCAGTATTTGTCATTATATAAATCGGACAACAATGACCAATGATGAAACAACCCGTCAAATCAGAAGTCCGGAATAAATCTCTCGTCAAATCCCAAGTCCGAATCGAATCAAATCCATCAAAATAAGGCCTCAACTATCGGGCCCAATAGTATATCTTCTGTCATCTTAGCCCACCAAAGGCTCCCAAAAGGTCGTGACTTGAAGGTACTATTGGTAGTTATTTAATTCCTCATATATGCATAAATTTTCCCCCATCTTTCGATATGGGATGGGGTACAAACTCCCCCACTTTAAATTTCTCGACGTCCCCCGCCGAATCGATCACACACTACCAAAGATCTTTGCGCTCTCTAGCCATCAGGATAATACCTATTTGCTTCGTGTCCCCACCTCCGGGACCTCCATATCTCCATCAGGATAATACCACCACCTTTGTGTCCCCATCTCCCAAGAACCCAATCGGATGACCGACCGAAGCTTTTCAAAGTCGGCTTTGATACCATATGAAACAACCCGGGTCAAATCCCGAGTCCGGAATAAATCTCGGGTCAAATCCCAAGTCCGAATCGAATCAAATCCATCAAAATAAGGCCTCAAACTACTGGCCCAATAGTATTTTCTTGGGTCATCTTAGCTCACCACAGGCTCCCAAAAGGTCATGACTTGAAGGTACTATTGGTAGTTACTTAATTCCTCATATACAGACAAATTTTCCCCCTATCTTTCGATGTGGGACTGGGGTGTTACAAGCGACCTGTTCCCTAATGTTGCTAATACTTTTTTCATATCATTTAGACTACAATCCAACATTGCTTCATTAATCTAGGAAGACCGTGTAAAGTAGGGAAAAAGATAAAAATAATTAGGCAGCTAAGGCAATTCTGAACCCTTCCAAAAGAATTGCTTATGCTTGAACTGAGGACCAAGTTATAAACAGAGGCGAGAACCACTATTATAACATATGCATATCTACATTTGACTTTTGATATATCTATATACAAACACACATGAATGTGTGCATGAGCAAAAGATTACATGCATTGTGCATACACAACTAGAACATAATATATTTTTATGCAAATACCTTGTGAAATCACAATATATATGTAGATCATGATCTTTGTAGGGTAAAACGAAGTTGACACAAACATGAGGGGTTCAAAATTTTATGACAATCTTTTTGCTACAGTTCCAAGGGTTCAACGAATGGTGTCAAGTAGTTGTGTTGAATTCAACTTAAGGAAGCTTACATTGCAGCTCAAGTTAAGTCATCAAGACCACAAAATGTTCGTGTGTATCGTCTAATCTTCGGCAAAGCTATGTTTTACTTCATGGAGGAATTAGCAAGCACACGACATTGTGAAGGTCATGACCAAGAGGCTACAATCCATTACGCTACATCACAAGGATGCAATGCACGAAACGAAGAAGAAGGATTCAAGCTTTAAGGCAAAGCATTCATTGTGGAATTTGTGTCTTAGTTCATGAATTTATTACATGTGATTAAAGGAAGTTTTCCTAACCAATCGGCACTGCTGCGCCAATGCTAGTGAAGAAGACGGAGCTGCCGTGCCATGACAATAGCAGGACGGCGCTGCAGCGATATTGCTGGGCCGCGTTGCCGCACCAGGCAAGCGACACAAATTTTGAGGAACGTAGTTTGACTCGTTTTGACCATATTTCTTCCATTATTTTAGTAATTTTTGATATGTTTTCAAATTATATTGTAATTTGAATTCTTTTAGATATAATTAGTAATTCTATTCCTTGTAGGAATTGGGGTTTATTCTATTAATATAAATAGAATACATTGCTTATGTAATAGACAACTTTTGATTAATAAATTATTTTGTGAGATTTTCTCATCTTTTGGTTCTTTAAGAATTCCTAGACTAGTTCTTAGTTTTCTTGAGATTCATTATTGACTTATCATTCAACAATACATAGTTTGGTGTGACGTCTTCTATCGCATCAATCGTCGATTGTACTAAGATTACCGTTTCAATATAAGTCAAAGGTCAATGTGTCGTTAGTGTCCATTCAACGCAGATATCCTAACGCGAACAATTGTACCAAGATTACCATCTATATATAGGCGAGGGGTTAAGGTGTTGTGAGCGATCCACCTTCATAACTTGTTGGAAACGGTCCGGACAACGACCACCTCACACAAGCGTGCTGTAGAGTCTATCAGAAGTGATACCCCCAAAACGCGTGGGCACAAGGGAGCATGTTTGTTGTCTCTCGACTCTACCTTTCAAAGCATCCTCCCCTACTAGAGGATGTGTTGCATTATCTCATTCGTTAGTGTTCTTTACTGCCTATTCCCACAGAATGCTTCATGCTCCAAATACGTACAAAGTTACACAACTGAACTGGTGTCAACCTTCTTTCTTTGTTCTCTCCCACACAAATTAAAAGACCAAATTACATAGTTATCAGAACCAGACCGGATATTGAACCGATTGAGGCACTGGTTTAGTGGTTCATTAGTTTAACAGGTTCAACCGGCGGTTAAGTCGGTTGAGCCGGATTTTAATATTAAATAATTTAAAATATTTTATATGTAATCATATTCACTATTAAATGCTCCCTCCATTCCTAAAAGATTGTAATTTAAGGTTTTGGCACATGGATTAAGAAAGTGTCATTTACCAAGTAAAATTTGTTTGAAATTTCATCACTACCCCTTTATGGGAAATTGAAGACTATTAATACAAGGGAGAGAATTTCTTGGGACAATGAGAGAATGTAGTGGTAATATAGGAAAGTAAATAATTTATTTTCCTCGAAAGTTGTAAACGACAAACTTTTTGGAACAAATTTTTTCTCCTAAAACGACAATCTTTTAGGAACGGAGAGAGTAATATATTTTACCTACACAACATAGATTTAGTACGGAGAAAACTATATAGTACAATACCAAAGACTAATTTTACTCCATCTGTTAATAAATATAAGATAGATTAATTTTTTAAATTTAACTTTTATATTGAGATCAATTTATTTAAACTTTGCCAATACATTTCATAATATTATAAACTATTTAACAAATAACACTTTATGAGAAATATTATTTTAAAACTTAACTGAATAGTGTCAATTTTAAACATGAATATGTTTCAAAATTACTTTTAAAAGTCAATATATGTCTAATATTTTGAAATGAATAAAATATTAAAATTCTTTTTAATAGCAAATAAATTCAAGAGTACAAAATAGAAAGAAGGAAATGACCACTTTAAACTAAATTTTCTTTTTATAAAAACAATACATTCCAAACACACTACTGTGTTGGCAAATATCCCATATATTTTCATTGTTTCAAATATCACTAAAAAATTATTTGGCATCATAGTACCAAGCCAATTAAATTATATTAAAATTTTACTATAAAAGTAATGTTAACCAACAATCCAAATTATGCAGGAAAAAAAGAAATAAATGAATAAGTCCACATGTACCTAGAGATGTGTGAAAGGAATATGCTTTGGCATATTCCAATCCACTCTCTCATCTATTCAGTAAATCTCCCTTATCCCAAATAATATGGGGATTTGGAGTAAGTTAAAATAATAATATGCAACTTCTATATGCATTATCTTCTTCTTACGCAAATATTTAGCTTTTCATTCTTCTCCAACTTTCTTTCTATGCTACTACTCCCTCCGTTCCTTAATAAGTGACGTTTTAAAGGATTTCACACTTATTAAGGAAGTCATGTATTGCTCCAATTCTGTCATTAAGATTGATATGTATTACCACAATTATCCTTGCATTAATTAAGAAAATATGTATAAAATTGCCTAGATAAATAAGATAGAAAGATATTTGAGGTAGATAAAAAGATACTTGAGGGCAATAAAGGAAAAATTGTAATTAATGCTTCCTAGAAATTTGTTAACGTCATATATATTGAAAAATTTTGAACTCCCTAAAACGTCACTTATTTAGGAATGGAGAGAGTAATATTTTTCTAATTATTTAATGCAATAGCTTTAACTATATTTCTCATTATTCACTACTATAGAAGGTTTGCAAGGATGAGCTATGTAATAAAGGAAAGGGTGTAGATAAAGGAGGAAGAAACGAGAATAGGAAAGGAAAAACTAAAGCCGGTCCAATTTTTTGTAAAATTCGTCGGTTCAAGCGGATTTTAAAAAAATCAGCTAGTTTATACAATTTATCCCGGTCTATATGCAAATGCGGTATATTAAGAGAATCAAACTGGTTAGGGTGCCGGTTCCTGGTTCAACCGGTCTGATCCGGTTAATGCCACAGTATAACCTTAACTCACTTTAAGCAAAAATTGCACCAGAGATTTGAGATTGTGGCTCGTCTCTAAAAGTGAATGAAGCACGTTAAATAACTCGCTCTAGAAGCTACCCTAAAAAAAAATATGACCCTCCTATCATCTTATCAAGGTGAGTAAAGTAAACAGAACAAAGGCCTTAAAATTGATAAATTTTTCTACGATGTGATCAAAATCTATATCCACACATAGATGAGAGAAGTGTCTCTTGTGACTCTCCACAATATAATGAATGGAATGCCAATTCTTATTTATTATAAATGAAATTAAAATTGTTAAATTATGTGAAAAATTTCCATTCTGGGACATTCATCTAAACCTTATGGGTATTTTAACTATTTGATTATTTTCGACTATTGGTTTAGATCATGAACTGGCTGAAAAAAAGTCACTAAAGTAAGATATAAATCTGACACGTGTACCTTGTTTTTTCAGATGTACAATGGAGTAAAATATAGGGAAAACTGTGAAGACAAGGATGCATGACGCTAAATGAGTATACACATATATGTGATTACAAGGCCCAACTAAAAATTAAAAACTAAGCGTACAAATTACTAAGCTAGCACCTTAAAAGGTTCAGATTAGGTGCAACATAATAACTACACCTACACAACACAAAGCCTGGTGACCCCTTTCCTTTTGTGGATGAAGAGGTGGTCCCCACTACTAATATGACTTGGTGAACAAAAAAAAAGAGGCAGGTTGAGACAGTGAGAAAAAAGAATTTATTTTTTTCTTTTAGATCAAGAAAGGAATAAATTCAGGGGCAATTTGACACTTTGACTGTACAGTAAGGTTAATACTATAAAAACAACCACGAGTCTCTTAATTATAATCCAAAACTAAATCTTATCTGTCCATATAAAATAGTGTACTGCTTGTAGAACAAAAATAATTTACATATCAGCAAATTTAACACGTCACTAACATACTAATTTATAAATTGGTTGTCTAAGTTTTCATTTAAAGACTCGAGGCCAGAGTTACCAGATACTCTCATAGACCTAGGAAACCGCGTATTGGTACTTGCGTACCCAAACAGGATACTTTTACATACCAATACTCTAAATTAAGCGTACCGAAAATTTTCTATAATTGCACAAATATCAATATTGTAACTTAGTATTGAATGTTCAAACATTACATTTGTACTAAAATATTTATAAAACAATCAACTTTTGATTCAACTAAAAATCTTCTATAAAGATTAGGTTTATTACATTTAGATTCTAAGAGAATTCCTAACTATAAGAACTTATATAAAGATACCCTAGCGTATCGCGTTTCAGCTATTTAACGTACCCTTATTCGTAGCGAAACGTACCACGTTTCAGGTAACAGTGCACGAGGATAAAACGTACACCCGTTCAATGACAGGATTTGCAATGAGTTTATCGTACTTCTGCCAATTTAATGAATTTCATTGCTCGTATCACCTCCTTCTTAATAAATACTCCCTCCGTCCCAGAATAAAAGTCCTTATTACTATTTTGGGTAGTCCCATGTTAAATGTCCACTTTCCTTTAATAACCAAATTTTTACACATTTTTTCCTATTATGCCCGTAGCATTAAATATCTCATACTTTTCTTATTCTAATTCTCTCTCCATATTTAATGACATTATTATGGATAATTTTGTCATTTTATTCCTCTTCTTAATATGCGTGAAAAGTCCACCAAGACTTTTATCCTGAGACGGAGGGAGGAATATATAAGTGAAATCAATGATGGGAGGAATAACCAGATGATGCCTCAAAAGTATACAAATATTAATTTGAGCAGGAAAGATTATCAAATAAAAAAGAACATGGTACTTACAACTTCTCCCTCCAATCACTGAATCATTGTATCTAGCATCAACAATGTGATAAGTTCCAGCAATAATATCCATAATGAGGGTGGCCAGCTGAGACGTCAATATCATTGGGTCAATCCCCGAGTCCATCAGCTCTCTGGCTCTTTTTACTGTTTCTACTGTGTCAGAGGACATTGCTAACTCCAATAGTTCTAAGAGCTTCTCATCAGAAACAACTCCCACCTACAAAGATTAAAGAAAATTACAAAAGTGAACTTGAACCACGCAACTAAAGCAAAAGCATTCATAATTATCCAATGATTGACCACCATAATGTGCTAAAATTACAATCTGGCTCTCCCTGTTTCAGAGAACAAAAAAAGAGAGAATGAAAAACAACAGGCGTACACAAGATTGTAACTTCAGCCACCTGACCAAGATTCAGCCCTCACAGTGCGAATTTTATTAGGACGAGATCAAACACAAGAAGATTAATTATGACCCTCAAAATAGACAATGTAAAAGGAATCAAGGACAGTACAAACTCACAAGTTCATTCACCAGAGAAGTCGTGATTCTTTTGCCCAACAAAGTCAACTGATCTAACATAGTTTCTGCATCTCGTAGAGAACCATCCGCATTCAGAGCAATCAATTCTAATGCATCTGATTCAACATCTAAATTCTCATCAGCTGCGATCTTTCTCAACCTGGAAACAATGTCACCATCTTTGATTTTGTTGAAGAGGTACTTCTGGCACCGTGACAAAACAGTGCGAGGCACATTGTCAATATCAGTTGTTATGAATATGAACACTACACGTGGAAGTGGTTCCTCAAGAAACTTAAGGAATGCCAACCAAGTCTTTGCAGGTAACAAGTGACACTCATCAATAATAAAAACCCTGTAAAGCGAAAAGGCCGATGGAGTACCCACTGACATGTTTTTCAAGAGATTACCAACTCTACCAATTCCCTTCTTGTTGGAGCCATCAACTTCTGTAAGATCCTGACTTTTTCCAGAAATGAAATCGTCACATTTCCTGCAAACCCCACAAGGTTTAGTTTCCTCCTTGGCAAGGCAATTCAAAGCAGCAGCAAAAATCCTGGCAGTCGACGTTTTTCCAGTACCACGGGGACCTTGGAAAAGATAAATAGGTGCAATCCTTCCCCTCGGAATCGCATTCATAAGGGACTGAACCACAATATTCTGCCCAATCAATTCCTCAAAGAACATTGGTCTATACTTCTGGGTCAGGCTCCTAAGATTCTCGGGAGTACTTTCTGATTCTTTTTCCTCATTTAGAGCTACTAGCTCCAACCCTTCTTGACTCCGACAGCTTGCTGACCACCTCCTGCCATCTAATCGACTCAAGGCCTCCAAATCAAGCTCCCCATAGTTTGTGGAGAGCTCATCATCACTCTGCCCAGTTCCTAGTGATGATCCACCTTTTCCATCACCGCTACTGGTTAGCAAAGGAATTAGACCCTGAGCAGTCCTGGATCCGACTCTCTTCTTATTGGAACCCAAGGACGCTCCACAACATCGTCTATGATACATTGTTTGACTTCCACACAAAATGCTGCTTCCTTTCCTCCTCAGAGTATCAGAAAGTGATGGGGAATAACAACTCCCACATGCCCCTCTACGCTTTGGTGTGCTCCTCTTAGACCAATAACATGGTATCCCACATCCCTGGCGGCCTGGTAAATTGAAATGGTCATCCACCTCATCATCCCCATCATTGGAAAACTCGGTAGTTGCATCCCATGACCCAACTGTGCTCGGATTTCTAACACGATACAAATTAAAAGAACTCGTAGACATTGCAGGGGTACTATACGAATAAGAAGAGTCGTCCTTACAACTACCTTTCAGCAATTTCGAGGACTTAAGCCGTGCCAGCAGTGGTGATTCTGCCGAATATCGACGTAAATCCTCAGAATTTAAGTAGTCCCCTGTATCATCAGATTGATCAACTAAACTCACTGAATCATCCCTCCTCAAACCCAAAGGCACAGACTCTGAATCTTGCTTCGAACTCTTACTAAGCACAATCTGTTGCTGCAAATGGCGTTTCAAAAAAACAGCAGAATGTACACTCTTCTTTACCTTCTTCTTCATATGATTCCTCTTAATTGATGGTGTTATATTTGCATCTTTACTTTTAAATATCATTGAAGCATACCTATCCACAATATCACTCTTTGAATCCCCACCCCCATTTCGTGCATCGCTCATGCTATCATCAACACTCCCCCCCACCACTGAAGACAAATCATCACCATCCTCAATCCCATCATCATCATCTGCAGCAGCCTCAGCCCTTTTCACATATCTTACTCTCTGATCCTTTGATTGCACACTTTTTTCGGTCTCCGATTTTTGACCTTTCCAATTATACAAAAACACCCTTTTCTCCTTCCCCCTCCCACTACTACTATTATTATTCTCAACTTGCAAAGGAACCTCAAAACTATTATCATCACCATAAATTTTACTACCATTACTATTATTCCTATAATGATGATAATAATGGTTGTTTCCGGTTGAAGGCGATGCTGCATTTGCAACAACCCCTATAGATCTACCTGAACTTAAAGGCGACCGCCACGTCGAAGTGGTGCCAGGATCTCTAAGCACCCTTGCAGCTTTTCGGATTTGAGTAAGTTCTTTCTTCAAATGGAGATTGCTCGGATCAAACCCACTAATTCCTCCAACCCCATTAACTCCACCGCGCATTTCTGACATTATTACTCCCCCTAAAAACTCCTTAATTAGTTCAGAATTAATAAACAAGAAAGAACCCTCATATAAATGTATACACAAATTACATGAAGATGCATAAATTTGTATATATTACACAGAAGTGTAATAAATTTTTTGTTAATAGGAGAATGGTATCATTTTGATAGTAAATAAGTTACAGATCTGATCTGGGTTTTTCTTAAAATAGAACTTCTATCAATTAAAGAAAGATGGGGAAGAAGGGGCTGAAAATGTGCTAATTAAGTAAATCAGTAAATGGGGACTAGGGTTTTACTAGTAGTTGGGAACCCCAATGGAAGAAGGGTTAGAGAGAACACACAAAAATTGATGAAAATTTGAAGAGAGAGAATTCTCTACTTCTCCCTCCAAACCCGCTCTCTGAACATCCTTTCACAGCTCTAAAAGATTCTGTCTTGTAATTTTTTTGCGCTTGTCTCGGAGGTTTAAATTTTTTTTGTTCTATTTTTCATGTTTTGTTATTACATGATGTGATGTAAGAAAATTTTACAAAATACTTTCTATAAATTATAAAAATTAAGAAAAATAATATATTACCAATTTTTTAATTGATTATTTTACAGAAATATGTAATAAATAGATTCTCGTATAATTCTATTTAATCTTATGTATAGGTATCATTCACAATTATAATTTATTACAAATTGTCATAATACATAATAGGACTTTAAAAGTATTATTGGCTTTTGAAAGTTTATTTGAAATATTTTTAAATTTAAAATTGTGATGATTTATTAAAAAGTACATACAAAACAATTTTTTTAATAATTTATTATTTTGTCATTATATAAATTAATAAAAGAGATATTTATGTCAATTTTAAATTTAAAAATATGTTAAATTGATTTTAAAATTTTTAATAATGAATAGTGTGAACATTTAGTATATGTATATTTTGGAATTTTACCTGTTGGACAAATAAATTAATTGCAGGAAATGATTAAGATAATAATTAGTGGGGTCTGATTTAGAGAAGTAAGGTTAGTCAAAAGTGGTAAAGTCAGATGAGAACTAAACATAAATATTATTGTAATTAATTACCAATTGAAGAAATACACATGTAAAATAATTACCGTGACGCCCCCAAAATTAGGTATACATCACTCATCTTGAGTAGTCAGATACATAGTACAGAATTTAAATACAACTTATTAATATAAGCTGCAGGTATAATACGACATAAAGCGTGAGTTTGAATACAAATATTATCTACTAGATATTATACAAACTCAAAAAAGAGTCCTCATTACAATTATTATCACACTATTTCACGTAATAAAGTGAGGACTACTAATCTTATCCTCCGGACCATTACTCGCTCCCCACTCGCGTCAAATTTATATTCTCATTTCTCAAGAGAATAAAAGTGAAAGAAAGGGTGAGCTTAACTCAACTAGCCAAGAAGAAATATTATGACTAAGATAATGCAGAATAAATTATCATTAGCCTTCAACAAATGTTAAACCGATAAAATATAATAGACATCAAGTTTAAGCTGCAGGAGAACAAGCAATCCATTAAAAGAGTCAAGTAGAAAATAAAATCTACTATCTTTTATGATTTAAAGGTTTTTCATCATCGTTATAATTTGAGACTCGAACTTTTAATAAATAATTCACATCATCGAATCACCCCCGCACTATGGCCAAGGATATTCTTTAAGATCACGACCACAATTATTCATGGACTACGGGCCAAGAATAGTTATAGTATTCATTAATGGTCATGATCATGCCAACAATCGTCCATCAATGCACTACTACCATCGAGGATTTTTACCACATCATTTGTAACATTACGGCCATGATTACATAGAATAGTCTCTCGGTCATAATCATACCAAGTCCATCTACGCACTACACGCCATGTATTGACTTTTAAAAAAATATAAACATGAGGATGATGACAATGATATAAGAATTCAATAAAACAAGTTCAAGAATTATTTTATCCAGAATTATTAACGCCCAAATTGTCAATATGATCTTTGTTTTTGTAGAGTAAAATTCAAGAATGATCGAAGAAGAATATTTCCATGAAAAGATCTTTGGATGAAACGCAAATATCGAGGATATTCTACTAATTTCATGGAGTATAAAGCAAAAAAGTTTTAACTTGTTGGGTATAATAAAGAATGGAATAACAAAAGAAATCACCATACATGCGCAGATTGTGATGTAGACGAGTTATTCCAACAGAATAATAATAACGGAACTGGTCGTGAAATTCACACCGCCATGGGATGTTCCAATGTAATAATAAAGATGGAACCGGATCCGGTGTAAAACACATGAGATAGGATATTCCAACAGAATAATAAAGAGCGGAACAATTAAAGGTGTAAAACACATGATGAGGATGTTCCAACAGAATATAATAAAGATTTTAAGTCCGGTGTAAAACACACGCACGCAGGATGTTCCAACAAAATAATAATAAAAAGACGGAACCAGTCCGGTGTAAACACACGTAAAGGATGTTCCAATGTAATAATAGAAGAATGTCACCAAGTATAGGGTAAACCACGATACAAAAGTTATTCCAATGTAATAATAATAATAGAATAACAACAGCTTCTCTTCATGAATAAGAAAAATAACACCCCTTACTTTTGGTAGGAGATTGAATATCGCAGAAGTGTAGTAACAAAATACTCTTCTTCTTTCTCTTATTCTCTATACTTTCTCTCTAAAGCTTGAATGAATTCGTGAAAAATAATGAAGCACTAGGCCTCTATTTATGAAGATTTCTAGCTAAAGACCTACCACGTGAAAAAGAAAGTGAGTGGACGACGGTGGTGATGAAAAGAAAAGTGGTTCGACGCATCGTAATGTGAAACGACAAGTGGTTCGGCGCACCAGAATGTGAAACGGCAAGTGGTTTGACGTCTGTAAAGGTAATTACTATCGACGAAGGTAATTACTATTCACAAGGGTAATTACTATCGACGAAGGTAATTACTATCGACGAAGGTAATTACTATCGACGAATAGACTCTTAGATGATGACATATGGGCCCCCCATAAAATAATCAAACTTACCACAAACGCCTCATAATGGACTCTTTATATACATTAAGGATTGAATAAATATTACCACAAATCATTTTATTTTTAATCAACACATTTTAATCTTTCAACAATTATTAATCATTTATAACTTGTCGTCTCAATTAATAATATAATATATTATATGATGATGATCTCGTGACAATAATTGAATCAATAATATAAGAAATATGATGCAAAGAATTATTGTGAAGAATAATTGAGCATAAATGAGTGACTTCTCACGTAAGCATCAATAATCAATACCGTAGTGCTACTATACAACTACGCTACAGACATCTTTGCATTTTTTACTACTAGGGTAGTTCAACAGTTTTAATCGGTAAACCTCTCCGTAGTTATTTTTATAAAATATTTTTTCGTTTTCTCAATCCGACAATAATTTCACATGAGGTCCACCAATGATTGAGTAGTTATTTAATATTCCTAACAAAAGAATATTCCCCCACAAAACGAATATTTTATAACAACTTGCATACTTTGCAAAATTTATAAATATTACCCACAACTATAACATTATATCAAATTTATTCCATAATATTCAAAAATAATATTTATAGAAAAATCATCTTTATTTATAATAATGGGTCTTACAACCTCCCTTCTTATGAAATTTTCGCCCTCGAAATTAGGGTACGATACTGGTATGTCGAAGAGGTAAGGATACCTTGATTTCATTTCAGATTCTAACTCCCAAGTCATTTTCTCAACATTATGGTTTCTCCACAAAACTTTGACTTGAGGTATAACCTGGAGCGTAGAATATGTTCCTTCTTATCCAAAATTTGAACAGAACCTCTTCATACGTCAAATCTTCCGCTATTTCGCCCGGTTCTAACTCAATAATATGGTTTGGGTCTTTCACATATTTACGTAACATGGATATGTGAAAAACGTTATGAACACGAGACATATTTGGCGGTAGAAAAATGAGTCTATAGCTACGAGCTCCTACTCGATCGAGGATTAAAATGGACCGATGAATCGAGGATTAAGTTTTCCTCTCTTTCCAAATTTTGTAACTCCTTTCCATGGAGCAACTCTTAACAACACATGATCTCCTATATCGAATTCCACGCCCTTTCGATGAAGATCAAAGATAACTCTTTTGTCGATTTTGTGAGGTTTTTATACGTTGTCGGATCGTTTGAATCTTTTCCGTAGTCATACGTATTCAAACTCCGGCCCCAACAACGTTGCTTCACCCACCTCATCCCAAAGATATCGGAGAAACGACACTTTCTTCCATACAACGCTCGAATGGAGCCATGCCAATACTTGCTTGATAATCTGTTGTTGTAGGAAAACTCCACCAATGGTAAGGACTTGTCCTAAATCCCTTGAAATCAAGGACACAGAGTCTTAATAGATCTTCAAGAGTTTGAATAGTCCTCTCCGATCGTCCGTCTCGTCTCGAGGATGATACGCCGGAAGCTAAATCGTAAGTCCGTGCCCATAGCTTTTTGCAAACTAACCCAAAATCGTGAAGTGAATCTTGGGTCTCGATCGAAACTATGGATACCGCAGATACCATGCAGCTTTTACAATCTCGTTTATGTACACGAGCAAGACGTTCAAGTGTATAAGTTTCTCGTGTCGGTAAGAAATGAGCAGACTTGGTCAATCTATCAACAATGACCCAAATCGCATCAATGCCTTGAGAAACCTTAGGAAAGGCCCAGAACGAAATCCATGGTAATGTGCTCCCACTTCCATTCCGGAATTTCAAGTGGTTGTAATGGACCTTTTGTACTTGATGCTCGCTTTAACTCGTTGACAAGTTAGACACCTTGAGATAAACAGCGCTATCTCTCTCTTCATATTGCTTCCACCAAAATGTATTTATTTAATATCATGATACATTTTGGTACTCCCAGATGGATTGCAAATGGTGTGTTATGCGCCTCCATCATGATATTATACTTTAAATCGTGGTCGTTAGAACACAAAGTTTGAGTTGACTCAAGTATTCCTTCTTTATCGATTCTTGCTCCAAGATAGCACCTTCGCACTTTCTTTCTCATCACGCATCGGCTCCGTGTGTCAGTAATGGAGCAAACTTTAACTTTATCGATTAAAGTCGGTTCTACTCAGATACTCGCTTATCATCACACGCGCCCTGGAGTCTTTAACTCTATCTCCATCCTTTGCAAGTCACACAAAATGGGCCTTTGCGTTGACAATATCGCACTCAGACTTGCAGATATGATTTTCTACTCATCGCGCCTACTACCACGTTCGCTTTTCCAGGATGGTATTGGATGGTATGATCATAATCTTTCAACAGCTTCTAGCCAACGTCGTTGTCGCATGTTGAGTTCTTTTGAGTGAAGAAATATTTGAGGCTTTTATGATCCGTAAAGATCTCCACTTTCTCCCCATACAAGTAATGCCTCCAAATTTTAAGTGCAGAAGATAACAAATGCTAACTCTAGATCATGAGAAGTAGGATAATTCCTCTCATATTCTTTGAGTTGTCGCGAGGCATAGGCTATAACTTTTCCATGTTGCATGAGAACACATCCCAACCTTTTGCTCAAGCATCATCAGAGATGACAAATCCTCCGAGCCGGATGGTATTGTCGTAACAAAAGTCTTTGAAATAAGTCTCCTCTTGAGTTCTTGAAAACTCCTCTCACATTCTTCGCTCCAACCGAACTTTGTATCTTTCCGAGTCAATTTGAGTTGATAGAGTAGCGATTCGAGAAAATCCTTCCACGAATCTCCGATAATAACCAAATTTAAACCGAGAAAGCTACGCACTTGATCATCGATTTAGGTTGTTCACTTTGAATAGCTTCAATCTTTCTTTGGGTCAACAGATATTCCATGACTTGATACCACGTGCCCAAGGAATGCTACTTCTTCAAGCCGTAACTCACATTTCTTCAACTTGGCATAAAGCTTATATTCACAAAGCTTTTGGAGTGTCACCTCAAGTGTTGTTCATGATCTTCACTACTTTTGGAATAAATAAGGATGTCATCAATAAAGACAACCACAAAGTGATCTAAATATTCCTTGAATACTCGGTTCATCATATCCATGAAGGCAAAGAGAGCATTAGTCAATCCAAAGGACATGACTAGGAATTCATAATGCCCGCGTCGAAGTTCGAAAGCCGCTTTGGAATGTCAATTGGTTCTAATCTTCAATTGGTGATATCCGGAACGAAGATCAATCTTTGAAAAGAATTTGGCTCCTTGCAACCGGGTCAAACAGTCATCAATACGTGGCAATGGATACCTATTTTGATGGTGACATGATTCAACTCTCGATAATCAATACAAAGTCGCAGACTCTCCATCTTTCTTCTTCACGAATAGTAACAGAGCACCCCAAGGAGAAGTAATAGGGACGAATAAAGCCAATGTCTAACAATTCCTCGCATTGGGTCTTTAACTCTCGAAGTTCAATAGAGCCATTCGATATGGGGCTTTGGAAATAGGTTTTGTACCGGGTTCAAGGTCGATACAAAATTCAATTTCACGCCCGGGGTAGACCAGAAGTTCTTGGGAATACGTCGAAATTTATTAACAATAGAAATATCGCTCAAAACCGACGTATTTTTGTTTAAATCTGTGACATGAGCTAAGAGCTTCGACATCCGTTTTTTCAATAAACGAATAGCTTTATGGCTTGAGATGACCGTGATTGATTTTAATGGTTTGGTCGTTTGAATTCGCGATAATAGGTTGATTAGGAATATGAAAGCTAACAACCTTACAAAAACAATCAATTTTTGCATGATAAGTAGTTAACCAATCAATCCCAGAATCACGCCAAATGCAAGTATTTTTAATGAAATAAGATCGACAGTAATGTGAGGGTACCGATTTGAACCAAACAAGACTTATAAACAATGGATGTAATGAAGGTTTCTCCCAACTGAGTTTCCACAGATAAGTCAAAGTCTAATTTCTCCCGAGTCAAATTTAATCGATGAGCGCAAGTAGGAGAAATAAAAGAATGGGTAGAACCCAGTATCAAATAAAGTATAGATTTCATTAGAGTTTATGATAAGCTTACCCGTGATGACCTCATTCGGATTCCTTGCTCTTTGGGAGGTCACAACAAACGCCTCCTCAGACTACCGGTTTGACTTTTCCGACTGACCTTTGGTGCCTCCATCCTAGTGAATTTGTCTTGATGAAATGACAAAATCGAGCTAAGTGACCTTCTCTTCCACAATTATAACACGCTTTGACTGGCATGGCGCATTTTGATCGATGTGTCCTCTCTCTCCGCATTTGAAGCATATGATAGTGGTCTTTCTCCTTCCTTAACAACGGGTCTTTGGTCTTCGACGTATTTCCATCATTGTTGAATCTCCTTTTCTTGAAATGTCCATTCTTATTGTTTTTGGCCCCGATTACCACCAAGTCAAGTGGTTACCATATATCGGCCCGTTGATTCCTCCACGCTTGTTGTCACCGCTCGATGACTACTCGCCGGTATTATAATTTCGGCGGTTGCTTCTCTTTTAGTTCGTTGACTCATTATCGCGCTCCACTAATCGAGCCTCATTTACAACATCCGAATACATACATAGTTTATGAGAAATAAGATGTTGACGTATCTCAGGATTCAAACCTCTTAAAAACATTCGCGCCATTCTCTCTTCATTATCCACCCAGTGGGGAATAAACCGTGATAACTCCGCAAATTTTGCCTCGTCATCGCGACACGGCCATATTGTTTTGTTCCAACTTGATAAACTCCACCTCCTTCGTGTGGCGAATACTTTCGTGAAAGTATTTGTCGTTGAACAACTCTGGAACTTCTCCCAAGATATCTTCAAGACAAAGAGGTTGAGTACGCTTTTTACCGATTCCCACCAATGTCTGCCTCTCCGCCGCAACATAAAGGCGTGAAAGGAACCTTTTGCTCTCCGGAGCATCCCAAGACATCAAATATCTTGGTAATCTGCTTTATCCATGCTTCCGAGAAGTGGTTTTGGCTCTCCTTAAACTCCGGTGGTCCCAGCTCCTTGAATTGTTTAGCGGTGACCGCCCGAGAGTTTTCCGTGTTTCCACCTACGTTTTGGGACAGAGTCGCTCTGCTTCATTGTTGCATAAATTGCATAAAGCCTCCGAACATTTGATCATTCATCATTTGGTCGGTGTTGTTGTTTGCGTGAGGATTGTCGCCTTCGATGCACATTATCCTCGATTATTGATATGTGGTGAATCAACGATCGCTGCGCTCCATTGCTATTCTCAACATTCTCGGATGTCATTTTGAGACATCGCCACAAAACAAAAGGTTAATTGACATGTAACAAATTATCCCTATCTTCCGACCAACCAATAAAATAAAGCACATAAACTTAGGTAGGTCATACTAGCGAAGGTATTTCTGCCTCTCCCTCCTATCACTATTCTCACATCTTAGCCGTGGATCATATCCCAAGCTCGATACCAACCGTGACGCTCCCAAAATTAGGTATACATCACCCATCTTGGGTAGTCGGATACATGGTATGTAATTTAAATACAACTTACTAATATAACTGCCGGTGTATAATACGACATAAAGCGTGAGTTTGAATACAAATATTATCTACTAGATATTATACAAACTCAAAAGGAGTCCTCATTACAATTATTATCACACTATTTCACGTAATAAGTGAGGACTACTAATGCTATCCTCTCGGACCATTACTCCGCTCCCCGACTCGTCCCAAATTTATATTCTCATTTCAGAAGAGAAACGGTGAAAGAAAGGGTGAGCTCAACTAGCCCAAGAAGAAATATTATGACTAAGATAATGCGAATAAATTATCATTAGCCTTCAACAATGTTAAAGCGATAAAATATAATAAACATCAAGTTTAGCTGCAATGAACAAGCAATCCATTAAAAGAGTCAAGTAGAAAATAAAATCTACTATCTTTTATGATTTAAAAGGTTTTTCATCATCGTTATAAATTAGACTCAACTTTAATAAATAATCCACATCATCGAATCACCCCCGCACTATGGCCAAGGATATTCTTAAGATCACGACCACAATTATTCATGGACTACGGGCCAAGAATAGTTGTGTATTCATTAATGGTCATGATCATGCCAACAATCATCCATCAATGACTACTACTACTAATCGAGGATTTTTACCACATCATTTGTAACATTACTACCATGATTACACCGAATAGTCTCTGGTCATAATCATACCAAGTCCATCTATGCACCATACAGCCATGTAGATGACTTTAAAAAAATATAAACATGAGGATGATGATAATGATATAAGAATTCAATAAAACAAGTTCAAGAATTATTTTATCCAGAATTATTAACGCCCAAATTGTCAATATAATAATTGTTTTGTAGAGTAAAATTCAAGAATGATCGGAAGAATATTTCCATGAAAAGATATCTTTGGATGAAACGCAAATATCAAGGATATTCTACTAATTTCATGGAGTATAGAAGTCAAAGTTTTAACCAATTGGGTATAATAAAGAATGGAATAACAAAAGAAATCACCATGCACGCAGATGCTTGATAGATAGGTTATTCCAATGAGAATAATAATAACGGAAATTGGTCGTCGTGAAATTCACACCAACAGGATGTTCCAAGAATAATAAAGATGGAACCAGATCGGTGTAAAAAACACATGATAGGATATTCCAATGTAATAATAAAGGCGGAACCGGTAGGTGTAAAACACACACGAGGATGTTCCAACAGAATAATAGAAGAATGTCACCAAGTATAGGGTAAACCACGTATACAAAGTTATTCCAATGTAATAATAAGCAATGGAATAACAACAGGATTCTCTTCATGAATAAGAAAGAATAACACCCCTTACTTTTGGTAGGAGATTGAATCTGCGCAGAAGTGTAGTAACAAAATACTCTTCTTCTTTCTCTTATTCTCTCTATACTTTCTCTCTAAAGCTTGAATGAATTCGTGAAAAATAATGAAGCACTAGGCCTCTATTTATAGAAGATTTCTAGCTTAAAGACCTACCATGAAAAGCGCAAGTGGCTCGACGGTGGTGATGTGAAAAGAAAAAAGTGGTTCGGATCAGTAATGTGAAACGACAAGTGGTTCGACGCTTTCAGTAATGTGAAACGACAAGTGGTTCGACGCTTTTGTAATGTGAAGCAGCAAGTGGTTTGACGTCTAGTAAAAGGTAATTACTATCGACGAAGGTAATTACTATTAACGAAGAGACTCTTAGATGATGACATATGGGCCCCCATAAAATAATCAAACTTACCACAAACGTCTCATAATGACTTTTTATATACATTAAGGATTGAATAAATATTACCACAAATCATTTTATTTTTAATCAACACATTTTAATCTTTCAACAATTATTAATCATTTATAACTTGTCGTCTCAATTAATAATATAACATATTATATGGATGATATGTGTGATAATAATGAATCAATAATATAAGAAATATGATGCAAAGAATTATCATGTGAATAATTCGAAGCATATAGTTGAGTGACTTTTCACGTAAAGCATCAATAATCAATACCGCTTCTCTTACTATACAACTACGCCAGACATCAGACTTTTACTACTAAGGGTAGTTCAACAGCTTTTAATTCAGAATACTCTCCGCCGATATTTTTATAAAATATTTTTTGTCGTTTTCTCAATCCGACAATAATTACATTGTTAGGGTCCACCAATGATTGAGTAGTTGTATTTAATATTCCCTAACAAAAGAATATTAAACCAAACGAATATTTTATAACAATTTGCATACTTTGCAAAATTTATAAATATTACCCACAACAATAACATTATATCAAATTTATTCCATAATATTCAAAAATAATATTTATAGAAAAATCATCTTTATTTATAATAGCTGGGGTCTTACAATTACTACTCCCTCCATCCCAAATTATCTGTTGTTCTAGAGTTTTACACACATACCAGTATGTGTGATAAAAATACTAAAATACCCTTATGTGCTAATTTTTTGTTTTCTGTAATTAAGGCTTTAGTAAAAGGAGATTGTCCAACCAAGAAGGTGTGTACAAAGTTTTTAAGAAGATAACTTTGGCAATCACATTCTTATTTGGTGGGAATATGAAAACGACGCTTAAAAAAGAGGAGAGACTTGAATGAGTAATGACTATCAACAATTAAGGTAAAGGGGCAAACTTGAAAAACAAAGAAAAAAATTATATTAAAATCTTGAAAAAATAGATATTGTAGGACAAAATTTTTCTGCTAAAATAACAGATAATTTGGGACGGAAGAGTATTCACTAAGTATATCATGAATATTCTCTCATAAGGGCCAGTCAATTTGGTAGGAAGCCAAACTATGAAGTATAATTATTAAGTATAAGCCAAATGTACAACTGTACTGCAATTATTAATTAATTTGTACATTTGTGCCTTTGTGGTAACTGGTAAGGTAATAATAAAAAATTCATAAATTCACACGTAAAAATTATCGTTATAGATCTTATAACGACAGTTTTCATCGTCGTTATACATATATAATGACACTTTTTATGTGAAAATATTAAAAAATAATGTGAAATTAGACATTCGTGGGAAAAACATAAAGAAAAAAAATAAGGTGGGCAGCTCTTTGTTATAAACTAATAATGCTAGCATAGTAGTAGCATTAAAATGTCAAGGGTGTGAAACTCTGAATTATCATCCCCTTTGAAGAGTGTCACCAGCTCCGAGTAGCTCTACTGCAAAAGTGGTTAGCATGAAATTTATTTTTGAGTAAGTTGGTTAATTGGCCAATAGAGTGCTGACATGTAGGCGAGACTATATGTGTGTCAACATTATATTGGTCAATTGACCAACTTATTAAAAAATAAATTTCATGCTAACTGGATCCCTCTAATGCAATTATTGGGAAAAAATCGAGAATCTGTGCATTGCGTGTAGCCAAGGCATTAACACACATGTTTGGAACTCAAAATGTTAAAGCTATTAGGTCTTAGGTCCATTTATTTTTAATACACATATTTAACACACATTTTTGTATGCAGCAGACAGATTTGTAATCGTATATCTCATTATCTAATTATTATAGATTTTGTGAAATGTTTTTCAATAATACTATATTATATATTTAGCCTCTTTTTTTGCAAAAAGGTCCATTCATGTGTAGGTATTAGGTCTTAGGTCCATTTGGCTTGTGATTTCTTAACATTTTCTACATTGAGACATTCTATTTTTGAAATCTAACATTAAAAAATTCATTATCCCTCAATTCCATAATTAAAAAGTTAGAAAAATAAATACTTCTTCTATTCCACAAAAATAATGTTAATTGCAATTATTATTACTATTTTTTTTATAAAAAAAAATCATTTTTTGTATTGATAGTACTAATTAATAACACAACGTCCTCGATGTATTTATCATAATGAATTTCATTATCATGTCATTACTATTTAAATAATAACGGATTATTCTAGGACTCGCTCTTTTTGTGAAACGAGGGTGTAATTTTTTAGAAAAATTTGGGCTTTGGCTGGAGAAAAGATAATTATGTGAGTCTCTATTGCAATTATTTTGAGATAAAAAAGAATGAAACAAGAAAATGATAATATTTGTGAAATGGGGAGGTAGCTAGCTAGGCTATCTTATCCACTATCATATTAACCTTATCCTTGTTAATCTCAATAAACACAAAGCCAAACAAGAACTGCCACAAACAGCAAAGGCAATTGAGATATGAAGAATTATACATATTATTTTTTTTTCTTTTTCTTTTCAAGATCTCATGTATTATTTGTTTAATTATAGCCAGCCCAAAATTGACAGTTAAGCTTTTGCTTAAACTTTGTTGAGTTGAGTCCAAATCTAAAGCTTTCTATATTGAAAAGTCATGTGATGAGGCCAACTACCACCCCTTTATTATAAGCCACAAATTAGAAGCCATCTTTCTCTCAATTATTCTCATCCGTCTGAATCATGTTTTATTATTATTATTATTATGGAAAAAATGTATGCATACTGCTTGGTATGTATCATAGTCGGTTATATGACGCTTTTTTGATTTATAAAACCGTCGCCATAAATTTCAAAAAAATCCGTCGTATATCCCGATCGCATACATCTCACATGTATATACGTATAACCCTATTATTATTACTATTAATGATATAAGATCTACAAATTTACTAATTAATTAATCTCTTTCACATACAAACGTGATTGTGTAGTCAAGCATGACTTTTGTATTGATTGGAATCCAATCAATCCATACATAAACATGCTACTCAGTTTGTTTTTAGAAAATGGCATGTTCTCCTTTCATTTGCCAAAATTTATAAATTGTAAGGATAAATTTTATTTTTATTTTTTTAATTTCTAAATTCATGTTAATAATGTGATGACATGATAATGAGATTGCGATGACGCATTTAAGAAAATTGTGTCATTTAATGTTATCATCAAAAGAAATGTAGCTCTTTTTTGGATTAATTTTTTTTTACAAGTGACGCTCTTTTTATAGAATAGAATGGATGGGGAATGATCCATAATAAGTACTTATTATGAATCACCATCATTAGCGTCCAATACAAAAATTAACGGTCCATATTATAACTGAAAATTTCACGTCCGTTACTATTAGTAGTGAAAAACGGGTTATATACGTTGCTAATAGTAGCGGATGCTGTCGTCCGAACGTACCTTTTTTAGTCAACAAGAGAGTTTGTTAGACAAAATTTCTACAAACCTTAGTAATAGTAAAAACATTAAATTAAGAACCGATTAACCTAAAATGTTTTTTTGTTGTTAACCTAATGTCTTTAACTACACCATGAATATATTAAATAGAGTAAGAGGAGAGAAAAGAAAAGAAAAGAAAAATAAAAACAGAGAAGAGTTATAGATATAAGATATATTCTGAGCTCTAGGCAACAATTGACTGAGCACATGATAATGTTTTTAAGAATTTTGGCTAAATGGGGTTGTCCAAAGCATTAAGAACAAAAAGAATCCAATAAAATAGTAGTAGCAGTTTTAATAATGCACTTGAAAGATAGATAAAATACATTATAATTGAATACCACTTGATCCCACCATCAAACTGAATTTTAAATTCTGAAATGGAGTGAAATTCTGGTTTAGTCATTGCAAGAATCAATGTTGATGTATTTGCTATGATAATTGAATATTTATACTTGACATTCCTCAATTTATTATGTCTTATCATCATTTCTCAGCACAATCATCTCTCCTTGTATACTTGTGGCTTGTCTGTGTAGGGCTGCTTTTTTCATGTACCAGTAGAGAAACTAAAGTTGAAAACCTTCATCATGTAAAAACAATGCTGTTCTTAACAGAGATGATTTCACCAAGTCTATCTTCTTTCATACCAACAGATGTTTCAAGTTTTATATACAAAATGAACAACCTATATTGTATAAAAAGGTTTACAACCCAGTTACATCAAAGTGAAGAAATCTTTCTTAAAAAGAAGCCTACTTCTCCCCTTTGGTCTTCAGTTAACATGTTCTTGTGCAGAATAAAAGATCCTCATCTTCGTGAAAATTTGGATAGCATGTAGACCACCAAGAAAAAAACTAGTGCGAAAAGAACCACATGCACAACATGGCTCGACCCACTCTGGATAATACTCGTGTTCAATTTCCTCATGTTGTTCTTCACCCCTGCTTGAGCTTTGATCAGCATCATTTGCTGTTTAAATAGAGAGAGTAATGTTAATAAGCAATACATTCAAGTAATCAAGGGAGGTAATAATTTCACCAAATGAATCCGGATGTGCATATGTAAAGCTCCATATGAAATTTAGGGGTACCCGACCCATTTAGTTAATCATGTCAAGATGCCCAACACTAACACTAACACTAGCCTGTTTATTAGTAATGTTAAACATGTCGACCCGTTTAACCGTTTAGTGCACAGATTAAAATTTTAAAAAAATACAACCTCATTTACTTATTTATTGAATAATACACTATTTATTCATTACAACAATATATATTTAACAAAATACAAGATAACATGCTTAGAAAAGTAACTAAAAAAGATGAAGCAAAAACTCAATATTTAAGATAAATTATAACTCCATATTTATTTTCTAATTATTTTAAATAAACATGACAGGGAAACTGTTTATATTCAACACTAACCCTCTTATTCTATTTCGTGCTCGAGTATTGTTAAAAATTGCCACCCCTAATATGAATAACATAAAGGGAGGTAACATAAATGAGAATATTGTGTAGCAACTTACAGACAATATCACAAACAAGTACATTGGCTGAATGTTATTTAATTGTGGAAGGAAAAAAATATACACTTGAAGGGATGCCAAATGCAATTGCTACCATATGTGATCCAACCCCCAAGAGTCCTACCTAAAGATCTCTCCAAGTGGGCATCAGATGTTAATTTGACCACAGAATCCTCTCAAAGAACTTTTCAGATGTGTGAAGTAAATGATCATCCACCAAACCAGATCGGCAGCTTCCAAGATTAGCACCTCTTGTCGATATAATTTGGTATTATTTATTTACTATTTTCTGGGATAGGTGATGGGATCATTATGGTTACTTAAACTCAATAGATGGCCCTCTCATATTCTTAAGATTTATAAAGTTTTATTCCGAGGTGCAGTGCATGAACAAATTGATACTACATCTAGACGATGAAATTAAGTTACGAATATATTTCTTTCAAAATCAAGTAACAATATACTCCTCAGTCCCAAAAGTATAGTCTCATTTGACCTTTTTACATGTCAAGGTTAGGCAACAACACACTTGGACAAAACTATTCAATGATTCATCAACTTTACAAAAAATAAATAAATTGTGATTGGAAAAAATTTACCTTGACTAACATAATCCCATTATAAACTAGATTCCTTCTATTCCTGTCTAACCCATTTTAAACTTTTATGATTTTATCAAAATGTAGCTAAATTTAATATTCACATAATTAACAATTAAATGTAGCAATACCTCAATCCAATTTAGACAAGGCATCTTATTGTTAACCGAAGTTATCCAAAACAAATAAAAAATTTCAAAAACTAAAGAGCATGGAGTTGATGGTGTACCAGCTGATTAATAGCATCATTCTGAAATTTCGCTTCTGACCCAATTTCTTGAGCTACCTGCAGCATTATACTTGAATAAGAGTTCACATAATAGAATTCCTTTGGTAACAATAATAAGAGTAAAATTTATAAGATCACAAATGGCATGCAAACTAAAGTAAAACCAAATTACCAATAAAATGTAAAATTTCAAGCTGCAAAGATGCTGGAAGCTCTTGATTAGTTTTGAGTTAACATTTTTTTTTATAAATTAACTAAAGAACATTTTCCAAGCGTACAAGTTGAATCTCGAAAGTCTAGTTAAACCTTCTATTCTTCATTCACATCCAAATAAAACATCTAAAACAGAGGAGTCATTCTTAATTTATATGACATTGACTATCTCAAGGCTTAGATAGTCCAGAACCTACCCTTCAACCACTAAGCAGTGCAAGACAAAAGAAAATATTTAAATGATAAAATCCTTCATTCTATGGTATTTATGTAACAAATAATTGGTGCCACAACCGGTTCATCCACTACTCTAGTGCTCTGCAATAGCATAATATGTTCTAAATCATCTTGAACCTAATTCCTAACATATATAAAATTAACAATTATGGATCTTTTTGTCAACCATTATGTCATTTACTTTCTTTTTAAATCTTAACTTGTAAGTTATAACAGCTTTGTAAAAAAAAAAATCAATTGGGTTTCAAAATCGGATAATACAATAACCCGTCTGAGTCTCCTCCTGACCTCATTCACAAAACCAACAAATAGCATGAAAGTTCCTTTGAAGGAAAGCATGATGCTAAAAGTGCTTCTCCAGACCATAGCTACAAATTAGATAGAGGGAAGGCTAATGGTACAGCCAGAAGTAGAAGAGGACGAGACTGTATTTCAGCCAAATTCTCATATAAAAAGGAAAAACTTTAAAGATGATGTCAAAAAGAATCAACATATTTTGGGAGCACAAAGGCCCAAAACGAACAACTTTATTGATAATAAAAGTTTCCAGATGGAAACTCTTTTATAAAATTACATATAACAAGTTATCGTAAATTGGTGGAGATGTGTCATCTTCATATGAATCTTTTCAAGAGAATCAAAAACTTATAAATTAATTTCTAAACTACCTCCACATATCTTCCCATCCAATTTATAAAAAATGATTGTTCTGTTATCTTTCCAAATCCTTTTCTTTATCACATTTGAGTGTGTTCAAAATAATGTTCTACAGTATGTCTTCTTGATTGTTCATACTAATATCATTTTTATGTGTGTGGAAGGTATTACTGATCTCTTTAACATCAACTTTCAATTAGCCCATAAGGTCCCCAAGTGTTGTGCTAACAGGATAAAAGGAACTGAAGAAGAGATTTGTGATTTGATCCAAACTCTAAACAAAACAAATAAAATATTGAAGGTTGCCATAATGATTAAGCAACTAAAACAAACGCACACCAGAAGTAAAATTCAATGTTATCACTCTTCAGTTACAAATTTTACCAACAACATAATACAACACTAGTCTGCAAATGATAGAACCATTGTAAGCCTCCTAATACATTATAAAGCTGTAAAACATAAAATTATCAATGATTTTTCTGCCAGATAGCTACCTAGGGTTTTGGTTCATATTACATTTTTACATCACCCCCATAAATTCTCTCCAAACAAAATCATAATTCCATCTGTATAAAAGCATATAGCTTAGAAAAAGAAAAACTCACATTTCTTAGCTGTTTAACTTGGCCTCGAAGGCCAATAATCTCATCATCCAAATCAGCGTGCATCGGATCAATCCGTAGTTGGATTTCATCGGAACTATTCGCCGCTGCTCTCGTGGTTAGCCCTTCACTTTACAACACACACAGAATAAAACAAAATGGATTAAATGTATGAACAAAAATGGAACCCTAATCATAAAAAACTCAGCCCCGAAATTTCGCCATGAAAAAGTAAAATATAGAGGAATTTTTATGAATAGTACCTGGATCGGAATGGAGCGGCACCACCTCGGTTAGAACCGTATGCCATCGGAGAAGACAAATTTTGAGAGGATCGCCGACGAGCTGAATTTTCAAATCAGACCAAAAAGAGAGAAATCCTAAATTGTACTTAATTTTGAAAATTTAGCGGCTTGTGTTGTGTTGTTTCCTTGTTTTCGGTAATAGCTGCCTGTTTTATTGATCGTTTCCTTTCCCTTTACTATAGGTAAATTGCAGAGGGAGCTAAGAAGTATTTGTGGCTTACAAAAACAACCCCTAACCTTTTATATATTTTCCTATAAGTTTGGAGTTTGGATAGAGGAAAAGGAAAATAAATTTCAATAACTTTTTCTTTTTCTTCAATTTGGTTTGTTTGATTGAATCAAGTAAAAATTATGAATTAGTAACGTAATTTTAAATTAATTAAATTATAATTGAAATCATAATTTTTTTTCAAGAGGTCATAATATAATACGGTAAAGTCATGAATAATTTAGTGAAATCCCAGTTCAAATTTTATAAATAATTTTATACTTTTTAACTAAAATAATATGAGTGCTTTATAAAACACAAAAGTGGAGTAAAAAGATCATAAAATTTGATATTTGTTTAAATGATACTCAAAAAACGGACCCCTTAACGACGGATCCGACGACGGTTCGGTCCATCACGTATATCAGAGAATTGTCGTCTTAGCTTTTAGCGACGCATCGATTCGTTGCCATAACATATAAACCGGTTGTCTGTTTTATAGCGACAGATCGAACTGTGGCTCCGGTCTGTCGCTAAAGGTGATGAACATGCTATGTAAAATAAAGGAATATGCCCCTAAAATGGACTACTAAAAAAATGAAAAGAGTTATATTAATGTTTATGACTTCTATTTTTTTAAAGAACTCTTATTTTTGGAATAGAAGAAGTATCTTCTTATATTTTTTTCAAAGAATATTACATGTATTTTATTTTTTTCATAAATCTTGGAGCCTAAAGTGAAAATATCAAAATTTTAGAAGCAATAAAACAGAAAATGTACAGAGTAATGCAACAGCAAATATTAGAAAATAAATTCCAGCATTAAATACCCCGGATAAATGCAGAAGTATAATACGAATAGAATGGGAATTAATTCACACAAATCCGCTTACTTATATAAATGTCTTGCCAGAAACATTTTAGAACACAATTCACAAGAAACTTAAAACGATGGAAGCACAATTTTTTTTTTGAAACTTTATCAAGTAGAAATTCTAAATCTCTTGAAGTAAAGATATTCTGCACTACTGATTAATTCCCTCTCCAACTTCATAACCTAAAGTTGAACTCTAGCCCTCTTGGTACTGCAGCTAGGACACTTGTACTGCTTAATATGCTCAGCCTTTGCAGGAGTGATCTTTACACATTTTCCATGAAACCATCTCTCGCAAACATCACAACAAATCCAGAATTCATCATTGGCATAGTTATCCCCGCAAGCACCACAAAGTGTTGCTCCCTGTTCATCATCTTCTTCTTCTTCCTCCTCTTCCATCTCACTCTCGCCCTCTTCTTTGGGTGGTGGAGACATCTTTACTGCCTTTGGATGGGGCTCAGATGACCAAGACTACCAATGAAACAAAAGAAAAAAGATGAAAAATCAAAACATGAGGAAGCAAAAGTAACAATTTAAAATGAAGTGGCAGTTCTTACCATCTTTCCACTTGGTTTGCTTTTGTTTCCATTGCTTTGAGTAGCAGATAGGTCCTTTGACTGCTTAGCGATTCCGGACACAACTTCAAACACTGTTGGCAGATCATTTATCATCTGGAAAAGCCTCTTCCTGTGAATCCCAATTTCAACCAGAGTGAGAACCAACATGTAATTTAAAGAATTATTTATATATTGGCAGATCATTTATCATCTGGAAAAGCGTCATGTGAATCCCAATTTTAACCAAAGTGAAACCAACATGTATTTCAAAGACTTTTTTCCTTCAAAAAGACAAAAAAGAAATCCTTATTTAGAAACAAACAAGTGAGAGAGGTATAGTAATATTCCCTTTGACAAACTACAGAGGCAATTTCTTTAGCGCGTGAAGAACTTCAGTACAATCTGTGCCTTCAATGTTATCTCCAGCTTGCATTTCTCATTTTGTCCCGGCATTCATTTCTGATTGCAGAATATTGCCCACAAGCTATGAAAATGCACTGAATAAAAGGCTCAACTTTATTGTATCATCCAATGTAGAAAAAGTTGAGAAAGTTGCATGATACTAAAAAAATTAACACAACTCACTCAAGCTTAATTTGGAGCACTTTTTTCTTACTTTAAACAACCAAGCTACTGACATAAACACGAGTGAATCCCTATATGTCAAAAAGCTTCTAAAAAGTGAAGTCCTAGCCATTGAAGAGCCATAGTTGATTGGCAGCCCAAACATGAACTCTGGAAAGTAAAAAACACATCCCTTTGTCATGAATAAAAGATTTTATTTATTATTTTTATTGTCATTATTGGTATGTCTTAAAAACTTCAACATCTTAAGCCTTGACCCAAGGGGGAAGTGGGTTAAGCCTCGACACAAGGACGAAGTGAACTAACAAAAGTTTGCTGCAAGTTGAGCCACAACTGCTAAGATGAGGCCATAAAAGGACAATGTAAAAATTCAAATGCACCTGCACGAGACGCAGGAGACCAAGAACGCACCTATAGGAAGAGGCCATGAAACAGGGAAGAATTAACTCTCATGATGAGTTGATAAGCTGAATATATGGCCAGAGGCTTGCCAAAAAAATTAGTAATAATAATCACCTGTGGGACAAAGCGGAAGCAAGACTGGAGAGTACATGTTTGCGCACAGTGAAGTGCTCCAAGAGTGATATGAAAACACCTTTCAATGTAACAAGACTATCTGGATTTATGCTACTACATGAGAACTTATGAGTGGTAAATGAAATGATATAGAAAGCTTAAAGTAGGTCAAAAAACATTAGACATAACCTAGACATCTACATAATAGAGTATAATCTGACAGAAGACGACCTTAATTCTTAGCATAGATAATCAAGGACGAAATACCAGGGGAGAAGAATATGCACAACATTAAAAAATAAACTAACACTGTACGAGCTATACCAACATGAGCTGAAAAGGTAAATGCAAGTCACAAAACATTGCAAATATAAGAACAGCAAGAAAATTGTAGGTTAGCTGCTCACATAAGTGAGAAAGAAGAATTATACCATTGTAGTAGGTGCTGGTTAAAGTGACATGTTTGAACATCCTGCCATAATGGCCCACCAAAGAAGAAATGTGGAAAGGGGTTAAATACACTTTTTCCCACTCTACTCGACCTCGGTTTACAAATGTATCATTGGACTGATTTTTTCTTCATTTGACTCACTGTACTATATTTTTTAACAAAGCGTTACAAAATCCGTCCAGACTTTTAATGGCAAAAAATAAAAAATCTTAATTTTATTCAACTATCCACGTGGGTTTCCAAGATTGGTCCATGTGGTTGCCATAGTGGAATTATAATCTATAAAGATAACAAAAAGTATTTTAAAAATAAAAATACGCTAAAAAAGAAGAAAATTTTAAAAAGAAATTAAAACAAATCAAAAGACCATCTCATCATCAAACATTTGACATTAGATAATACATCAAACATTTGATAATACATCGACATCAGATCTAAGATTTGAAAAACTTATTTGCATAGATTAACTGGCGGCTCCGGCTTCGACGACTGGTTTGGTATTAGTTTTCTCTAGATTTGATGTGGGCAAAAGTAATTTGGGATAGAGTTTTTCTTAAAACAACATTTATAGGTTTTTACATTTGGTTTCTTTTTGTTTGAATTCAATTTAATAATTGAATTTATAATAAATATTATAAATAAGAGAAAAATTAAAGGATTTTTTGGTTAATCTATGTATTTGTGTTTTAGATTGATCTATTCTTGAAGAAGAAGAAGATTGTAACAGTGGGGGAAGATTTTGTGCGGGGTTTGATTTTTTGGAATATGTATATTTCTTCTATTTGTTTTTTGGGTTTGGAATGAAAAAGAAGATTGACGTTAATTGTGGTAGATTTGGAGTACAGATATAATTCTGTAGAAATGTTCAGTCGGATCAGTCTTATAACCCGAGATTCACTGCAGGATTAAGAAATGCATGTGCCAATTTCATAAAGAATCCCACATTATCGGAGTTCAACGATCGGATGAGTCCGAATAAGTTCGATAATATGTATCTCCAGAACTTGCCAAAGGGATTGGGGCTTTTATCTTCAAACCGAGGTTTGTTTTAGGATTCGAGGACGAGACCATTTGTGGAATTGTACACCAAGGATCAGAATGCCTTCTTTCAGGCATTTAGTCGAGCAATGGAGAAGTGAGTGTTCATGGTGTTAAAACTGGGAGGAGAGGAGAGATTCAACACAGGTGTGATGCATTTAACTGATAAAATTACGGGTTTCTTGAGGACGACTTGTTTGATTTATTCTTTTTGATCTTCGCTTGAGTTGCTAATTTATGTATACCAACAATGTTTTTATTTTTTATAATCAAGCTTTATATACATCATCATATTATTGGTTTAGTAGTAGTCGGAATTAATCGGATTGAGAGCTCTGTTTTTTACTTTAAAATGATATAATATTTTAAAATTTATAGTATAATTTTATTATCATGTTATTAACTAATTTAAATTGTTTATTATGTTTAATTAGTTTAAATTATATTTTGTTTAGTTGTTGATTATGTAATTGGATTTGATTTGATTTATTTCTCTAACTGAACTTCTCTCTCCTCTGTGTAGATGCCACATAGATTTGATGTTAATATTTTAACAAAGTAGACGGTTTTTCAAATTTTTGTAAAAAAATTACAGTTTAATGAGTGCATTTGTAAACCGAGGTCGAGTAGAGTAGAGAAAAATGTATTTAACCCGTGTGGAAAGAATGACAGTAAACAGTAAGAATTATAGATAATTTATTGAGCTAAATATATTACCTTTCATTCTTACCAAACCCAAAGCGAGCACCAAAATAAAATGCAACAGAAAGCAGCCACGAATCACTGTGAACTGCGACAAGTGATAACCAGTCCTTCTCTTGCATCCCATCCCTCGCAAAGTTAATACCTAATGCTGGCTCAGGAAGTTCAGGGGGAACCTCCTCAACAGGAAGATTGACTTCCCATGCTTCATTTGGAAGCCCATACAGACACAAGTTGTCCTTCTCTGTAAGCACAACATCACCATCTTAGAAACAAAAGGCAATTCCACTGTGTAAAAAAAAGAATGGAAAAACAAATATCATGAATTTGATTGCTTCCTTACATTCAAGTAACCATTTAACAGAGAAGGATAAGAAAAAACAGATTACACTTCTACATAATCTACACAAATAAGGGGATAAAAGGCAAGACAACACTGGAATGCAAGCACTGCAACTGGATGTCAATCTAAAACCACAGACTGATGAGTAAAAACAAAAACCATCAATTTACATAATTACTACAAAATGCATTTAATACTCCATCCGATTTTCACCTCAAAGGTTACAAAATACATCTAAGGATCCATTTCCTATCATTTATCCATCACCCAGGACTACAATAAAATCATCACAAAGATTTAAGCTATGAAAACAGGATAATTAACACAGAAAAAAAAACTCACCAGGATCACACACCTGAAGAAACTTCTCAACTTCTGCAACAGATAAACTAACAATCAGTAAAACCCTCATAAAAATAAAATAAAAAATATATACCAAATTAATCAATTAACTTTAAATAACTTCGAAGAAAAAAAATGCGAACCAGTGGTAAGAGCCTTTATCAAGCCAGCCCTTCTGCCTTTGAAGTCGTTAAAAACCTCCTCTACTGTCCTCCGAATTGGGTTTGGTTGAATTCCGTCCATTCTCTTCTAATCTCTCTCCTAATAAAATCGCACGCCCAGTTGCGAATTATATATGTATATATATATATATATATATGTTTATACCTGATTCCTGTAAAGTTGATTAATTTAAACAGGGGTTTGCAGTGAAATTGAACAAGGAGCTACAATTGAATTAAGGTTTTGGACAGAGCTAGGGTTTCTTAGCCCTTGCTGCCAGCTCAGACATGTGGGTATATAAGCATATATTTATTTTGTATACATATGTGTGGGTTTATATACGCAGGAATTGGAGGGGAGGAGGAGGAAGAGAGAAATTAAACTTAATTAAAATGGATGTAATTGGAAAAAAGTGAAAATAGAAAGGCGAAATGAAGAAATTGGTGCAAGTAAAGGGGTTTTTGGTTGTAATTTGGATGCTTGTATAGGATTTTGATTAAACGAATTCTTTGTCAGACTGTCATGCCATCCATTCCGCACGATACTGTTTTGACTCTACGTGGTGGTAAACAATGTTTTTTACATGTTATGAACCAAAAAAGTTATCAGATAAATGAGATATTGTTTTTGATTGAACCGCTATTAAATCGATAATTTTATAAATGTAATTTTTTTTATATTAATAAAAATTAATTTTTTTTTAAAAAAATTTATTTTATATGAACTAAAATATAATAAAGTTGAGCTACAATATTATTAAAAATGATTAATTTTAATATTAAAAAAATTTGGTAAAAAAAATATTAAATAATAAAAAAAATTTGTCCATCGAATCAACTTAACCAATTTTACCAGGTTAAACCATCGATTTGACTGGTTCAACCCGCGTTTTGGCCAAACTAATTCAACTGATCCAATCGAACTGAACATAAAACCGATTCCCGGTTCAATCAGTTGAATCCTGTCGGTCCGGGCCGAGTATGAAAACAGTGGCAAAAAAGACTAAATTTCAGTTTGGGCATTAAACTTTAACTTTAATATCGATTTGCATCTTAAACTTTATCTTTAAATAAATGCGCCCTATATTTTTAGCGGAAAAATAAAATACATATTTATATTATTTTTTGGCAAATATTTATCAAAAAATACAAGTGAATAGAATATTAGGGATTTTTTAATTTTCACAATATAGAAATAGATCATATAAAAAAATTAAGAGATAAGGTGTGTATTTTCAGATAAATATTTGGCTAGAAAGTAGAATAAAATGTTTATTTTAGCTTTCGTTAAAAGTATAAGGTGTAATTAATTCGAAACAAAAGTTAGGGTGTAAATTAATTTTAAAGTTAAAGTTTAGGGTTAATCGGAAATTCAGTTAAAATGGAATAGAAAAAAAAGAAAGAAAAGGGTAACTTTGATTTGATCCAAACTACGAAAGGGTAGGTTTGTAATTTCATTCATCACCTTCTCCACTTCCCTCCACGCCTCTCCAACCCGAGGACATCACTTACATTCTTGCAAGTAGCAAACCTCCAAAACCCTTTAAACCCCCAAGCTGAACAAAGATTGGCACAAAGAATGAATTTTAAAAAAATGGAAGAAAAAATGAAGCCATATTTGTAAATAGATATTAATACACTCTCATTCTTGGACATGTTTCCTTCATGTATTCGAGCTCTCTCAGCCCGAAAGAGCCACCATAGCTTTTGTCTTCTCAACAGATTTTCTTCTTTTCTCCCCAGTTATATCAATAATTCAGTCCCCATTTCCTATCTGATAGAGCCTCGTTCAAACCCACTCCAAATCCCAGTAAGTATTTTAGTTTGATTATGGAAATTACAATAATATTTATCAATATATATATATATATATATATATATATATATATATATATGTTTGCGACTCTGCGTGTACAAATTGTCATTGTATTTGACTTGGAAGAAATAAAGTTTTAATCTTTACTTAATTTTTTTCTCTTCTGGGGTGGATAAAAAACAAAGTATAGAAAAGTTATGCAAAATTTTATTCTGCTTCTTAGGATTATTACCTGATAATTTTGCAATAAATGTCATTGGGGTGCCAAATTTGGGTTTGAACCAATGTAAATTAATCTCAAATTCACTTCTTGCCGTGCGGGTTGCTTTTGTGCGATTTGGTCCCAAATTGATGAAAGGAATGGCATGGATGAGTTGTGTGTTGATTCTAGTTATAAACCCAAAGTTAAGGTAACAAATGAAAATCCTGTTGAGTTCAACAAAGTCAATGCAGACATGCTTCCCACTGTACTACTTACAGGGCAAACAAATGTTGGCAAGTCTGCATTATTCAATCGGTTAATTTTTGGTTCATTGTGCTATGTTTACTTTCAATTTATAGAATTGTTATATGGATGTCAGGTACTTATGTTAGTATTATGCGATGCAAGTGATTTGTAGTGATGCGTTGGGTTTCTCTTGTTGTAGTTTAATTCGACGGAAGGAGGCTTTTGTGTACAATACTCCTAAACGATCATGTTACTCGGGACATTCGAGAAGGGATTGCGAAACTGAGTGATTTGAGGTTTACGGTGTTGGATTCAGTTGGTTTGGAAGTAGTGGCGAAGCCACATATAACTTTGTGGGGTTAATCGACCACTGGAAAAAAAATTTGCTTTATAATGTAAGGTAAATTTTAAAAATTTTAAGTATTATATATAAATTGACCCCACTAAAATTTTATAAATTTTCTATTATACTGGGTCAAATTGAAAATTTATAATTTTGTCAATCAAATTTTAACCATATCCTCTCAATATATGTATCTCTCTATAATATTTTAAACTAAATAATAATCTAATTTATATTATTTTTAAAATAAATAATGAATTACTTACTTATGAATATTTGTGATTAAAAAAGTCTATTATGAGTCAATATAGTATATATATATATATATATATATATATATATATATTTATACACACCCGAAAGTATAAAGTATTAAAAAAAATTGGTTCGCCAAATTATTTGTAACTTGGTAATAATTTCGACCCCACTGGCAAAAATTTCTGGCTTCGCCACTGTTTGGAAGCAGAAGCTTCTTCTGGCTCTATTCTTGGCAGAACTGCAAGAATGACTAGGAATGTGTTGAAAAGGTCTCAACTTGCACTCTTCCTCATAGATGCAAGGTCAATTTGAATATGAAGTTGTTACTTAATGTAAGGATTTAACTTTATGCATGGAATTTATTTTGTGGTTATGTATGTGTGTGTGTACATATGTATTTTCGCTATTAACATATATGCCAAAAGAATGATAAGAACTTGCAGTGAAGACCAATTATCAATGTTAGAATGAAGCTGGAAAATACGTTCAATGGATGTGATTGATCAGGAGCATGCATGCTGTACATAACAGCAACCTAAATTTACTCATAATGGATATATTGTGTAATGGTTAAAAATTTGGGGATAAAATTTAAATTGTGGTCCTATATTTGGTATACTTTGGACTTAGGAGTGAACTATATATTTTTTGGATAGAGAAAGCTATTTTATTAACAGAAGAAAGAGGAAATAAGTAGACAGGTGACGAAAAGCCTACCCAACCTAACAAGTGGAACTAAAAAAGAAAACAGAACTCTTGATAAAGTGCAATCCTTTAACTTAGAAATATATCTTTTACTAATTTTCATTTTTATTTATTTATTTTATTTTGTGACTAGAGAAGTTTTGCAGCCCATGGATTTGGATGTTGGAAAATGGTTGCGCAAGCATGCACCTGGAATGAAAATTATTGTGGTGATGAATAAAGCTGAATCACTAGATGATGATCTTGGCTCTCTTGCTGCTGCAGCTGGTGAATCCTTTAGGTTGGGATTTGGAGAACCTATTACTGTCTCTGCTGAGACAGGACAGGGTATGGTAGAACTTTATGAAGCTCTTAGGCCATTGCTTGAAGTTTTAAATGGTAAGACTGTAGTATGTAAAATTTTGCATACTAATAGATTAATCCTCTTCCCGGCTTTGCAAATTTCTTGTGTGTAGTTTAGTATATTTTTTTTAAATTTTTTAGATACTCGGTTTTAATGCTTGCATGCATTTTAATCCAGCGTTTAAATTGTATAGGAAATTTATGAAGCATATTGATGAATTTAAAAGCGTGATAATTAGCTCTCAGTACTTCTATGTTTGTTTTACTTTCCAATGCCTTTTTGTAACCAATTAAGTGTGAAGCGAATAGGGCAACTAGAACGGGACAAGAGGGGCTGAGGGAGGGAGCCTACTTAAAATGTTAAGTTACTAAATCTTTCGACATTGAGGAGAGAGTCTTTTCTTTTATTTTTATTCTTGTTTTTTTAGTGTGGGTGTGGGGTGGGGTGGGGGTGGGGGGTGGGGGGGGGGGGTGGGGGGGGGGTGGGGGTGGGGGGGGGGGGTTGTATTATGAAAGCTAACATCTCACAGGTCATTGTATATTGGTCTCTCCAGATAATTGTCTTGGGGAATAGACGTATCACTTCCACAAAGAATAATGTTACCAAACAACCAGCACCATTAAAAAATCCAAGTATCTAACACCTCTATTGAATTGACCTGGCCAACTAGAAAGTATCTTTCACTGAAGATCCTTTTGTCAAAATTTTCTCCAAGGATGGTGTCCATTTGAAAAACAAGATAAAAGTTTCATGGAATTATTTATCAATAACTCGGGCAGGTGAGATCAGACCTTCCCTCAATCCCATGCAGACACCCATTTTCGCATAGAGATAAACAACCCTAACACATATTGCACCTTCTACTATCCTCTTTCATAAATTACCAATCTCTTCTGCAAAAGGGCAATGCCATTCCAGAAAAAAGCTTCATGGAATTATTTAAATTTCATTTATCCTCCCAATATACAAACTGACACCTATACTTTTCTTATGCTTATTTCTATAGATTGTTACTCCGAAGATTCTCCAAAACCTTAGCCATCAAGTTAGAATCGGAGACAGACTTGAGAAGAGAACACTATCTGGATAGAGTACTCTTTGGACCCTAGAGTTCGTTAATGAAGGTTAAACAGTTAAACGACCAATCTACTCCTTACTTACTTCTATGCTAGATGTGTGCTACTTCCTTTGTGTTTTTTTTATATTTAAAATTGTGAGATGGAAATCTGTGGATTTTCTGGAGATTTCTTTTTTCACTGGCTAGAGGTTGAGATAAACGATGAATTGTTATGGTTAATTTTACAAGGAACATTGCACAATTGATTACTGAATGTTAAATTGTGAAGTAGAGTTTATGAACCTACACATTTGAAACCCAAAAATAAAATGACATTGTTTGACCATGTATCTCTCAGGTTAAATCATTTTTTCGTCACTAAACTGAACTTCAATTTACATTTGCATTACTGAATTGATTTTTTTTACATTCAACTAATTAAACTGTAACTTTTTTTTACGAATCGTTACTAAATCCGTTATTGCTCGACTTTTAACGGATTGAATAGTAGGTGAACATGAGAATTTGTCAACATCCATGTTTGAAAAAAAAAAAAGAAAAAATTAGCAAATTGCACATAATAAATTACACTCGCATTTATTAAATATTATTTAATTTTTCTAAAAAAATATTAAAATCTATTTGAAATAAAGTTAAACAAGAGTTAAAAATCTTTTTATTTTATGGTATTTTAACAAAGTTAAAATATACTGAGCAATTAAACTTTAAGCAAAATAAACAAATAAAACATATTAAAAATAAAAATAAATTAACTAATTAAATATCTCCACCTACCATCTCCATCTACTACCACCATCACCATCTCCGCCTACCACCATGATCACCACTTACCACTTACCACCACCGTAACCGTTTCTATCTCCACTTTGTAGACCCGTATCCTAACTTTATTTGTTAAGCACTCCATTCTCCCATTTTCTTATTCAATTTCAAATCAAACTAAATTCCAAAATATTTCTCAAATCCAGAACTCCACTTGTGATTCCTAATCAACTGAAAAAAATTATTTATTACATATTCACATCTGTCAGGAATAAGCATGTGAATGATATTCCTATTTATGTATGGTTTGATTATGATATAAATGAATGAATATGCAAGTATGCTTGCATTAAGAAAAGCTGTAAAGTCCTTTGATAGATAATAGGAACATATGTACAAGGACTTAGAATGAATTGATCAAATATGTTAGGTTGATCCTACATAAGCAAATCAGCTTTGTAAAGTCCTTAAAGCTTATTAGGTTGATCTTATAATGTAATAGATATGCTTGTCTGATCGTCGAGCACTGCACCAGAAATCGTAGTCTGCCAGGAGAGTCAAGGAAAAACTCGAGAGCTACCAAGGCAGAATCGTAGTCTGCAAAATAGTAGATCTCGGAGTTCGTAGACTGCCAGGAGAGACGAGGAAGGATCGTAGTGTGTCGAGAAGAACATCCTCGGAGCCATAGTCTGCTGAGGAAGTCATGTTCAGAATTGTAGAGACAACTCTGCTCACGAGCCGACCGAGCATCCGCCGGGTTAAGTCAAGAATCGTAGACTACACTTGAGTCGTAGAAGTTCATCGATCATATCGAGGCGAGATCGTAGTCGAGCAAGATCAGATAAAGACAACAAGCATAACGACAAAAATCGTAGAGTGTCAAGATCTGATTGCAAAGCCGAAGCCGAATCGTAGAGTGCATAACTAAGGCTCCAACAGATGTGCTCACAACGTCAAGGCAGAATCGTAGAGCAAATACGATTCTCGACAAATGAGCACTCCCAAAATATCAAAAGTATGAAGCCTCTGGTTTGAGCTGCAGAGATACATCCCACCTGAAGGAAACCAGAGAGCACTCAACGAATGACATGCAAGCTAACAGAAGATCTAAGCATCAATCCAATCAATATCCAGATTGAGTTGTGAAGCCATTCGAGATAAATCTTCCACAAGTTGATCAGAAGAAGACTTGATGAATCGACTAAGTCGCCAAGCGTGGTGAGTCGGTTAAGTAAATGTAAGACAACAATCTTGGAAATATCCAGGATCGTAGTGTTTGCTAAACAAAGAAGGAACTGATGGAGTGTACACAAAGATACTGGTCAGCCTATGAAGAACAAGGCTAAAGTGATTAAGCATTGGGTCAGTCCATTGATGATAAGTGAATGGGAGATCACAAAGAGAAAGCGAGCTGGGCATGCCACAAATCTGAAGTGTCTTGCTATTTAGAAGGGGCCAGAACAAGGAGTCAAGCCATCAAGATTCGAGAGCGATCGAAATGACGAAGTGTTGAGCAACCGCATGCTAAGAGGAAGAGGTGTTTTACATTGAAGATTCGATGAACACCGTTCAGGATCGTAGTGTTGTCTCAACCCGTCAATGAGCAACATTCAACAAGACACTACGATCAGGTCCAAGAAGATATGCATCAGAATCGTAGAGTTCGGTCAACTGAAGATTGAAGCATTGACAACGGTTCAATCTGAAAATTGATATTCGAACAGAGCTTATTGAGAGCATCGATGCAAAAGGACAACCTCTGATCTAGAAATCAGAAGGAGGAAATAAAGTTGACTACCTGCCCGAGACATCAAAGTGACATCTCTGATAGGGTAGGTGAAACAGTAGATTGCAGTGTCAAAAAGTCTTAAAGGGGATGTCATGTCACATCTGCAGTCTACACCAAATAACTCGAGATCTGCGAAGCAATTCAAATAGCTCCCAACGGATACATTCCAACGGGAAGATTGTGAAGGAGTATAAATCAACAAGAGCTTCAAAGATCAAAGAGTTGCTGATGATTGCGAAGTTGCAGAATCGTTGAGTTGTTGAAATGCTATTGTTGACTCTACGAGTTCCACCAGAGCTTAACAGAACAAGTCTCGGTGACAGTGAGACTACGAAGGTGGAAGTGAAGCAGCTTTGAAGAAGGACTTGAGCGGACTAAAGCTTCACTCAACAAGCAAAGATGAGAATGCCATCAAGACGGCAAACTAAGTGAGAGCTGAGAGCCGAGAAGGACAAGAAGATAACATTCAGAAGAGTGACAGAGCATAAAGAAGATCCAGAGAGCCACTCTACGAATCACCAAGAACCTTAAAGCCCGAACCAGAAAGCAAGTGCGTAACCATATCATCGCCAACCACCAAAAAAGGGTGCAGGAATGCTAAGTGCGCACGAAGTCTATCAAAAGCTCAAACACTTAGCAAACCTAAATGGTGATGGTGCACAACTGACATCGTATGAAGATGAGAAGAACAAAATGAAAATCAGCTGCACCAAAGAAGATGTGGTCCAGACTCGAAGCAGAATGCAAAGAGGACCACACCAAGCTGTTAAGTACAAAAGATGTTCAAGCTTAAAAGACATCTTAGCAGCTCAGCACCAACAACAACAAGAAGCCAGGGGTCCTTGTTCGGAGGGACTAAATGAAGTTCCAAGCCTGCTGGGCTTGAAGAGTTCCTAGGGAACTAGAGGAGTTCCAAGGCTGCTGGCCTTGAAGAGTTCTTAGTGAACTGAAGTTCCAAGACTGTTGGCCTTGAAGGAATCTTAGTGATTCAGGGTGCTGCCCTTCCTTAGTGGAAATCTTGCTAGTTGAAAGCAGAAGAGTGAATTAGGAGCTTGAGTCTCTGAACCACTTAAAATCCCTTGTGTCATTTACATTATGTCATTTACACTATGTACTTAACTGCTATAACTGCTATGTATGCATTAACTGTTTACCACTGAACTAACTCTAAGAACAATGTATGTATGATTATAAATATATCAATGAAGGGGATCTTTTACTTATTCCGCTGTGCTTGAAAAGATTCTTATGTTTGTCATATGCTAATTCATTAGCAATACAAAATAAAAGAGAAAAGTATTTGAAATTAAAAAGGATCTATTCAACCCCCCTTCTAGATCTATTGTGTGCCTACTGGGAACTAATAACATCAAATCTGGAGCAAAAACGAGAGAAAGTATGAAACATAAAGGGGAAAAAATTGAACTTCATTTTTGTGCTTTAATTATCTTCTCAAACCATTTTCACAACACCCATCACCAAAAATAAGCCCTCATTTTTTTTCATCTGTATCAAGGGTTCTTTTGTTCATTGTTTGGGTAAATGTGGGAGAGAAAGATTGGGTTTGAATATGGGCGGAGAGTAGAAGATGACGCATCTCTCCAATGGTTATGGATTAAAAAGAAAAAAAAATTCATCTATCGTTGGCACCGGAAACAATGAACGGAGAGATTGATGTAGAATTTGTGAAGGGATCAGATCGTTCTAAAAAATATCTATGATTATTGCAGCAGATTTGGGGTTTTGAAGATCTAAAAAATATTTATGCTTATTGCAGCAAATCTCAGTTTTTGAGGATCTAAATAATATATATGCTTATTGATGCAGATCTGGGTTTTTGGAGGTTGATTATGGGTTGATCTTTGATTATAGAGTTTATGTTGCGTAAAGATTATTGATTGTGGTGATTATGTCAAATGGATGTGGCTGACTGATGATGATTTTCGCTGGAGTTTTTCTGAAGAGGATGAAGTTATATGTATATATATATGAAGGTCTAAGGCCAAATGTGTAAACTAATTAAAAGTGTGTTTTTCCTTTATTTTTAATAAGCGTCATCATTGCTCTGTCATATTTATATGTTAAATTATCCACATAAGGAGCCACATAAATATAATGTTAACTTTTAACACCGTCAAATGATTTTTCTAATTTTTGTAAAAATGTGTAGTTCAATAAGTTGACTGAAAAATAAATTAATTTAGTGATGTAATTGTAAATTGAGGTTCAGTTGAATGACCTTTATCTCCCCCCCACCCACCCCACCCACCCCACCCACCCCAACCAAAAAAAATCCATTTTTCACCATCTATTTTAAAATCTGCCTTTTCATTTCTTAATATAGATGAAGGTAATCAGGAAAATAACCCCTTTGAGGATGAGGAGTCAAAGGCACCCTTACAGTTAGCAATTGTTGGATGGCCAAATGTTGGGAAGTCAACCTTGTTGAATGCATTATTACAAGAAGATCGTGTTTTGGTGGGGCCAGAAGCTGGTTTGACGAGAGATTCAGTTAGAGCTCAGTTTGAGTATCAAGGGAAGAACCATGTACATGGTACATATCACTTATTCATGTTTTATTATATTAATCTATCAGGCAAACTTTGGATGGTGCTAAATTCAAATCACCTGATCCGAACATATCAGCATTTGAACTCTCAAAATAAATTCTTAGTTTTCCTTCCCATGGGCACTTGTGACCATGCTAGAGGAAGCAAAAGAAAATGCTAAATGGAAGCAAAACACTAAATACTAGAGGAATTTTGTTTGCTTTAGTTCTCTTACAGATTCCTTCTTCACTCGAGGACATATTCTTAATTTGGGGGTCCTTGTTGATGTTATGATGGAATGTTAGTACTAAATTGGATCTCTTAAAAACTTAAACTTCTCTCCTCTATTAATTAATTTATTTGTTTATACTGATAGCAGCTTATATAGTGGACTCTACATCTGCATCCATTCTTCGTCGTTGCAGCATTTACCCCACTAATTTTCTCTTTCGCCTTTTCTTCTTTTTTACACTTTGAATTGCTTAGTTGTTTCAACCATTTACTTGTAATGTGAAGCACTGAAGAACAAATATAAAACTTTGGGTAACTCTGTCCTGTAATACTATTTGCCTAATCTGAAATTTATAGTATCTGAAGGCTAAAAACTGTTTTTAGTTTTTTTGCTGGACACTTGAACGCTTTTTGTCTCAGATTATGAGATTACAAATACGTTATATCATTCTTACACTTTCTTGTTCAGGTTTTGACACTGCAGGTTGGCTGCAGAGGTCAAATCAGGAGAAAGGAGCAGCATCCTTAAGCACCATGCAATGAAGGAAAAACCTAATGAGGGCTCATGTGTAGTTGCTTTAGTCCTTGATGGCGAAGAGGTGCATCTCACATTACAGTGTATGTATTCATTTTTTTTGTTGCCAACATGAATTTATGACGGGTATCTGCAAATTCATGAACTAATGACTAAACCTGTTGTAGCTTTACAAATTCTTTTATGCCCCCTTTGATATAGTTAATGGATCACAATTTCCAGGCCATCTAATCATTGTTTGATGTAGAACATGTAATTAAGGAGAAGGTTAAATTTTCACATGCATCAAACTTAAATCTCGTATAAGCATCTTGGTGGTTAAAATTGTATTTGTTGTTAATTTTAAGGTTATAAGACTGCCAACATCAGTTTTTATTTATTTATTTATTATCTAGTAAACGTGTCGAGTGTCTTTTAAATTTATCATATGTGCTTGAAAATTGAAATGGGCTGTAGACCAGTTCTATGAGTTGTTATTTGGTCAAGTTATGTTGCAGGACCTATTTCTGTGTGACCTTAAGGTGTCTGGTATGATCATAGACAATTTCCTATGTTTTGAGTGATAATCCTAGTATAAATTGCGTAATCATCCAGAAGTGTAGCTATAATTTCATTCTTTTGAGTGACCACACTATCTTTTATGAAGATTTTGGTGGCACTGTATGTGAAGAACTCGAACAAACCTATAATAAAGATTAAAATAAAAAAGAATTTGCAATCTACTGAATCATATATATTTGAATATGTAATTTTGGTGATTATACTGAGGATTTGTAATATGTATAGCTAACATGGACAATATTACAGCTAGCAGCTCTTAGAAATCTTGGCTATGTTACTTCAGTTAATATGAATAACGTACAAGTACTGTTGCCTAATGCTTCCGTTTGCTAGGTAGGTATATAATGTGTGTTGATCAGATTGCAAATGCTAAGAGGACATTGAAGCATGATGAAGTTGTCATATTAAGGTGAACGGTGGAGGGAAGGGGTCGATCGGATAGCTGTGATGCATCAGGTCATCAATACCAACCGCTCGTGTTAACCATTGGCGGCTACGCATGGTAGGCATTATCTTATTTCTGCAAAACAACACAATTAAAAACTGTGTTGTGTGCGTGTGGTGCTATTTTTGGGAATTTTTATGAGCAGGTGGAATTAAGGATTCTGCAAGTATTGAAAGCACGACCATCTACCATGTTGCCTTTGTGAGTGGGAATGGGAAGAGACAACTCAGAAAGGCAACATTTACGTGGAGTATTAGTGAACAAAAGGCTCTCACTGTAAATTTAATTGCTGAATCCTGGTAGTAGCTAGCTAGTAGCGTCATTCTAGGGAGATTCTGTACTGTTATAATCAAGTTCAAGTTCAAGTTCAAGTTCAAGTTCGTGTTCATGTTCTGCAGGCATTTATTGATTTTTGTTTTAACAATACTTCAAACTTTCAGTGACACTTATTGTTCTAGCTGCAACAACATAATTATTGATACGTCGTTTGAGTGTTTTTTTGGCAACCCATGAAAAAAGCTTAATTCATATCTCTACCATGTTATACACGCACGCATGGTAAGGGTAAAATGCAAATGTGACACTTGAACTTTAGGCGTGTTTGGGTATTGAATACGGGTCCCAAAACCGAGTACCACAGATATAGCTACTTAGATTACCCAAATATTATCAGCGTAGCACACGAGGGTTCAACATTCAAATTTCTTGTTAGAAAGGGGCTTGTTTCGTTGCCAGATACAATCTACTACAACCGCATGAATATATTAGGGGCAGGAATTTTTAAGGGCCGAAAATGGGTGTAATTAGTATGTTGTTGAGAGCAAAATTGATATTACAACAACAAATATATATTTAACAATATTTGTATAATTGTTTTAGGTTAGACTTGTTCTGATCATTAATTCAAAACTTTCGGATTAATATTTTTATTTTTCATTCTTTTTTTTAAGAAATGTTTTTTTTGCCGTATCTAAAAAAAATATATGCCAAATTTGTTACCAAACCAAAGAAAGCCTACACAATTATGTGATTTGACTGCAGAATTATTTGTTTTCTCATGTCAAAACAATAAAAAAAATTTGTATAATTCAATACTAACCATTAGTCCGGCCGGGTCATTTAACCAAGGTCTTAGCTAGCTAAGGCCCGCTAATTAAAAACTCGTTTGAAATTAATTTGGGAGTGAGATAGGGTGAGTTTGGTTAAAAACTAAAACCCAAAGTTAATTTTGGGCCGAGCTTGGTCTACATACAGCTCAACCTCATACCGTTGTAGGCCCGACCCGAAAGTATGTAAATGAAAATACAAAATATGAATATATATATACAAAATTCTTTTTTCCAATGAATGGATTATACGACGATTTTTTTTGAGATATAAATGACGATTCAAACTGCTTTAAAATCGCTATAAATAGGATTCGCTTTTGGCCCATTTTTCTTTGGGTCATTTGAAAAGCGGATATATATATATATATATATATATATATAAAATATTATTGTATATTATATTAATTATAGCTATAACATTGAAATATAATAGCAAAGTATTGAATACAAATTGTACAATAGTTATGTTAATTTCTTTTATTGAATCTGGACTAATGTTTTCTTTTTGCCTCCAATGACCAGCTATACTAGGCGATTCAAAATGGTAGATCGCGTGAAATATTTGGTTGGAGTTGAAATAGGTCATTTTAATTAGGAGTTTCATTTAGTTTTTGTTTATTTTTAACTTGTTAATTTTCTTTTAGGTTTTGTTTTGGACTTGTTCCAAAATAGGCTTCAATCACATGAGTTGAGTTTGAATAATATACTATAAGTTCGAATGTGTTGAATTCGAACCTAGACTCATTAATATTTGATTGGACTGAGCTTGAATAACTTTAAACTCGACTTATTAAGTCTGATTGACAGTACTAACTAGGGGTGCGATTTGGTGCGGTTTGAAGTCCAAACCGAGACCAAATCGCTAAGCTTAAGTCTGATTTGAAAAATCAAAAAATTGGCAAACCGCTTGTGATTAGTGCGGTGCGGTTTTAATTAGTCTTGATTTGGCCCAAAATCAATTGAAACAACAAAAAAGTTTAAGCCTTCAATAAAATTTAACATAAAACTTACATCGAGCAATTAACTTAGTGACAAAGTCGGCAATGAGAATTATATCAAACATGCTTTAAAACTAAAACATACGCTATATAAAACAACGGAGACCATACATTCGATAACAAACAAGAATGTTTATCTATTTTCCCAAAAATTAAAAGTATATACTGGAGATAGAATGAAATTCTATCTCATATATTGTAGGGAGGACTTATAGAATATAATACTAACTATACCTAATTTGAAAAATAATCTATTAGACTATTACTATTATAATCTATTAGACTATTACTATTATAGCATTGACATTAACCAATGCATCAAGTGCTTGGGCCCCTTAGCTATAAGCCCCTCCAATAACGCATCAAACAAATTCGAAATTCTAAAACCCAATTGCTTAATTTTTGACTTTATAACCTCTAACATCTTCTTTCAATTGGTGAAAAAATGACAATGCAAGACTCGGGTTTTCATTGAGCGTGTTTGTAAGACCCCAACTTATTATAAATAAAATTGAATTTTCTCTAATTATATTTGTGAATAATAAGGAATTAATTTGATATAATTCTCTGGTTATGGGTGAAATGTGCAAATTTGGCAAAATATGCAAGTGGTTATAAAATAATCATTGTTGTCAGGGAATATTCGTTTGGTCGTGAAATATTCTTGTTGTCGGGGAATATTAAATGCTGACAGTATAGATCATTTAATGGGCCCCATAATGTAATATAGCTCGCGGATGAAGAAAATGACAAGTTTGAGTTTTTATAAATAACGACGTAGTTATTACCAATTAACACCGTTGGAATATCCAAATTGGTTAAAATACGATGTCTGGCGTGGATGCCGCAGTATTGATGAATTATTGATCTTACGTAAGAAGGCACTACTCAATAATTGTTACAATAGTTCTTTATTCAATATTTTATTTATTGATTCAATAATTGTTGCGTTGATATTTTATATTATTGTTGTTTCAATAATTGTCACTGCACAGTATTTCCCATTATCAGATCAATAATTCATATTATTTGAATAATATTATTAGATAGCATTATTGGCAATATCTAAAAAGTTCTGTCAAGGAGAGGTTTGGTCACCTAATTGCGCGCCAATAAGGAGAAATTCTTATTGGAAAGACCCCTCTTTCCTGGGAACGGCCTAGTTGTCATAAATGTGATTCTGTAATATTATTTGTGAATAATTAATTATTGATTCATATGATAAGGAAATATTTATTTTATGTGGATATAAATGTTGGATATATTTATTGTGGTTAAAAATAAAGGAGTTAATGTTGAGGTGTTTTATCAGTATTTTTGTCGGAATAAAGGTATTAAAAATTAAACCAGTGTTTTTGAGATATATTGTGTGAGTTATAATTTTAATCCGCTTGGTTGGATCGTTATAATTTTTGGATATGTTATACATATATAAGTTGAGTATATGTCCACAAATTTTGAACCGTTAAAAATGAACGTATGATTTGTTATAAATTTTAAGAGGTGACTGATTCAGAAATTAGGTTTATAAATAATTTTGGTGAAAAATTTTATAATTGAGTGGGCCCCACTTGTGGTTGGTGAAGAAATGTGCTGAATTTATTTCAAATGTGGTGGGTGGAAATAGTAGTAGAGGAGTAAAGCCATCGAGTTCTTGGTCAAGTCTGCTAACATTTTTCTATAAATAGAGGGCTAAGTTAGAATTGAAAATCACACCAAAAACAAGTTTTCTTTCTTTTTCTCTCTAGATTATTGAGTGTATTTTGTGATTATTTAGATACTTTGTGAGTTTCTATTCATCGGTCTGCAAGTTTCCTTGACCTTATCTCGATATTCCAATCGTCGAAATCTTGATATTTTGAGGTAAGGGATGTTATTTTCTTCATATATGATATTATTTCTTCAATATCATTATGCCGAAGTATTGATCTGAATTTTTGTGACGATCCCAAAATAGGTCCATTCCATCCAACCCATTCTGAGTCGCCAAATATATGGTACAGAAAACAACTACAATTTTATTAATCTGATTGTCGTGCAAGATAAAACAACACTAAAGCGTGAGTTTAAATACAAATATATACCAATCGTGACTCATGTCCCAAGTAGTGAATGACACCTCATAATGACACCTTACATAAAGGTATAGTCGAAAACTGTTTTAGAAATTAGAACCTTTGGGAAGTGCTCAAGAAACCTTTCATACATGGGAGGCCGTGCGTCTACAGGTTATGATAGATATCATATGCCCACAAAATTATCCTTGGTTGATCTAATAGACCCCTAAAAGAAAAACGAGAAGATTACTATCATATTCTTCCCAATGATGAGTCTTCTCTTGACATATCATTATCTCCACTTTGTTTCTAATTGGGAATTAAACTCCAAACAAACACCAAGATTATATAGGTAGTGCTTGTAAATATACTCAAAGAAGTGGATGAGCACTGACCACTGTCTTTATGATGACACGAGATTGTATGTCATTAGACATCTCGTATGATAGTGGCAAAACACCCTTCCAAGTTAAATTCACCTCACCCTCAACATCTATAGACCACCATTCTATTCCCTCGCTATCCCCCGCTCGACCCGGCTACACTTTTATTACCGAAAGGATTTGTGAAGCAAAAGGGTGAGCCTAACTAGCTTCGATAAAGAATATTATGACTAAAGATAAATAAATTATCAATAGTCTTCATCGATAATAAATCGGAGATTTAGAACATATGGTAGATGATAAAACTTTTCAACCATAGTTCATAGCAGAAGCGAAGCAATCCATTAGAAGAGTCAAATAGACCATAAAGTCTATTATCTTCTCCATGTTAAAAGTCCACCAACAATGTTTTAATCCTGCAACATCAATCAACAGTTCCTATCCACAATCATGTGAATAACTCATAATCATAATTGTAGTTCTAAATTCCTCTTCTCATCCAGGACGAAGATAATTTTCATCACATGTCTTTACCTAAAACATCAAAGATCATGGTTATACCAAATCACAGTTCCTGTTCATAATCATACTAATAAATTCATCTTTGCACTACGGGCCAAAGATATTCATCAACAGTTCATCTTTGCACTACTGGCCAAAGATATTCAACAACATGCCATCTTTGCACTACAGGCCAAAGATATTCATCAACAATTAATCTTTGCACTACAGGCCAAAGATATTCCTCAACAGATTCATATTTTTGCTTTCTGAAGCTAAATATATTAATATCTCAAAGAAATATATAATCATTTCAGAATTTATATAAACAATAATTATAACCATGTTGATCAATTCATCTATGCACTTAAGCTAAAGATATTCAATTATAAATTCAATGGTCATGATCATACCAGTCACAATTCAATTTTTCACTATTGGCCAAAGAGAACCCTAGTCATGATCATACCAATAATCTACTCATCTTTACACTATAGTGAAATAGAATTTCAACATCAGGGTTATAAAAATGTTATATATGATAAAAAAATCAATATAATCAATACATAGTTTTAATCTCCAGGGTAATTGTGACGCCCCCAAAATAGGTATACATCACCCATTCTGAGTTGTCAATACATGGTACAGAAACAACTACAACTTTATTATTACAACAGTAAAACTGTGAGTTTGAATACAAATATTATCTTCTAGACAATATCTATACCCAAATAAATTCTCATCACATTTATTGATACATTATTTTACAAAAATGGTGAGGACTACTAAACAACTCTCTCTAGAACCTTCATTCCATACCCCGACTAGTACTCGCTACATTCTCGCCTCCTGAGAAGACAAATGGAACAAAAAGGAAAAGGGTGAGCTTAACTAACCCAGTAAAGAATATTATGACTAAGATAATATATAACAAATTATCGTTAGTCTTCAACAGGGAAAAAAATCTAAGAGAATACATCAAACAACAAGTTTTAGAGCAATATTCGCAGCAGAAAATATTAATTCATAGAAGAGTTACGTAGAGGATGAAATCTACTAATATCTATGAATTTAACAGTCCATCATCATTATTTTATCCTTGTAACATCAATCAATATTCATCTTGAATCAAATATTCATCTTTGCACTACCGGCCAAAGCCTGTTCATCTTTGCACTACGTCCCAAAGATATTCATCAAGAAATCATTCATCTGCACTACTACGGGCCAAAGATATTGATAATATCATCATTTAGGACCGAGGATGATGAAAAATATTTTAATGAAAAACGAATCCGGTGAAACAAAAGAACAAGTATTAAGGATTCAGTATTTCAAATTTATTTCATGTCCAAAAATACCTCATAAATAATCATAGTGGTGTAAAATTCAAGAATGATCAAAACATGGATACAATCAAAGCTAGTATCCACAATAGATATTTTAGACTTAAAAGAAAAATTTTATTTTTACGTGAATAGTCTTAGTATTCATGAATAAGTAGTGCGTATATCGTGAATAGTGCAAGTATACGTGAATAAGTAACTCAAGCACAAAAAGTTCCAAATTTGATTAAAAATCCGGATCAATACTTTGGCATAATGATATTGAAAGAAATAATATCATTTTAATAATAATATCCCTTACCTCACAAAAGCAGTCTTACGATTGATTGAAAAGCTGGATATTGTAGTGAAGGAACTTGCATCATATAACAATTGTGACGCCCCAAAATAGGTATACATCACCTATTACGAGTTGTCAATACATGGTACGTAAACAACTACAACTTTTTATTATTACAAGAAGAAAGCGTGAGTTTGAATACAAATATTATCTTCTAGAGCAATATCTATACTCAAATAAATCCTCATCACATTTATTGATACATTATTTTACAAAATGGTGAGGACTACTAAACAATCCTTTCTAAAACCTTCATTCCATACCCCGACTAAGTACTTTCATTTATATTCTCGCCTCCGAGAAGAAAAATGGAACAAAAAGAAAAGGGTGAGCTCAACTAGCCCGATAAAGAATATTATGACTAAGATAATATACAACAAATTACCGTTAGTCTTCAACAGGAAAAATCTAATAGAATACAATAGACAACAAATTTTAAATCAATATTAAGCAATGAAATAATAATTCATTAGAAGAGTTAAGTAGAGAATGCAAACTACTATCTTCTATGTATGAATTTAAAAGTTCATCGTCTATCTTTTATCCTGTAACATCAATCAATATACATCCGGAATCAAATATTCATCTTTGCACTTTCTGAGCCAAAGATATTCATCGATTGGTCATGTTCATCTAAACACTGTTTCATCTTTGCACTACGGCCAAAGATATTCTTCAGAAATCATTCATCTTGCAGACTACTGAAGCCAAAGATATTCAATAATATCATCATTTAAGACTGAGGATTATGAAAAATATTTTTAAAGAAACGAATCCAGTGAAACAAAATGACAAGGATTAAGGATTAAGGATTCGTACTTTGTTTTATCCACGTCCAAAAATACCTCAAAAATAATCATAGTGGTGTAAAATTCAAGAATGATCAAAACATGGATACAATCAAAGCTAGTATCCAGAATAGATATTTTGGACAAAAAGAAGAAATTTTATTTTTAAATTGAATAGTGCAGTATCGTGAATAGTGCCGAGTATCACGTGAATAAGTAACTCAACACCAAAAGATAGAAATTCCAAAAAAACATCTTCACGCTTCATGAATAGTACTAGTGAATAAGTAACTCGTGAATAGTAACCCCAGAACATGAAAAAGTTCCAAATTTGATAAAAAGTTCCAACCAATATTTCAAAGATAATGATATTGAAGAAATAATATCATTTGAGAAGAAAATAACATCCCTTACTCAAAGATTAGTACTTACGGGTTTGGAATACCGGGTATAGTCTTTGAAGGAACTTGCATAATCTAACAATACTCAAAGTATACTCAAAATACTCACAAGAATACGCTCGATAATATAGAGAGAAAACTTGATTTACGGTGTGATTTTCAATTCTAACCTAAAGACCCTATTTATAGGAAAAATCTTTAGAAACACAAAGAAGAAAATTTAATAAAATATTAATATATATTATAAATTTCCTTAGCCCATCTTTGAAGATATGATTTCAGCAATTAATATCACATGTTAGCCCACTTAAATGCAAAAAAACGTTTTTCTTTAAAATAATAATTAAAACTTCCAAAAATCAATTATTTCGGAGCTTTGGAACTTCAATAATTCACAATAAATAGCCCTTTTATCAGAAAATTCGAATCTCGAGAGTTTTTATAGGAAATTCAATTCTCTACAACTTTGCAGAAGAAAGTTTTTCCGAATTCCAAACAGAAATTAACCGAAATCCACAAACGGACAATTTTACAGGCTATAATCAAATTTCAGTCAATAAATGGGGTCCACCGACATGTTTAACATGTTTTAAATATTTATTGCAATAAAAATACTCTTCCTCCTCGTATACTCATATATCCCACATTCGTTGTAAAAATATCATCATTATTATATTATTAAAATATAATAATATATTTAAATGAATTATTTTATCGAGAGAAAAGATAAAATTTCAATTTTCAACAATTGTCACATTAAAATTTTCTCCATCTATATCCACATAAAATTAATATTTTCCTCATCATATGAATCAATAATTAATTATTCACAAATAATATTACGAGAATCACAATATTGACAACCCAGCAGGTTCCGGAAAGAGGGCTTTCAATAAGAATTTCTCCTTCTTGGTAGCAATTGATTAGGTGACCAAACCTCTCCTTAGATGCGAACTTTCTAGACATTGCCAATAATATTATCTAATAATATTATTCGGATAATATGAATTATTGCTTCGATAATGAAAAATCTCGTGTAATGACAATTATTGAAACAATGAAAAATATAAAATATCAACGCAAAGCAATTATTAACTCGATAAAATCTTTGAGCGATAATTATCGTAACCATTATTGAGTAGTGCCTTCTTACGTAAGAATCAACAATTGGTGCAATACAGGTGTGCTATCGTGTGTTTTAACCACCGTGTATTTTAACAAAGATAACTTGAATAACTACGCCGATTATTTTTAACCAACTTATATTTGTCGTTTTCTTCATCCAATCGCTTTTTCAGTTATGGGGCCCACATGCATGGTCACGGCGTAAATACGAATATTCCCGACAAAGATTTGAATATTCCACGACCAAAACGAATATTCCCAAAACAACAATGAATATTTTATAACCACTTGCTTATTTTGAAGTATTTGCGTATTTTACCCCTAACTATCCACATTAATCACATCAACCCTTACTATTTCAAAATAATAAATAGAGAAAATTAAATTTCATTAATAATAAGTTGGGGTCTTACAACAACACTCAAACTATACTCACAAGAATACGCTCAATATATCGAGAGAGAAATAGAGAGAAACTTCAGTTTCTGGTGTGATTTTCAATTCTAACCTAAGCACCCTATTTATAGGAAAATGCTTAGAACACCAAAGTAGAAAATTGAATATAATATTAATATATTTTTCACATTTTCCTTAGCCCACCTTAGACAACTGATCTCAGCCCATTTGAATTACATGTGAGGCCAACTTAGTTGCAAAAAACGTTTTTCTCAAAATAATTAACTAAAACTCCTAAAAATTAATTATTTCGGAACTTCGGAACTTCAATAATTCATAATAAATAGCTCTTTTATCAGAAAATTCGAATCTCACAACTTCTTATAGGAAATTCAATTCTCTACAACTTTGCAGAAGAAAGTTTTTCCAAATTCTAAGCAGAAATTGGCCAAGAAATCCACAAGCGCAGGCGATTTTACATTTATAATCAAATTTTGGTCGATAATTGTGTCCACAAACACACAAAACATGTGTTAAACATTTAATGTCACAAAAATACTCTTCCTCCTCATATACTCATATATCTCACATTCATTGTAAAAATATCATCGTTAATATATTATTAAAATAATATATTTAAATGAATTATTTTATCAGAAAAAGATAAAATATTAATTTTCAACAATTGTCACATTAAAAATTTTCTCCATCTATATCCTCATAAAATTAATATTTTCCTCATCATATAAATTAATAATTAATTATTCAAAATAATATTACTGAGAATCACATTATTGTGATTGGGACGGTTCCCCGAAGATGGGGGCTTTCGATAAGGATCTCTCTCTTCTTTGGCGTATGATTAGATGACCAAACCTCTCCTTGAAATGAGAACTTTCTAGACATTGTCAATAATGTTATTTAATAATATTATTAGGATAATATGAATTATTGCTCAGATAATGGAAAATCTTGTGTAATGACAATTATTGAAACAACAACAATATAAAATATCAATATGACAATTATTGAATCGATAAAATAAAATCTTTGAGCGAGTAATTCTGTAACCATTATTGAGTAGTGCCTTGATAATTGGTGCAATACCAGTATCTTCTTTGTGCAACAATGCGTATTACTGTGTTTTAACCACCGGGTATTCCAACAGTGTACCTGGTGTTTCGAAAAGATGAGAATACCTCGCTTTCATTTCCGTTTCTAATTCCCAGTTCATTTCCTCTATAGCATGATTCCTCCACAAAACTTTAACTTGTGGTATGACCTTTGTACGTAGGACATGCTCCTTCCTATCCAAGATCTCCAGGGTAATTGTGACGCCCCCAAAATAGGTATACATCACCCATTCTGAGTTGTCAATACATGGTACAGAAACAACTACAACTTTATTATTACAACAGTAAAACTGTGAGTTTGAATACAAATATTATCTTCTAGACAATATCTATACCCAAATAAATCCTCATCACATTTATTGATACATTATTTTATAAAAATGGTGAGGACTACTAAACAACTCTCTCTAGAACCTTCATCCCATACCCCGACTAGTACTCGCTACATTCTCGCCTCTTGAGAAGAAAAATGGAACAAAAAGGAAAAGGGTGAGCTCAACTAGCCCAGTAAAGAATATTATGACTAAGATAATATACAAAGGTCAAAGGTCATACCACAAGTTAAAGTTTTGTGGAGGAATCATGCTATAGAGGAAATGAACTGGGAATTAGAAACGAAAATGAAAGCGAGGTATCCTCATCTTTTCGAAACACCAGGTACACTGTTGGAATACCCGGTGGTTAAAACACAAGAATGTCTGGCGTTGTGAAGAGATAGCATTGCAGATTATTGCACCAATTATTGAAGGCACTACTCAATAATGGTTACGATAATTATTTATCAAAGATTTTATTTTATTGATTCAATAATTGTTGCGTTGATATTTTATATTGTTGTTGTTTCAATAATTGTCATTTACAAGATTTTCTATTATCAGAGCAATAATTCATATTATCTGAATAATATTATTAGATAACATTATTGATAATGTCTAGAAAGTTACATCTAAGGAGAGGTTTGGTCATCTAATCATGCTACCATGAGTGAGAGAGATCCTTATTGGAAAGCCCTCTATCCCATCTGAACCGCCGGTTGTCAATAATGTGATTCGTAATATTATTTATGAATAATTAATTATTAATTTATATGATGAGGAAAATATTGATTTTATGAGGATATAGATGGAAAAAATTTTAATGTGACAATTATTGAAAATTAATATTTTATCTTTTTTGATAAAATAATTCATTTAAATATATTATTTTAATAATATATTAACGATGATATTTTACAATGAATATGGGATATATGAGTATATGAGGAGGAAGAGTATTTTGTGGCATTAAATGTTTAACACATGTTTTGTGTGTTGGTGGACACAATTATTGAACGAAATTTGATTATAAATTTGTAAAATCGCCTGCGTTTGTGGATTTTTGATCAATTTCGCTTAGAATTTGGAAAACTTTCTTACGTAAAGTTGTAGAGAATTGAATTTCCTATAAAAAGTCGCGAGATTCAAATTTTTGATAAAAGAGCTATTTATTATGAATTATTGAAGTTCAAATAATTAATTTTGGGAGTTTTAGTTAATTATTTTGAGAAAACATTTTTGCAACTAAGTTGGCCTCACATGTGATTCAAATGGGCCGAGATCAGTTGTCTAAGGTGGGCTAAGGAAAATGTGAAAATATATTAATATTATATTCAATTTTCTTTGGTGTTCTAAGCATTTTCCTATAAATAGGTGCTTAGGTTAGAATTGAAAATCACACCGTAAACCCAAGTTTCTCTCTTTTCTCTCAATATATTGAACGTATTCTTGTGAGTATACTTTTTGAGTGTTGTTTATACGATGCAAGTTTCCTTCACCGTATCCGCTTTTTTCACCAAGTACGCGTCTTTGTGAGGTAAGGGATATTATTATTAAAATGATATTATTTCTTTCAATATCATTATGTCAAGTATTGATCTGGATTTTAATCAAATTTGGAACTTTTGTCTGCGGAGTTCTTATTCACGATCTGGCACTATTAACGATATCGACACTTATTCATGAATACTAAGCCTTATTCACGGAAAAATAAAATTTTTCTTTTAAGTCCAAAATATCTATTATGGATACTAGCTTTGATTGTATCCATGTTTTGATCATTCTTGAATTTTACACCACTATGATTATTTATGAGGTATTTTGGACATGAAATAAATTTGAAATACTGAATCCTTAATACTTGTTCTTTTGTTTCCTTTGGATTCGTTTTCATTAAAATATTTTTCATCATCCTCGATCCTAAATGATGATATTATGAATATCTTTGGCTCGTAGGCAAAGATGAATGATTTCTTGATGAATATCTTTGGTAGTAGTGCAAAGATGAGCAGTGTTTAGATGAACATGACCGATCGATGAATATCTTTGGTTTGGTAGTACAAAGATGAATATTTGATTCAAGATGAATATTGATTGATGTTACTGAGGATAAAATAATGATGATGGATCGTTAAATTCATAGATATTAGTAGATTTCATCCTCTACGTAACTCTTCTATGAATTAATATTTTTGCTGCGAATATTGCTCTAAAACTTGTTGTTTGATGTATTCTCTCATTTTTTTCCTCGTTGAAGACTAACGATAATTTGTTGTATATTATCTTAGTCATAATATTCTTTTATTGGGCTAGTTGAGCTCACCCTTTTCCTTTTGTTCCATTTTCTTCTCGGGAGGCGAGAATGTAGCGAAGTCTTAGTGGGAGTATGGAATGAAGGTTCTAGAGAGAGTTGTTTAGTAGTCCTCACCATTTTATAAAATAATGTATTAATAAATGTGATGAGGATTTATTTGGGTATAGATATTGTCAGAAGATAATATTTGTATTCAAACTCACGCTTTTCTTGTTGTAATAATAAAGTTGTAGTTGTTTACGTACCATGTATTGACAACTCGAATGGGTGATGTTGACGCCCCCAAAATTAGGTATACGCCACCCATCTTGGGTCGCCACTTATATGGTACATAAATTCAAATATAACTTACTAATATAACTGCCGTGTGTATAATACGACATAAAAGCGTGAGTTTGAATACAAATATTGTCTACTAGATATTATACAAACTCAAAAGGAGTCCTCATTACAACTATTATCACTTTATTTCGCGAATAGTGAGGACTACTAATGCTATCCTCCGGACCATTACTCCGTTCCCGACTCGTCCCGGCTATGTTCTCATTTCAAGAAGAGATGTGAAAGAAAGGGTGAGCTCAACTAGCCCAGTAAGAAATATTATGACTAAGATAATGTAGAATAATTTATCATTAGCCTTCAACAGTGTTAAACTGATAAAATACAAATGAACTGAAACAAGTTTAACTACAATGGAATAAGAAATCCATTAAAAGAGTCAAGTAGAGAATAAAGTCTACTATCTTTTAGGTTTTAAAGGTTTTCATCATCTTTGTTATATTTGAGACTCAACTTTAATAAATAATCCACATCATCGAATCACCCCTGCACTACGGCCAAGGATATTCATCAAATTATCAATGGTCATGACTATACCGAATCACCCCTGGTCATAATCATACCAAAAACTATCCATCACTGCATTACAGGCCACTGAGGACTTTTATCACATCATTTATAACAAGCCATGATTATACCGAATGATCCCTGGTCATAATCATACTAAGTTCACCTATGCACGTAAGCCAAAGATAACATAATATATCATGAGGATGATGACAATGACATAATAATTCAATAAAACAAGTTCAAGAATTATTTTATCCAGAAATTAATAACGTCCAAATTGTCAACAAGATCTTTGTTTTGTAGAGTAAAATTCAAAAATGATCGAAGAATATTTCCATGAAAAGATATCTTTGGATGAAACGCAAATATCAAGGATATTCTACTAATTTCATGGAATATGGAAGTCAAAGTTTTAACTAACTGGGTATAATAAAGAATGGAATAACAAAAGAAATCACCCGTACATGCGGTGCCAGATGTACGCAGTTTATTCCAACGAGAATAATAATAACGGAACTAGGTCGGTGAAATTCACACCCAAGCGGGATGTTCCAACAGAATAATAAAGATGGAACCGGATCCGGTGTAAAACACACGATAGGATATTCCAACGAGAATGATAAAAGCGGAACCAGTCCGGTGTAAAACACACATGCACGAGGATGTTCCAGCGAGAATAATAATAAAAGAGCGGAACCGGTCGGTGTAAAACATGACGGGATGTTCCAAATGAATAATAGAAGAATGTCACCAAGTATAGGGTAAACCACGTATACTGAGTTATTCCAAGCGAGAATAATAAGCAATGGAATAACAACAGTTCTCTTCATGAATAAGAAAGAATAACACCCCTTACGGGTACAACAAATAATATTCCCTACCTTAGAAGAACCGAATATTGGCAAGGTGAAGTAGCGAGAATACTTTTCTTCTTTCTCTCTATAGTTTCTCTCTCAGAGTTTCGGTGAATTCGTGAAAATAATGAAGCACTAGGCCTCTATTTATAGAAGATTTCTAACACTTTTGCCCGTGTGAAAAGCAAGTGGCTTGGCGGTGGTGATGTGAAAAGAAAAGTGGTTTGGCGTCTGTAATGTGAAACGACAAGTGTTTCGACGCTTTTGTAATGTGAAACGACAAGTGGTTCGGCCTTTGTAATGTGAAACGACAAGTGGTTCGGCGCTTTGTAATGTGAAACGACAAGTGGTTTGGACGCTTGTAATGTGAAACGACAAGTGGTTCGACGACAGAATGTGAAAGCAGTAAGTGGTTTCGTCACGGTAAAGGTAATTACTATTGACGAAGGTAATTACTATTGACGAAGGTAAATACTATTGATGAAGGTAATTACTATTCACAAAGGTAATTACTATCGACGAAGGTAATTACTATTCACAAAGGTAATTCTTATTCACAAAGGTAATTACTTATCGACGAAGGTAATTACTTATTGACGAAGAGACTCTTAGATGATGACATATGGGCCCCCATAAAATAATCAAACTTACCACAAATGTCTCATAATGAGACTTTATATACATCAAGGATTGAATAAATATTACCACAAATCATTTTATTTTTAATCAACACATATTTAATCTTTCAACAATTATTAATCATTTATAACTTGTCGTCTCAATTATTGATTTAATCTATAACATATTATACAAATGATCTTTGTGACAATAATTGAATCAATAATACAAGAGATATGATGCAAAGAATTATTTGAAAGCAATAATTGAAGCATAGGTGAGTGACTTCTCACGTAAGCATCAATAATCAATATCGTGTCTTTACTATACAACTACAGCGTACATCGTACTTTTTACTACCGGGTAGTTCAACAGCTTTTAACGGTAACACCTCTGTAGTTATTTTTATAGAAAGATAATTTTGTCGTTTTCTAACTACGACAATACTTCCGTTGTGGGGTCCACCAATGATTGAGCCATCGTACGAATATTCCTCGACAAAAAGAATATTCCCCGACCAAACGAATATTTTATAACAACTTGCATACTTTGCAAAATTTATAAATACTACCCACAACTATAATATTATCTTAAATTCACACCATAATATTAAAAAAAATTATTTCGACAAAATTTAAATCTTTATTGATAAAATCTAGGGTCTCACAGATGTATACCTATTTTGGGGGCGTCACAGTTGGTATCAGAGCTTAGGGATATGATCTCTGGCAGAGATCGGGGAATAGAACTAGGAGGGGAGAGACGAGTAAATCTTTCGCTAGTGTGTCCTACCTAAGCTTATTTGTTAGTTGGTCAGTATATAGGGATATTATGTGATATATTGATTTCCTTAATTAACCCTTGTTTTATGATAGTATTTGAGAATGTCGATTGAGAATATTAATAAAGTGGAAATGAGACCGTGTGGAGCCTTTGGGTACTCACCAATGAGGAGAACATGCAACAACAGTGGCAATGTTCCTCCCGTGAACAACACCAATGGCGAGATGATGAGCGAGGGATGTTTAGAAGCTTTTAGCAGATTCATGCAAAATCGAGACGAGGAGACTCGTGTTCAAAATCTGAGGATGAAATGATAGCAATTCACGGGTTGTCACAATGAGCAAGGATTCAAAGAGTTGGGAACCACGGAATTTAAGGGAAAGCCGGATCCGATCATGGCGGAAATATGGGTCAAGCAAATTACCAAGATATTCGATGTCTTGGGATGCACGGAGGAACAGAAGGTTCCATTCGCCACCTTTATGTTCCTTGGAGAGGTAGACTATTGGTGGGAGTCTGTGAAACGGACCCGACTGCCATGACTTAAGATGTCTTGAAAAGCGTTTGAAACTTTTCAACAAAAATACTTTCACGAAAGTGTTAAATCGTATGAAGGAAGTGGAGTTTATTAGACTGGAGCAGAATAACATGACGGTGTCCCAGTACGAGGCGAAGTTCGCGGAGTTATCTAGGTTTGCACCTCATTTGGTGGAGAAAGAAGAACATATGACGTAGATGTTTCTTAGAGGTTTGAAACCCGACATACGTCAGTATCTCATTTCTCATAAATTTTCTCTCTATTCAGATGTTGTAAACAGGGCTCAATTATTAGAGCGAGATAACGAGTATGGTCAACCGAGGACAACAACCGAGGATCATACTGGGGATAGCGATCAACAAAACAACGATAACCAACGGAGAAAGAAAAAGACGGACAAAAATGGTAACCACTCTGGTGGTAATCATGGCCATGAAAATAGAAGAAGCGAGTCAGGATGAGATTTTAAAAAGAGGAGATTTAACAACGACCATGTGAAGGCAGCAGTCTTGCGTGAAAGAATCGGTTCTAGGGAGGAGAAACGACCACCGGTCGTATATGCTATAAATGCGGAAAGAGGACATATCGGTCAAAGCGCCCTGACAGATTCAAGGAATGCTATAATTGTGGAAAGGAAGGACATATCGCTAGAGATTAGACGGTAGCAAAACCTAGTTCAATGGGGACGGTGACTGAAAAACATCTCGAAAAGTCAAAGTCAATCAGCGGTTCTGGAAGAAGCGTTTGTTGTGATGGTCAAAATGCGAGGAACCCAAACGAGGTGATCACGGGTAAGCTATTTATAAATTCTTACTGAAGTTTATACCTTACTTGACAACCGGTGCTACCCATTTATTTATCTCTCCGCTTATGCTCAACGTTTAAACTTGACTCGGAGAAATTAGACTTTGACCTATCTATGAAAACTCCGTTAGAGAAACTTTCATCACATCCCTTCATTTATAAATCTTGTTTGATTCAAGTTGGCACCATCACCTTACCTGTTGACCTTATCTCTTTAAAGATACTTGCTTTTGATGTGATTTTAGGGATTGATTTGTTAACTACTCATCATGCCAAAATTGATTGTTTTCGTAAGGTTGTTAGTTTTTATATTCCTAACCAACCTGTTCTACGAACTCAAGCAACTAAACCATTAAAATCAATCACTGTCATATCTAATCATTAAGCTATTCGTTTATTGAAAACGGGATGTCATGCTTTCATAGCTCATGTTATGGATTTGAATAAAGACATGTTAGGTTTGAATAATATTCCTGTTGTTATTGACTTTCCTGATGTATTTCCTGAAGAACTTCCCGGTCTACCCCCGGAACGTGAAGTTGAATTTTTTATTGATCTTGAACCTGGTACTAAGCCCATTTCTAAAACCCCATATCGAATGGCTCATATTGAACTTCAGGAGTTAAAGGTCCAACTACAAGAGCTGTTGGACATCGGTTTCATTCGTCCTAGTACATCTCCTTGGGGTGCTCCTATTTTATTCGTAAAGAAGAAAGACGGGAGTATGCGACTTTGTATTGACTATCGAGAATTGAACCATGTCACCATCAAGAATAGGTATCCTCTACCTTGTATTGATGACATGTTTGACCAGTTGCAAGGAGCACAATTCTTTTTAAAGATCGATCTTCGATTACGGATATCATCGATGAAGATTAGGCGAGGATATTCAAAGGCGCCTTTAGAACTTGGTACGGGCATTATGAATTCTTAGTCATGTCTTTCAGATTGACTAATGCTCCTGTGGCTTTCATGGATATGATGAACCGAGTATTCAAGGAATATTTGGATCAATTCGTTGTTGTCTTTATTGATGACATCTCGTATATTCCAAAAGCCGTGAAGATCATGAGTAGTACCATTCAAGAAAATTTGGTACTCCAAAGGCTTCGTGAAAACAAGCTTTATGCCAAGTTGAAGAAATGCGAGTTCGGCGAGGAATTAGCATTCCTTGGGCGCGTGGTGTCGAAACATGGAGTATCTGTTGATCCGGTGAAGATTGAAGCAATACAAAGTTAGGAGAGCAACCAAGTCGGTGATCAAGACGTAGCTTTTTTGGGCTTATTTGGTTATTATCGGAGATTCGTGGAAGGTTTTCTCGAATCGCTACTCCATTAACCAAACTAACTTCGGAAGGATACAAAATTCGTTTGGAGCGAAGAATGTGAGAAGAGTTTCAAGAGCTTAAGAGGAGACTCATTTTTGGCACTCGTTTCTAACAATACCATCCGGAGTACGGATGGATTTGTTATCTGCAGCCGATGCTTGAGTGCAAAGGGTTAGGATGTGTTCTCATGCAACGTGGGAAAGTCATAGCCTATGCCTCGCGACAACTCAAAGAGTATGAGAGGAATTATCCTACTCATGATCTAGAGTTGGCGGCCCGATCGTTTTTATTTAAAGATCCGGAGGCACTATCTATATGGGGAGAAAGTGGAGATATATTCGGACCATAAAAGCCTCAAATATTTATTCACGCAAAAGGAACTCAACATGCGGCAGCGACGCGTTGGCTCGAGTTGTTGAAAGATTACGACCACACTATTCAATACCATCCTGGAAAAGCGAACGTTGTAGCTGACGCGTTGAGTAGAAGATCATATGCAGGAACGAGTGCGATGATGTCAAGTATACGCATAGAGCCAACTTTAATAGAAAAAGTTAAGGTTGCTCAAGCTCTGGGCGAGAGCTAATGCGTATGAAGAAGAAAGTACAAGAAGGTGTTATTCCTAAGCGAGAATCGATGAAGAAGGAATACTTCGAGTCCACTCCAGACTCTGTGTTCCTAAGGACTCTGATTTGAAGTACAAGATTATGATGGAGGCACACAATACACCATTTTCAATCCATCTTGGAAGTACTAAAATGTATCGTGATCTTCGACATACATTTTGGTGGAACAATATGAAGAGAGAGATTGCAAAGTTTATCTCGATGTGTTTAACTTGTCGGCGTGTAAAAGCGAGACATCCCATCTAGTACCTAAGCGTCCGTTGCAACCACTTAAGATTCGAAATGGAAGTGGGAACACATTACCATGGATTTCGATTCACGGGTCTTCCTACGGTTTCTCAAGGCATCAATGCTATTTAGGTTATTGTTGATAGATTAACCAAGTCTGCTCATTTCATGCCGATACGGGAGACTTATTCCCTTTAACGTCTTGCTCGTATGTACGTAGATGAGATTGTGAGATTGCACGGCATGCCAGTATCCATAGTTTCGGATCGTGACCTAAGATTCACTTCAAGATTTTGGGTTAGCTTGAAAAAGCTATGGGCACGCAGATTTTATCTGATTCGATTCGGCATACCATCCTCAAGCGGACGACAATCGAGAGGACTATTCAAACTCTTGAAGATCTATTAAGACTCTGTGTCCTAGACTTCAAAGGGAGTTGGGATAAGTATTTACCATTGGTGGAATTCTCCTACAACAACAGTTATCAGGCAAGCATTGGTGTGGCCCCATTTGAAGCATTATATGGACAAAAGTGTCGCTCTCCAGTATGTTGGGACGAGGTGGGTGAAGCAACATTGTTGGGACCCGAGTTGGTACGTATGACTACGGAAAAGATCCAAATGATTCGACAACGTATACAAACGGCACAAGATCGACAAAAGAGTTATGCGGATCTTCATCGAAAGGACGCAGAATTTAGTATCGGGGATCATGTATCGTCATTGCGTGTTGCCCCGTGGAAGGAGTTACAAGATTCGGGGAAGAGAGGAAAGCTCAATCCATGATTTATTGGTCCATTTCAAATTCTTGACCGAGTAGGTAATGTAGCCTATAGACTCGCGTTACCTCCGAGTATGTCTCGTGTTCATAATGTGTTTCACATATCTGTACTTTGTAAATATGTGAAAGACCCGAACCACGTTATTGAGTTAGAACCAGACGACATAGCCGAAGACTTAACGTATGAGGAGGTACTTGTCAAGATCTTGGATAGGAAGGAGCATGTCCTACGTACAAAGGTCATACCACAAGTTAAAGTTTTGTGGAGGAATCATGCTTTATAGAGGAAATGGGCGAGAATTAGAAACGGAAATGAAAGCGAGGTATCCTCATCTTTTGAAAACACACCAGTATCGTACGTCAATTTCGAGGACGAAATTTCATAAGAAGGGAGGTTGTAAGACCCCAAATAATTAATAAATGAAATTTATTTTCCTCTATTATTTTTTTAATTAGTAAGGGTTGATTTGATTAATGTGGTTAGTTATGGGTAAAAATGTAAATATTTTAAATAAGCGGTGGTTATAAAATATTTATTTTTGTAAAGGGAATATTCGTTTGGTCGTGGAATATTCTTACCGTTCGGAGAATATTAAATGCGAGCAAGTGACCTTTTTATGTGGGCCCCATAGCGGAAAGCGATTGGATGAAGAAAATGACAAATATAAGTTGTTTAAAAATAACGGCGTAGTTATTACAATTAACACTTTGTTGGAATACCCGATTGGTTAAAAACACGATGTCTGGCGTTGTTGCAAGTGAAGACACGGTATTGCACCAATTATTGAAGGCACTACTCAATAATGATTACGATAATTCTTGATCAAGTATTTTATTTTATTGATTCAATAATTCTTTGCGTTGATATTTTATATTCTTTGTTGTTTGATAATTGTCATTACACGGTATTTTCCATTATCGAGCAATAATTCATATTATCCGAATAATATTATTAGATAACATTATTGACAATGTCTAGAAAGTTCATCAAGGAGAGGTTTGGTTATCTAATTGCTTGGCGCAGAGAAGGAGAGATCCTTATTGGAAAGCCCCTCATATCCTGAGGCGCACGGTTGTGTCATAATATGATTCGTAATATTATTTATGAATAATTAATTATTGATTTATATGATGAGGAAAATATTGATTTTATGAGGATATAGATGGAGAAAATTTTTAATGTGACAATTGTTGAAAATTAATATTTTATCTTTTTTCGATAAATTAATTCATTTAAATATATTATTTTAATAATATATTAACGATGATATTTTTACAATGAATGTGGGATATATGAGTATATGAGGAGGAAGAGTATTTTTGTGGCATTAAATGTTTAACACATGTTTTGTGTGTTGGTGGACACAATTATTGACCGAAATTTGATTATAGCCTGTAAAATTGCCCGTTTGTGGATTTCGGTCAATTTCTGTTTGGAATTTGGAAAAACTTTCTTCTGTAAAGTTGTAGAGAATTGAATTTCCTATAAAAATTGGCGAGATTCGAATTTTCTGATAAAAGAGCTATTTATTATGAATTATTAAAGTTCCGAAGTTCCGAAATAATTAATTTTTGGGAGTTTTAGTTAATTATTTTGAGAAAAACATTTTTTGCAACTAAGTTGGCCTCACATGTGATTCAAATGGGCCGAGATCAGTTGTCTAAGGTGGGCTAAGGAAAATGTGAAAAATATATTAATATTATATTCAATTTTCTACTTTGGTGTTCTAAGAATTTTCCTATAAATAGGGTCTTGGGTTAGAATTGAAAATCACACCGTAAACCGAAGTTTCTCTCTATTTTCTCTCGATATATTGAGCGTATTCTTGTGAGTATACTTTGAGTGTTGTTATACGGTGCAAGTTTCCTTCAACCCTGTATCCAGTTTTTCAGTCAGAAGTACCGTCTTTGTGAGGTAAGGGATATTATTATTAAAATGATATTATTTCTTTCAATATCATTATGTCGAAGTATTGATCTGGACTTTTAATTAAATTTGGAACTTTTTGTGCCGGAGTTACTATTCACGTATACGGCACTATTTATGAATACATCACTATTCACAGAAAAATAAAATTTTTCCTTTTCGTCCAAAATATCTATTGTGGATACTAGCTTTGATTGTATCCATGTTTTGATCATTCTTGAATTTTACACCACTATGATTATTTATGAGGTATTTTGGACATGAAATAAATTGAAATCTGAATCCTTAATACTTGTTCTTTTGTTTGAGGTGGATTCGTTTTCTTTAAAATATTTTTCATCATCCTCGGTCCTAAATGATGATATTATTGAATATCTTTGGCTGTAGTGTGAAAGATGAATGATTTCTTGATGAATATCCTTGGTAGTAGTGCAAAGATGAGCAGTGTTTAGATGAACATACGGTCGAGTGATGAATATCTTTGGTAGGTAGTTCAAAGATGAATATTTGATTCAAGATGAATATTGATTGATGTTCTGAGGATAAAATAATGATGATGGACTATTAAATTCATAGATATTAGTAGATTTCTTCCTCTACGTAACTCTTCTATGAATTAATATTTTTCGCTGTGAATATTGCTCTAAAACTTGTTGTTTGATGTATTCTCTCAGATTTTTTTCCCTGTTGAAGACTAACGATAATTTGTTGTATATTATTTTAGTCATAATATTCTTTACTGGGCTAGTTGAGCTCACCCTTTTCCTTTTTGTTCCATTTTTCTTCTCAGGAGGCGAGAATGTAGCGAGTACTAGTCGGGGGTATGGAATGAAAGTTCTAGAGAGAGTTGTTTAGTAGTCCTCACCATTTTTATAAAATAATATATCAATAAATGTGATGAGGATTTATTTGGGTTTAGATATTGTCTAGAAGAAAATATTTGTATTCAAACTCACAGTTTTACTGTTGTAATAATAAAGTTGTAGTTGTTTATGTACCATGTATTGACAACTCAGAATGGGTGATGTATACTTATTTTGGGGGCGTCACATTAATCATGTAATGCAACAAAAATACTTTTCCTCCTCATATACTCATATATCACACATTCATTGTAAAAATATCATCATTATTATATTATAATAATATAATAAAATATTATTTTATCAGAAAAGATAAAATATCAATTTTCAAAAATTGTCACTTTAAAAATTTTCTCCATCTATATCCACATAAAATGAATATTTTCCTCATCATATAAATCAATAATTAATTATTCACAAATAATATTACGAGAATCACAATAATGACAACCAGCAGGTTCCAGGAAGAGGGGCTTTCCAATAAGAATTTTTCCTTCTTTGGTATGATTAGGTGACCAAACCTCTCCTCGATGAACTTTTAGACATTGCCAATAATGCTATCTAATAATATTATTCAAATAATATGAATTATTGCCTAGATAATGAAAAATGTGTAGTGATAATTATTGAAACAACAAAGTAATATAAAATATCAACGCAAACAATTATTGAATCAATAAAATAAAATCTTGATCGAATAAAGAATTTGTAACAATTATTATTGAGTAGTGCCTTCTTATGTAATAATCAATAATCGATTGCAATACTGGCGCGCTTCTTATCAACAACGCCAGACATCAGTATTTTAACCACCGGGTATTCCAACAAGTGTTAATTCAGAACAATCTGCTATTATTATTTATAAATAACTTATACTTGTCGTTTTTTTCATCCAATCGCTTTCCAGTTTATGGGCCCTAAAAGATCATGTCATGCATCGAATATTCCCCGACAACAATGAATATTTTATAACCACTTGCATATTTTGAAAAAAAAAATCATATATCACCCATAACTTTAACCTTTATCAATTTAACCATTTACTGAATAGTAATTATAAGAAAAAATTGAATACTTTTATTTCATAAAATTAGGGGTCTTACAATTTTTATCAAATTTGGAACTTTTTTATTATGGGGTTCTTATTCACGATATCAAGACTATTCAATAGAAAAATGAAATTTTCTTTTTTTTGTCCAAGATGTCTATTATGGTTACTATCTTTGATTGTATTCATATTTTGATCTTTATTTTTGAATTCTGCTTCAAAAATGGGTATTTATGAAGTATTATTGATCTTGGATAAACTGTTATACGAATCCCTACTATTTGTCCTTCCGTTTCACTGGATTCATTTTTTTTTAAATATTTTTCATCATCCTCAGTCCTAAATGATGATATTACAAAATATCTTCGGCCTGTAGTGAAAAGATAATTGATTAACTGATGAATATCTTTGGCCCGTAGTGCAAAGATGAACAGGTGTTGAGATGAACATGACTAATTTGGTGATCTAAATGAATATCTTTGGCCCGTAGTGCAAAGATGAATATTTGATTAAAGATGTATATTGATTGTTGTTACAAGGATAAAATATTGATGATGGACTTTTAAATCTTAGAAGATAGTAGAACTCATTCTCTACTTGACTCTTCTAATGGATTGTTGTTTCCGCTGCAGTTGTTGATCTAAAACTTGTTGGCTATTATATTTTATCGATTTTTTTTCTGTTGAAGACTAACGATAATTTGTTGTATATTATCTTAGTCATAATATTCTTTCTTGGGCTAGTTGAGCTCACCCTTTTCCTTTTGTTCCATTTTTCTCGGGAGGTGAGAACATAGCGAGAACTAGTCTGGAGTGCGGAGTGATGGTTCTAGAAAGATGTTTTAGCAGTCCTCACTATTTACGTAAAATAGTGTTTGAATAATTATAACGAGGACTTATTTGAGTGTGGATATTGTCAGAAGACAATATTTGTATTTAAACTCACGGTATGTGTTGTCGTATCATTGCCTTGCGACAATTGTATTATTGAAGTTGTAGTTTGCTTTACATACCATGTATTTGGCGACTCAGAATGGGTGTTGTATACCTATTTTGGGGGCGTCATAGTGTTCATGTGAAAAATAACTTTAGAATTTACTAGAGATAATACATACATACACACACATGGTGCGATTTCGATTTTATGCGTACGATTTTGGATAGTAACCAAACCGGAACCGTAAATTTGGTTATTCAAGCCACCTAAAATCGCCACATACGCCGGAACCGTTGGTGCGGTTTTAATCGGTGCGGTTCGTGCGATTTTTGGTACGGTTTCGGTTCCAATTTAATTATTTGTTCAGCCCTAGTCTTAACCCTAATATTTTCGGCCTAATTAATAGTAATATTATCAATAATAAAAATTCCATGCATGCATGCATAATTCAAACTTCATTGCAACATACTACATGCATACCTAAATCACATAACCGTACTAATGAAAAATTCATATTTTAACCACTATCAACTACGTACATTGACCAGAAATATTTCCTTAAAATCATATTAACTTTTATATATAATTCTTTAGAAATATTTCATCAACATTTTTGTGCAAATTGATAATTTTGGTAGTCTAGCCTACCTAGACCTCTAGCTAGGTAGGGCAAAAGAGATCGTAATTAAAGCTACATATCTTTTGAGAAGTTAATTAAAAGGACTTTATATATATATATATATATATATATATGCCGTATCTATGTCAATCGATTGCTTAGAACAACCCAAAAAATACCGCTACAAGTCATTTTTATTGTCCCAGCCGCTACAAGTTGTAGCGGCTGGTTCCTCTTCTATCAGACCATGTAAATATTAATATATGCATGCTATATACTTATAAAATATTATAATATTAATACAAAATATTAATACTATTACAAAATATTAATACTTATAATATAATATTATTACAAAATATTAATATATATTTTTAATAATGAATTTTAGTGTTTAAAATTGTTGTTAAAGAATATATGAAAAAAAGTATGCACTTAGAATCCAACACAACGCTCAAGACAATAATAGAGGAGTATTTATATTTTAATATATTAATACAATATTTTGTAATATTATTATATTATAAGTATTAATATATTATAAATATAAATATAAGTATTAATATTTTGTAAAAATATTATATTATAAGCATTAATATTTTCTAATAATATTATAATATTTTGTAATATTATTAATACTTAATATTATAAATTTTAGTCTAATATTAGCTAGGATTGGGCTATATAATATAAGTATATAGCATGCATATATTAATATTTACATTTGAAATTTTGGTCTGATAAAAGAGGAACTAGCCGCTACAGTTTGTAGGGACAATAAAAATGGGAGCCGCTACAAGCTGTTGTATCATTACTTTTTGGGTTGTTACTCATGAACTGTTAATAAATGGATCTTGACATCATATATATATATCTTATTTGAATTCCGTCATAAAATTAATTGTATGAACGATGAAATTTATCTCAAATTTGAATGATCCAGATGATCTATTGAGTAAACGGAAAATTTAAAATTATTTATATTTTATTAATTAGATAGTTAGATATATATCGTATCACTAAAAGACGCATGCCTGCCTGCATGAATCAACATGCGCATCAACAATCTCAACATAATAATTCTAGATCTTACAACCTGGCTAGCTATATACCATACAAAATTCACGGTTATATATTACAATATCTCTAGACCAGATCCCAAGGAAGAATGTAACTGTATCTACAAAGAGAGAGAATGATCCGGTTGGAAGATTTTAGAGGTAGAGATATCACCATGACAATTTATGAGATTCGATTACTATGAAATTAATTATAAATTAATTAAATAATTAATATAATTTTGATATGTAGAAAAAAAAATTATCTTTTGACTTACGTTGATCAAAATTAATTTTATGTTAATCACTCTCCAATTTATAATTGTGACAAATTTAAAGCTGTATATACACAAGGCCTTCCTCACTAAACAAGATGTTTAAAGTATATTTTTTTTGCACATATTTAAAGTTAAAATAAAAGAATATAAATTAAGTTTGAAGAATACCCATATATAATAGACCTTAGGTAAGTAAACTAATGAATGTTTTTCTTTCTTAAAATAATAGACTTTACTTTCCGAAAATAAACTATTATTTATGACGTATTTTTTATATGTTTTAAAAGTATTTTTTGTGGACATAAATTGTTATATATACTTTTAGATATTCTTTTGATAACAAATGTTAATTATCAAATATCTTCTAACTCAGATTCTCACCCACCAACAAATCGGGACAAACCCTTTGTCTTCATTTTGAATGTTGGATTGTGATATATATATATATATATATATATATATATATATATATGGTATATTGAAATCAACTAATGAAAATGAACAAAATATATAGTCCTAGCTCCTACATAATTTGGAACCCTAATCACAACCAGAAGTAACTTCTTTTTGAACACCTACCAAAATTAAAACACAAATGCCATAACTAATTAATACCACCTTCAATATACCTGGGACACCAAAAATACAGTTCCATCATTCGAAAATCCTTAAAAAATTAGTAAGGTAGTAGACGCGATGTGTCCTGCCTAAATAATGTGGGATACCAGTTGCCTCCGAAAAAAAAAAGTTTTTCACTTTAAAGCTATAGTTGAATGAGCAGACTTTTTGTAATGGATTAGTTGATCAAATCTCTTCTCACTCAGATTCTCACCCACCAACAAAACGGGACGACAACCTTTTGTCTTCATTATTAATGTTGGCTTGTGATATATATGGGTCCATCCCCTTCGATCCCCCACCACCCCAAGCCTAAAACTTCCATTATACCTATGCCTCTCTGCTTTATATGTTTGACAGTACTGTGAGTATCAATCATGGCATTATCATTCTTTATGGCTAGCTAGCAGAAAATAGGCCTAGCTCACACAGCTAGATACTCCCTCTTCGACTGAGAGTCTCATTTTAATATATATATATATATATATATATATATATATATATATATACTAAAAGCACGGTTAAATGCTTTTAGTCATTCTTTAAGGTTCGATTTTAGATTTTAAAAAAATATATATATATATATATATATATATATATATATATATATATATATATAGTGCTGAAAACAATATTTTTGGAAATTTATATTTTCAGCTATCATAAGAAATATCATTTTTAGCTTAATGCAAAATATTTAAATACACGTGCATGATATAACTGGCACTGGAAATAATGTTTTCTGCATGCCTGAAAATATTGCTCTATATATGCATGGTTTCATTTATTCATTAGACTATATATATCTATATGCTTCATTCATGTACGTACACCCAAAAATGTTTCCATCACTTAAAAACTCCATTTTAGGACAGAAATTGTTAATCCTTATTAAAAGGCTAAAAAGAACTTAATTACATGCATGTGGTGAGGAAATTAAATTGTAGAAGGTGTCTAGATAACTATGTATATGTGCTTGACTACTACCTAGCTCCTCCATCAATAATTTTTCCCTCACAATAATTATAAGCTATATTCTTTTACCATCATTAAAATATAGGTAGATTGAAATCAACTAAAACGAACAAAATATACAGTCTTAGCTCCTACCCCTAATCACAACCACAAGTATCTTCTTTTTGAACACCTACCAAGGTTAAAACACAAATAATGTCATAACTTAATACTACCTAGGACACCAAAAATATAGTTAATTCCATCATTCAAATACCCTAAAAAAACTAATCAAGGCCGGTCACGAGTTAAATTTAAACAAAATCGAAGTAGAGATTTATAAGAAAATATATTAAATCTTAGGGTTCCATTATACTCAAAACTAATCAAGATCAGTACTTTCTTATTCTCAAAACAGCACAACATTAGACTAGAGAAATTAATAGTCTTGGTAATAATAAATCAACCATAAATTTATATGCAGTTCATCGGTTAATTAATTAATTACTTGAAAGCGCTACCATAATCTTTGCTTGCTGCTTCAGTAATTGAATTCCACTCCCACATTCTGTCCGGAAAGCCGGCCTGCACCGAGCCCGGCAGCATGCTGAGAGTAAGTGACTGTGATTGCGGGACAGGTTGCACAGTAGTAGAGAATTGTGAAGGGTGGTTATAATTAGGATGATTATTATGATAAAGTTGCGGCTGGTTCACTGAAGCTTGTTGATAGCTTATTAGTCTATGAAGATCATCGATTGCATTAGGCATCGGCGCCAAAGAGGAGCTGCCGCCTGTGTAGATGGTGGTGCAATTTGGCGGCGAAAGCGTGGAGCTGATTGGGGCTAATGCAATAATATTGTAATTAGAGTTGTTGTTGGAAAGGCCAAGGGCTGTCCCAATGTCATTGCTAGTACTATTAATTCTATTTGTTTCTTCGATTTTGTGGTCAATATCCGTTTGGATGGCGTTGTGTGTCGCATGATCTTGAAGATCATTTTTATCGGATTTTGAGGATGATGAGGAAGCTCGGGTAGGAAGGGAACGAGGGAGAGACGGGTGGTCTTCTACTCCAGCTCTCTTGTACACACGACAAAGCGAGATTTCAGCCTGTAAAAGATGTGGAATTTGAGAAGATATTGAGTCAATACTCAGCTCAACGTACTCAATACGGAGATATGAAATATATACAGATGATCAGGACTTAGACATTAAACATGGGGCTTCACTTTCTAAAATTAAGAAAGTACAGGGTCAAATGTGTTTTTTTTATGCCAATATAGAAATTAATATGATCAATATATATTTTTCTGACACTAAGAATGGATTATTTTGTTGTACTTGATTAATATGAGAGAATCTGTAGTATTAATAGCAAGCGGTGTTTTGTTCTTTAGCTAGAATTTTCTTTTCTTTTTTGACCTAGCTATGTGCCCATATGCTCAAAAAAAAAAGAAATGAAAAAGGAGTTCTACTTAATTCTTTAGGGGTTTGTTGACATTTTTGCTGTGGATCAAGGTTCTAATATATATGGAGGTGAATTATATATATATGTATATAATTCACAAACTTTGCAACCATATATATGTGATAATTAATTCATTGCCTTGTTGTAAACTAGGTTAATTTCATAGAAAACATTGGATTGGAAATAAAGAAACTTGCAAGAATTCATATTGTTCTTGAATCTGTCATAGGGTGTATAAATTTTAATCATCAAGAGCAAGTAAACTAAACCCTGATAACTAATTAAAAAATAAAAATAAGAGAAGTTCTTGACAAGCGATCATTTCAAACTAAACTTTTTCGATCCGTTTATCATTTCCTAGTTCTAGAGTTAGTAAATTTCTAGTTTTCTAAGTCTAGAAACTCAATATATGAAGAAATTTAAGGGTGGGTCTATACCTTTTGTAGCCTTTCGGTTTCATGATGAGGCAAACGATACTCGTTCATTATCCAACTAGTACGGATGCCTTTTGGAGCTTTCCCAGAGTAGAAAACAAGGGTCTTCTTCAACCCGATTGGACGGAAATTCTCTGTTCGGATCATTCTATCAGCTCCGGTAGCCTTCCAATAGCCGGAAGTTGTCACACGATTAGGCCGATCCCCGTTTCGATACTTCCGATCTCTAGGCACATAAAAGAACCATTCTTTCTCCCCAATTGCTGCCAAGGCTATACATACATATATATATATGTAACAAAAGACGAGAAACAAAAGTTAAATCAAGTTAAAATTTAGCTAAATAATGAAAACCTATATAAAAATAAATTGGTGTACATACCCTAGTAGCTGTAAATAATTAGGTCTTTATATATATATATATATATGTGTGTGTGTGTGTGTGTGAATAAATTAAAGGGAAAAAAGTGTATACCAGGAAGTTCCCAAGGGTCATAACGATAAAGATCAAGAAAAGTGATGAGTTCAAGATTGAAACGCTTGCCCTCAACCTTACGGCGAAGGTAAAACTCAACGAGTTCTTCCTCGGTGGGATGGAAGCGAAAACCGGGCATGACCATGTCATGCTCGTGCTCATCATCACCCTTGTCGTCGTTATGATGATGATGATGATGATTATCTTGTTGGTTCATGGTGGAAGAAACTGCCATAAACTAGCTAATGATGATAATAATAAAATGGTAATCAAACTTCCCTTTATAATATATAGAGGTGGTTATGGTCGTACGATAAGAATTAAGGTGATGGTGGTGCAAGTTGTGCACATGTAGGGAAGATATATAAGAGATGATGATAATTGATGGTGAAAATATATGTATTAATTGTACCTTATTTTTTCCCAAAATTTAAGTTATTATATGGAAGTCTTGAGTCAATTTCTCTCTTATTAGTTATTATTAGAAAGATCTACATAGAGCTTTTAGGCCCTACATGGAAGATGAATTATGTGCAATAAGGTGTATAAGATGAGAAAAGGACATAACAAAGGGAGGACAGGGTGGCCAACAGCCCCCTTAGCGGTGGGTTTGGAGGCTTTCTTAATTCTACCATAAATTTTGTTATTTTGCTAGGTTAATAATTCTTATGTTAAATCTCTTTTAGTACTAACAACTACGTACTTACTTCAATAAAAAAAAATCACGGTATCAGATCAGCTCTTGGTGTGCGAGGTTCCGAATTCAAATATTTCTGATCACAAAATTGTCTTTATATTAATTTATTAATATAATTGAATTTTAATTTGTTCCTTCTCCATAAAGTTGTATTTGAAAGGGAGTATTAATATGATATAAATTGTTGGTCTCTTTCTAATAACATGAGTTAGTTACTTAACATTCTTATGATGGATGTTTTAATTTCAAACCCATGATCGGTAGTTGCTCGAATACCTTAATTTCTTATACTTTTTATTTTTGTTTTTATAGTAATACAAATACTTTCATTTAATCTTTGACAATAAGTCAAAGTGTACATTGGGTTGAAAGAATTTGTTCCTCATTAATGTGTAACTATTTGCATTTTGTACAACATTTAAGTTTCAAAAAATAGGATATCTAAAAACTAATATGGAAAATGATGAATCATGTTGTACCAATTAATGCAACAAGGGTCAATGTTCAGGGGTATAAAATGCAAACCTTTATATTTTCTCTAAGAACTTAATTATAAATACACACCCAAGCACGTATATTACTCTTTTGCGTTTAATCTTGTGTTTGACCTAATATTCTTTGTTTTTTTCCTTGCTGTCAAAAGGTTATTTGTACTAACATAATTTACTTTTACCATCATTGAGAGTCTGCTATCGATATTATTGAAGTTGACACCAATTTTATGGTAATAAATTTTATAATTTTTTATTATATTGGTTATAGAAAATACTATATTGATAAGTTTTATAGTTTTTATTGCATTGTTTAATGTAATATTTTTTTTATTACCGTCTAATTAATGACAATTTCACCCTAACCGAATCTGTTATGACTTATGATTTATGAAGACTAATTTGTGGAAATTAAGACACTAAAATATTTTTGACAAAATCTAATTTTTTTTTTGGCCACAATGAAAAATGAAACGGGAGTGAGACACGTAAAGAACCACTTAGCCGGAAAAAAAAATGTCAACAGACTGATGAATACAACATTAGCTGGAAAGAAACAAGAAGCAAGTTAACAGAATAGATGAGCATATATATATATATATATATATATATATATATATATAGGAAATTGTTAAATTCATAATAAAATTTGTTATTTCCACAATAAAAGTATCGCTATAGATTTTATAGCTACGGTTTTCGCCGTCGCTATACATCTACAACGACGCTTTTGTTGTGGAAATAACAAAAATTGTTGTAGATTTAACAATTTCCTATATATATATATGTATATATATACATAAACCAGAATTAAGGTCATTGATTATGCATATTTTCTCTAACATAAATATTACTCTGACATTATCAACCGTATTATCTTAAATTTCAATCCGTCTAGGAGTTTAAGAAAGAGGAGAAATTCATGTAAATTTTTATTGCTTGGAAGTAGTGAAGAAAATAATAATAAAGGAAAAAAATGTTATCATCTTCATTATCATGATATCGTTCTGTGGTGTTTTTATTTGAGAATTATAATGCACTTTGGCTTGTTTGTCCACTCCAAGCAAAATTGGTACATCAACACGAGCATAATATAATTGAATTACAAGCTTAATTTTTGTATATATATATATATATATATATATATATATGTCATCATTTTTAATAAATTACTTTCCAGTAGGAGTTCTACAATTAATTTATAACTAAAAGATTAATATGTATATATATATAGGGTTATATGAATATATGGTAATACAGAAGATATTGATTTATAGATATGACGGTTTTTTGGATTTATAGTGATGGATTCTCACCCGTCATTAATGGACAAGAATATATATATAATGACGAAGTGAACAATTCTGATAGTCAAAAAACTGTCGCCATAATGATCGCATGTCTTCTACATTTGTCTATATACATTTTTCCATATATATATATATATATATATATATATATATATATATATATATATATATATAGATGCAGCACGTGCGTCGTCCCTATATATGTGGTATCATATCATATGCAGCCAAGTAGCCAAACCAAGGCAGTCACTAACACCAATATAATTAAGTATGTCATCGTCCTCACCGCTCCACTTTATTATCCCTATATTGCCATGCACGTTCTTAAGGGGACATTCCCAGATGGCACAATTAAGGGCCCTTCTCTCATTTTCAATAACAATTTTGGCTTAAAGCCCTGGTGATGTACTCGATCCCATGTCATTTAAGTTGATATTTATGTTCGATATAAATTTTTCGTCATATATATATATATATATATATATTCCTATATATAATCTAATTATTTATACCAAAATTTTATTACATGCTACTAGCTAGTTACAGAAAGTTACTACTAGTTGTTTTTCATAATTGTTGGATGCACAGGAAATGAAAACGAAACTTTTGCATGAAATCTAAATGTAAGAGAGGTTATATAGTTGGAATATTATTATTCTGGTATATTGGTATATGTTTTCAATTAATTTCATGGGCGAGGAAATCAGACTGCTTAGGGTTAGGGTTTCGTGTTGGTGAGGAGGAGAAATCCACGAAAAAAAGACGGAATTGATTGATTGATTGAAGAGGAGAACGCGAAGTGGCGATTCTCTAACGACGCTGTGGCAGAACCCCTAGAATCCTAAGTGTTAGAGTATGAATGAGGATTCCAATGACTTTTCTTGAGTCCTTCCAGGTTGAGAGAATGTTCAAACCCCTTTGGTCTTTTTAGGTGGAATTCCAAGCCTTTAAGTCACCAAAAGATCCCTTCGATCTTCCAAGAGTCCAAGTCTTGGCCCTCAGAGAAGTCCTCCTTCCAAATGGAATGGAAGGGTATTTATAGGGTTTTCGGAAAGTAGTCATGTCTGAAGGCACATGCCTTGAAAATTTCGAAATACCCTTTAGTCCTTCGAGTAATGCCCATATTGCCTGTCCTTCTAGCCAATCCAATCCTCAATCAATTCCCAAAACGAGTCAGCCTCCACGAGTCTTACCGCTTTCGGGACACGTGGAGGCTTTTCGCAGGTCTCCACATTTATTTCTGACTTTTCCGTCTTTATTTCCTTAGGTTATGCGAACCCTAATTTGCACCCTTAATGAAGCCGTGGAACCCTAATTGCACATTCAATTCAATTAGGTCATGTGAACCCTAATTTGTACATGGACTCACATTTGCCCTCACAGACGTCACCACACCTTCGGAGTGGTGATCGTGCAAATTTCTTCAAGTCTTTGAGTCATGTTTCAAATTTTGAACAATGTATGTGAGCTCGATCTTGCAAGTCCCGAAAACAACAAAATTCTTAGAGAGGGACCCCTTAGGGTAGCTCACCCATTTAAATATTAAAAATCTTCTCCAATCCTCTGACACTTTTTGTTTTCTTCAAATATATATATATATATATATATGTACATAAATATTTATATATATATATATATGTATATGTATATATATGATAAGATGACTCATAGTGAGAATTGATTTGAAGTCGTGAAAATACTTATTAAAATTCAGATACACTACATGACAAATTTACTTAGTGCTTCACATTCTATAGATTTAATTCTCAAAGATTATATACATATGGATGTACTTGGTTAAAACTTTTAAGACTAGCAACATCCATATCCATCAATCACATAACACATACCAAAGATATCTATCTATCTAATGCATAAATATGGATTCAAGGTTTTTTTTTTTTTTTTGTGCAAACGAATTTTATTTTGAGAAATAAAATAAAGTCTCTTTATGTAAAATCAAAACATTTACATTATTTTGGAAACAAGATCAAATCATTTCTATTTAGAAATAGAATATTTGATTCCATAATATATATATATATATATATATATATATATATATTATTATTATCATTAATATACATATATATATTTTTATTTATTTATTTATTTATTTATTTATTTTTTTTTTGTGGAAAATAATTCAAGACAAATCAAATTATAAAATAAGGTCTTATTTTATTTTGAAAACAAGGATCTAATTTTATATATATATATATATATATATATATATATATATATATATATATCCGTGTCTTATTATGATCAAATGTGCAAATAAGTATAATTAATCTATATGTATACATGATATAAACTTAACCATGATCTCTAGTCAAGCAAAAAATATCCTCAATCTTAGTGATCTACATGGGTGATCTCTAGTCACCTATGTATACTTGATTATATGGGCTAGCTAGGTGCCTTCAAGCATGCATATATTCAAAGTAATATCCTCAATCTTAGTGATATATATGCGGTGATTATTACGCGATGATTGAAAGGAATTTCCATGTTAATTAAGATCTTATTTTATTTTGAAAATAAAATAAAATCATCTTTTATTTGGAAACGAGATCAAATCTTTTGCATTTAGAAATAGAATATGTGTTTCCATAATATATATATATATTTTTTAATTTATATATATATATATATATATATATGTATACATATAAATAAATTAAATTTGGAAACTTAAAAAAAATCAATTTTGTATATATTCAAGATCCCAATTATATGTATTCGGTTAAGTAAGCCTTGCCGCCAACTTCCACCCAACCAAAAAATATTATATAATCAATTTTGTCTCTCTTTATGTATACATATATATAAATTAAATTTGGAAACTTAAAAAAAAAATCAATTTTGTATATATTCAAGATCCCAATTATATGTATTCGGTTAAGTAAGCCTTGCCGCCAACTTCCACCCAACCAAAAAATATTATATAATCAATTTTGTCTCTTTTTTTTTTTTTTTTTTTTTTTTAAAGATAATTATATATATATACTCAAAAAGATATAATGAAATAAAGATGATTTGATTTTATAAACCGATGATTTGATAATGTAATTGATTCATCAGTTTATAAAATGAAATCCTTAAAATTAGCCTCAAATAACGAACCTGCGTAGTTGATTGTGCTTCATGCCAACCTGTTTGTCAGATTATTCCACTACCATCACCACCACAATCTTTTATTTCTCCGCTTAAGGCCCTCCTCTGTTATTTTTCAAGATCCATGGCAAATTAAGAAGACTCTCACGCCTTACGAGGTCGTCACTGGAAAGCTCGTCGTGCCGTTCTCTGATGCTTTCGAGTATGTATATATATATATTCTTTAACAAAATACTGCTAATTAATTTCATTAATTGGTATATATATATATATATATATATATATATATATGTTGTTGTACCTTATAGGTATGAAGGCCCTTAATGCATTGATTCGTAAATAACCCGGAGAAAACTTGTCATGAAACCAAGAAGACAATCAAACAAACCCCTTAAGTTTCCTCCCATATACAATCGGAAAGAAATCTCTTTCTTCCTCATTAATGAATGCAACTGAAACATTCACATACAATGACCAGAAAGAAAGAACAAAAAAAAATCAGAGAGAGAGAGAGAGAAAATATTGTTAATTTAAACTTGTGGTTTGATCTTCTCTTTAACCAAAACCCACCTGCATATCTCAACTCTAAACTTATATTTACACACTACATAAACTCATAAACACTCACAAATAAACAACAAAAATAAGAAAATAAAATCCATTAATTTTTTTTTTTTTTTTTTTAATAAAAAAAAAAACTCGGATTTCTTAAATGGGTATAAGAAAAAAGAAAACTAATACTGAGAAGGGGGCATAAGATTCAACCCAAGATCATCATTTTCCAACACCAATCTTGCCTTGTTAGTACTTATGATCTCCATAGGGTTTACTCTTTTCAGAGAGCCTTCGAATGGGAACCCCAAATAACTTTGTTCCTTCATTACCTTGTTTAGGGTTATTACCACGATGATGATTTTGATACCCAATAAATTGTCGACCATTTACGAGGCTTTTTTCACGCACCATTGAACCATGGTTACCGATGAATGAGAGTTATTGCAGAGTAAGGTGTTTGATAAAATAATTGAAGAAGGGTAAGAATTACTAGCGCCACAGGCTTGACATGATTCTGAACAAAATATATAATGTCATTATATAGCTTTCTCATATGGGCTAGCTCGACATGAGCATATTATTGTTCACGGAGTCTCTCGTTATCCTCGTGTTGGCCACCGAAGTTCTTGTAGATGTTGGCGGTGCCACCGGTTGGGAAGAAGAGAGATGCGGCGGTGAGTCGCAAGACCAATTATTGGCTTGGTCGTCTCGAGTGCTGGGGCGAGATGTCGATTTCGGTTGGAGTATGGAAAGAAACCCGGTGGTGGATACCCATTTGAGAATGGTGGTGGTGGTTGAGGGCTACTTGGGTCGAGATGTTTTTTCCCGGTGGATCTCACAGAGTAAATGCTTCTCTCCTTTTTAAAGAACTCGTTCGCAAATTCCCACCGTCTGTACAATCTTTCTAAAACCCTATGGAAAATGTCGAATTGCTTCGCATTTGAATAAACCTTATTTTACACTTTAGTCATTTGATTAATTAAGGTGGGAAAGTGACTCCTTAGACTTTGAAGTGATATAACATTATTGAATAATATAGTTGTTAATTTTCTTGAAATGGGGTCTTAAGGCTAAAACGATTAATTAATTATCATGGAAAATTTGTTATTATAACCGAACTATTACCCTTTAGTTTCTTAGAGTTGGTGTAATAGTACATTTTTGTGCTTCCCACAAGGAGTGATATATGCAAATGCACATTTAAGATTGTGGATTTTGAAATGCTACACTGTTGTGCCATGTTAAGTAACATAACCGTGAACCTCTAGTCGTGTTTATTTTCGCGTTGGTTAATTCTTTGTGATTGCTTCAACGACTTCTCTTTCGTGTAAGCTGTAGTATTTCTTTTTTGAACCACAACACCGCAACGAGGAAGGATTTACTCCGAGCCATTTCATCTTAACAAGGTCATTGGCTCGGATATTACGGAAGAAAAGGAACACTACAAGGAGGAAGGATCTATTCCGAGCCATTTCACCTTAACAAGGTCATTGGCTCGGATATTACGGAAGAAAGGAACAACGCAGGAGGAAGGATCTATTAAGAGCCATTTCACCTTAACAAGGTCATTGGCTCGGATATTACGGAAGAAAGGAACACCATGAGGAGGAAGGATCTATTAAGAGCCATTTCACCTTAACAAGGTCATTGGTTGGATATTCGGAAGAAAGGAACACCGCAAGGAGGAGGAATTTATTCCGATCGGTTGATTCGACAGTAAGGAGAAGTTAAATGTAAGAGGGAGAGCTCCTTGGGTGGCTAAATCCTACGGTCAACCACCTTAGGGAACCGACCTAATGGCCTCTTTTTTCACATTTCGTTCTTCTTTTACCCTTTTTATTTGAATAGCTCCTAATGCTTGTGCTTTTTTTTCTTCTTTCGGTGTTCGTGATCTTCCTTTCCGAATCCAAGGTGTCCGTGATCTTCCTTTCCCAAATCCAATCTTCTTATTTAAGTTTCATACCCTCTCTCTTGTTATGGTAAGCACTTAATTTCAAATGCTCATTCACTTTCTTTCCTTGTTTCTAGAATTCTCATGTTATATTTTCTTGTTGCAGGCCAACTCCAGTGAACGTTCCACAGACCCGAAAACTACTAAGGAGGTTCCTTTCATCGGCGATTGGGGAAAGGCTCCCTTTTATGGGTCTTCTGACGTTTTCTGGGAGCAAGTGAAGAATTATGATCGTACAACCTTTCCTCCTCCTGAGAAAGCAGGCTTATTTCTATATGCTACGGCTTGCCGCAAGTTTAGAAGCAACTTTTCTGCTCGCTTCGCATTCCTCGTATGTGTATAAAAAGCAGAATACCCCTACGGTCCCATTCATTTCATATCGACTCATCCAATCGCCTTCGTGGGTGGCAACATTGGATGAAGCGAGGTTCTCGCAAATTCGATTATGTGGATATCTTCAAGAGGGTGAGCATTTTGCGTTGCATTCAATTATGCAGGATCTTGATCCATGCGGGACCAAGATGCTTCACTGCCTTGATTTCACGTGGTGTTCTTCCACGTATACATTTGTCACTGCTTGGGGGGAGTTCACCCCAACTCTAGAGGACGTTTATGCCATTTACCAGTAATCTTTTTATTTTTATTTTTATTTTATTTTTATTATATATATATATATATATATATTTTTTAGAGTATGAACTCATTCTAGATTATATCTTGTAGCCTTCCTGCTGTTGCATCGGCTTCCTGTAGCATATCTAGCTTGTCTCCTAGAGACGTTGAGTGCATTGCTTATTTAACAGAAGCTTCCAAGCGAGCTCCCAATTATATCTCGCGATTTCAGGGTGACATGCTCCTCCCAAACTTTGAGACTTCTAACCGGCAAAAGAATTCCTGGTTATCTTGGGTGCGCTACTTCTTCAGGGATTACCGACCCGGACACGGAAATAGTTCTGACTATAACAAGTCTGTCCTCACTTTCCATGAAGAGCCTTGCCCTTTTCCTTTAGTCGCTTATTTGGCTATGTGGTTATCCCGCTTCATTTTTCGGGTCCCCTGTAGATGGTCCTTCGACTTCGCATGTTTGGTTTAGCTTCTATGTTATCTCGAGGTTTAAATGTTCCTCTCGCTCTCTCTTCTTAGGAACATTGTATCGTCGTTTGACGAAACTATTCTCATTATGAAGGAATCCGTTGGGAGGTATCCATTTTTCATATTTTTATTAAGCATGTCATCATTAATCGCAATTTTTTCTTATTAATCTTTTTGTTTCATTACTCGGTATGACGTAAATTGCTTCGCTTCCCCCGCTTCTTTTCTTCAAATCTTTCTCTTGAGCACTTTTTGAGATATTCTACTCCTGCGCATTTTCCTAAGAAGAAAAGCAGATTCGGATCCTTCTTCATTCTGCAACATTGTCCTCGTGACATTTCATTGGATTGATCACCGATCTAATTCAGATTTACTGACATTTTATCGATGATTCTTCATGCTTTCTGACTCGTCCATACACTATTGTTTTGAGACGCCAATTGGCGGTAAATCGCCCCACTTCTATAGGCATCACTTTCGCTCCTACTCGGATATCAAATCAATTGAGTGGTTCTTCGTTGTCTTGGTTCGTCTTCCTTGCCACTCTGAGCTTCCTTACTTCGTCGAAGATAATGGTTTTGGCACTATGCTTTATTCTCCTCACAGGGTCATGAGGCAGTTTGGATTTGACCAGGAGCGTCCTTTTGGCCACACTTGTCAGGAGACTTATGAGACTGCCCTTCTCAACTTTGTCTCTACTCTCTCCCTCTTTTACGTGGGCATTTCCAAGGCCTCAAATGCTCCTCATAAATCCCTTCCTTTTGTCATACCGAATGATTCTCGGATTGGGCGATATACTACCAGTGAGCGTAATTATTGGCAGGTCAATCTTAAAAGATGGGGTGATGATACTTCGATTTGTTCTCTACCAGTTTCTATTCCCGAACGTCTCCAATGGGCCAGGTTGCTATGTTCTCCTAAGACCACTATCCGATTCGAGAATGTTGGTCAACCGATGAGTCTACTCATTGAGCGTGAGGCTCGATGCTTAAGTCTTCTCATCCTCGGCCAAGTAGGCATTCATCTTCGAAGTGACCCAACTATTCTTCAGGCACATGTCCCTATTACCTCCAGGAGTCTTCCACCACGGGCTTCGTCTCATGCATCTCTATCACAGATACCTCCTTCAGTTCCTCCCCAAGGATCCTCTGGTGCCGAGGAAATGAGAATCACCCGTTCTAAAGCGAAAGCATCTACCACTCACCGATTTCGAGGTGGATCCTCCTATTACTTCTATCGTGGTTCCAGGTTAGTCGTCCGTTATTAAGCTTTCGCTTAAAGCCATCATCGAAACGTCCTCTTGATGATGCTAGTTCTAGTATGCCGGCAGCCGAGGGTCCGGTCAAGAAGCAATGTAGAAATTTGGTAAATTTTTTGTGACATTTCCATATATATATTTTTTTATCCCTCGTATAGTTGCTTTCGTGTTTCCTTATGTATTTATTTTCTTGATTTTTGATTCACAGAGGTCGATGAAGAGGATTATGATGTTCTCTTGGGTTTATTTCGTACTACACATGAGGTAGGCTGCACGGTTTACATCGATCGTGAGCCTTCTCAACCTATCCTTATTGGTGTCGAGTCATCTTCTTCGCATAATGATTGTGTTAGCCTTGATGCTAAAGACACTTTATCCGATGTAAGCCCAAGTCCTGCTGTGGGTGATACACCGATTTCTTCAATCCTTCCTATAACTTCTCCATATGATGGGCCTAAAGATGCTAATAAGGCTCCTACCTCCTCGAGGGGGAATCCTTCTGAGACTATTGTTGATGTCTATCCTCCCCAGAAGGAGTCTGCCGAGTTAGTGATCGATCAGGAGGGCTTTATTGATAGTACTTTGGGTGGATTAAATGACATTCCCGTCTCCGTGGCATCTCCTGACTCCTTTTCCATTGGCTATATTGTGAGTATCTTTCTTTCAATATATTGTGAGTATCTTTTTTTTTTTTTTTTTTTATAATATATTATGCTTTGACATTTTTTGTTTTCAGAGTGAGAAGATGAAAGATTTGCCTTTGCCTGTTGAGGCCCTAGCTTTGTTTGATGTTCTCCATCCGGATGTCGCCCCACTCGCCTTTATAGTGACCTTGGTTATCCTCCAGGTGGCCAAGGCTTCGAGGAATCATCAGCCATACAGCATCTTTCTGATCCTCCATCTCTTGTCTTGTCAAATTCTATGGTGGCGTCTAAAGTGGCTTCTGCCAGAGCTTCCTTCAATCCAAGTGGGGATCTTATTCCGTGGAGGGGTTTTCAGATATCATCTCTAGTCGGGAAAATCTGAGCGTCTCTAGCTCTTTTTGCAGATACTTGATCGATTGATTATTAAGACAGCTTCCACCCAAACCTTCTTCCTAGACCAGCTTGCAAGCCTTGTTCTTGGGTTGCACACTCTGTCTTTATATTCCTTACGAGCCGAGGACTTGAAGAGGTTTAGTGATGATGTGAATGACCTTGAAGCTGTGGGTGTTGACATGTCTCCTTTTCGTGTTAGACTGGATCTTCTCAAATCAAGTTTTAATCTTATTTCACTACGTTCGGAGGTTGCTGTACGTAAGTGTGAAGATGATTCCTTTTCAGTGCAGCTTTCTGAGCTTGATGAAATCGCCAACAAACTGAAGATCCAGTCTCAAGATTTAGAGGACCAGCTTCGGGATCTAAATGCTAAATTTCAGGATGTGGAGTGCCAGCGACGGGACATAGAAATAACTACCCAACAAGTTAAGGAGCTGAAAGCTGCAAATCTTAAGGTTCGAGATGCGGCCATTGCTGACTTGGAAGCTTTAGCTATGCCTCCTCTTCAGTTTGATATGTCTTGGCCTTTAGATCATAACTTGTTGTAGTAGTTTTTTTTTCGATTTCCCGTTTCGGAAACTCATTTACACATGTTTCATTTATCAAAATGTAGTTTCTTTAACCTTGTTGATTGCTTTTAATTTGAATGATTCCTTAAAATTCAATATTTATCATTGAATCTCAAGTTATTCAAATTAATATTAAAAGACAACCACAAGTAAATATGAATTTTATCAAAACATGTATATATAGTTTTCACAAACCAAAACTTGACTTTATACTTTTTTTCTTAAGAAATTTAAAGATAATATTCAAGTAAAAGTGAAAGTTTGTAAATTTATTGATAATAAAATTGCTTTTAACGAAAAGCATAACGTTTCATTAAGTAAATCTTGCTTTTGTCGAAGAAAGCATAACGATTGCCACTTTTAGAGGTAAAGTGTAACTTTCTTGCTTTTGTCGAATAAAGCATAAAGTTTGTCACTTTTTAAAGATAAAGTGTAACTTTCGGGGTTGAGGGCTTAAACTCGGTGCCTCGGTCACTTTTGAAGTTGAAAGTGTAAATCGTCGAGGGTCGTTAATCGGGTTCCTCGATCACTTTTGAAGTTTGAAAGTGTAACTTCCAAAGGTCATGCTTAGTCAGTGCCTCGATTACTTTTGAAGTTGAAAGTATAACCTTTGTGATGCTCTTCTCATGTGTAATATTTCTTTACCCACTTCAAGTTCAATGGGCACGAGACAAAGATCTCGATCCCACACGAGATATCTTGCAATACCCGCTTTTAGAGATCTCTCAGTACCTATATATATGGGCCTTCCCATTTGGGGTAAAATTTGGTGGTTAGGGTCCCCTCATGACTTGAGTTAGTTTTGAGTACCAGGTCCCCACCAAAATTAAATGCGTGGTACTTCATCTGCAGTATTGTATTGTCGTCATGATCTTTCATGGTACAGATTCAAGCTTTTTCTTTAGCCTTATCTCGAAAGTCAACTAATGCCTCCGTGGTCGCTTTGGTCGGTTTTCTTCCTCGACTAAGCTTCAAGTCTCATTCGAGTAGAAGGTATTTCTATTTCGGTGCAAGTAAAAACGACTTCTTCACCATAAACCAAAGCATATGGGGTCTCACCAGAAGCTTCCTTTTGAAGTTCGATATGCCCATAACGCTTATTGGTAATTGTTACGCCCATGTCTTGGATGATCGTCTAGGGTTTTTGATAAAATTTTTATCAAGGTTTTGTTTGTAGCCTCTCGCTTGTCCGTTGCCTTTCGGGTAATATGGTGATGACTTGTAATGTTTCACCTGTATCTTTCCATCGATTTTTGACATCCCTATTGATGAAAGGAGTTCCATTATCCGATAAAATTATCTTGGATTCAAAGCGGCAAATGATGTGCTCCTTGATAAAATTGGCCTTCTTTGGTCCCGTGGCCTTCTTGAGGGTATTGCCTCCACCCACTTTGTGTACATCTCGGTGGCGATCCAAAATCCATATGTTACCCTTGGAATTAGGGTGAACAGGACCTATAAGATCCATTCCCCATGTATGAAAGGGCCATGGTGTTGCCATGGTTCGCAAATCCAGCATGCGGAGCATGGATCAAGTTTCCATGTATTTGACAAATGTGGCACTTTTTAACAAATTCTAGACTATCTCCCTCCATCTTTGGCGGTAGTAACCATGATCGATAAGTTATTCAGACAACTTGGCTCCCCTTGGTGTTCATCCTTGTGCATTTGGTAAACCAAATCTTTGGCTTCACCTAGTTCCAGATAACCGTAGGGCTTGCCATTGAATCCCCTTCTAAACAATTCTCCATTCGTAAGAAGAAAGCGTTGTGACTTCCTCTTGATTATAATTGCGTCTTTTCTTTTCATTGGAAGAGTCCCGCTTTGCAAGAACTCCACATAAGGGATTCGCTAATCCACTATATCTTCAATGAAGGCGCATTCATCCTCCCCAGGTATTCTTGGCATGAAACACATTGGCGTTGTAGAGGCATCCGCTTCCTTCTTCATTTCAGCCAATAATACCTCGACGCAGAATGCCTCACGATACAAGCCTATGTACGCGATCCACAGTTCTCGTCACGCACTGTTGCAAGACTCTATCCGCTTCTCGCCTCCCTAAGCATCGTGTCAACACACCATCTCGCTTTTGTGATACAAGACACCTTTGATGATGTTGTACTTCAGAATTTTACTACGGTAGGTATTGTTCCTCCTTTGTTTTCAATTGATTGGAGATGTCGTACGCCAATCATCTATTATGTCTTTGGGGAACAAATTTAGCACTTCGTGGTTGGGAGGGTTCTCTTCATTACCTTTACATCCAAATTCTCACCTTGGACATAGACTCGAGATCTGCTTATTGCTAAGTGCATCAGGTTGTTTATTCATCCTCTTGGCACATATTCAATCACCACCTTCTTGAAAGCCTCCATCACTTTTTTGCTTTCTGATTCGATATGGTGCCAAGATAGGTTCCTTCACTCCAAATTGGCCTCTTATCTGTCATTTGACTATGAGGTTTGAATCTCCCTTTACTTTAAGATATTTGGCTCCCAATTAAGAGTCGCCAACAATCCTAGTATGAAGCGCCTCATATTCTCGCTTCATTGTTTGTGTGTGCGGAAATCCAATTTGTATGACAAGGCCACTTCATTTCCTTCTTTAGTGGTCAACACCACTCCCGCCTCGCCTTTACCTCGCGGATGATCCATCAAAAGCCAAACTCCACCATTACGGGTCCTCATTTTTCAACTCGATTGATTCTACTTCTTCACCGGAAGATCCTCGGAAGGGGTTCATATTCTCCATTTGGAAATTGAGCGGCCAGTGCGCCGAGGCTTGACATCGGACGCCTTGATTGTTACACATTTGATGTCGATTCGAAAGAATCATCATCCATCTGGCAGTCTTCCTACTAATCTTTGGCTTAGTTAATAGGTATCCGATTGGATCAGTTTTTGTTGCAAGCTTTATTTCGTGTGTGCTTAAAAATAATGCCGCATTTTCTCTCAAGTAATGAATACCAATGCTAGACAATGCCTCTCCACTTGTGAATACCGGTTTCCGGTCCTCGGATTATTCGGCTAATGTAATATGAGTTTCTCTTTCTCGTCCTCCTCTTGCGTGATCAATCCACCTATGGACTTTCTTGGTAGATGTGATATACAATCTGCAATTCAGTATTCCTCTTTGTGGCACTACCATTGTTTGTCTTTGAAGCCAAAATTCTTTTCACCTTCTCAAACGCTTGTTGTTGGTTTTGCCCCAGTCCATTGTGCCTTTCCTTTTATCAATTTGCCAAAAGGTTCGTGACCTCGGCTAATCTTTGGCATGAATCTTCTCATGTATGAAACTTTCCTGAAAGCTCTTCAATTGTTTCTGCGTTTTGGTGGTGGGGCATCTCTGATTGCTTTCGCCTTGCTTGGGTCCACCTCTAAGCCTCTATTGTGCACCAAGAAGCCCAAGAATTTTCCGGTAGTCATCCCAAAGGCGCACTTCTTCTTGATTCATCCTCAACTTATACCTTCTAAGACCGCTTCGAACACTTTCCTCAGTCCTCGCATGAGTTATCGCCTTCTTGGATTTCACTACTATGTCATCTACGTAGTCCTCCACTATATCATGAATCATGTCGTGAAATATGGCGTATGCATTACCCTTTGATAAGTTGCCCTTGCGTTCTTCAACCCGAATGGCATTACTACATAGTAGAAATTCCCAAACGGGGGTAATGAAAAAAGTGTTAACTCTGCATTTTCTACTTGGACATCTTTATCTCGATTGTAACCCACAAACCCTTCCATGAATGACATCATCTCATGATTAGCCGTTGCATCTACCAAAGTGTCTATGTTGGGTAATGGGTACATGTCCTTTGGGCATGCCTTGTTCAAATCTCTGAAATCCACACATATTCGTGAATATGTCCATTTGACTTCTTTCTTCGTGACAATCTTTGGATAGCCATATCGGATGTTGAATTGGCTTGATGAACCCTACTTCCAAAGAACTTCTTGATTTCTTCCTTTATTTGAGTTTCTACTTGGGTGCATAGTCATGAGGTGCTTGCTTTCTGTGCTTCATTCCGGACTTATGTTTAGATTGTGCTCCACAAGATCCTTGTCAATTCAGGGCATCTCGTCGTAATTCCAAGCAAAGACATCCCTATATTCTCGTAATAATTGACGAAGCTTCTCCTTCGCTGTTTAACATCCAATTCCTTGTTGACATAAGTCGGTCTTGGCGTTCCTTCCTCTGTTGCCAAATTAACTTCCTCTAATTCATTTTGTTGAGGTTTTGGCCTATCCTCGAAGCATTAAGAGCCGGTTCTACCTTACATTGACAGCCTTCTTCTTCTTCATTATTCTTTGGAGTGGGGACACCTCCGAGCCGTTGAGTTCACACACTTCCAAGGGCTCTTCCCCTTGCATCGTCATATATCGAAACACCACTTTTCCGTCGGGTTTAACAACCCTCTCCCATTTCGTCTTACGCGCCCTCCTCAGTTTGCTTGCAACCGCTTGACATTTATTATATTTCGGCATCTTGAGTTCTTTGGCCTTTTCTTTTCTTTCTTCCTTCTTCCATCGCTTCTTATTTTAGAACATTCTCCACGTTCGAGGTCTTCCTCTTTTCTTTTTCTGTGAGCACGAACTTATCTTCCCGCACTTCCTCCCGACTTTTGCTAGTCTTAGGGAATCGGGTCTTTGCAATCTGGTTCTCTCCCTCTTCGTGACATCATCAAAGAAAGTTGCTTCAGTGATGTGTGCCTCCTTTGGTCCAAAGGGATTAGGAGTTCTTTGGTACCTTCACTTCTCTCCCTTTCCAAATAGCTTTAAGGCATTGATGAAAGACCGAGGGCCAATTAAAAACACTTGGCGCAAGGAAATCGTACCTTGCTAGGGTTAGGGTTTCGTGTTGGCTGAGGAGGAGAGAAATCCACGAAAAGTACGGAATTGATTGATTGATTGAAGAGGGGAGAACGACAGTGGCGATTACTCTAACGAACACGCGTGCAGAACCCCTAGAATCCGGAACCGTGTTAGGTGTGGATTCCAATGACCTTCTTGAGTCCTTCCGGTTGAGAGAATGTCCAAACCCCTTTGGTGCTTTTAGGTGGAATTCCAAGCCTTTAAGTCACCAAAAGGGTCCCTTTGATCTTCCAAGAGTCCAAGTCTTCAGTCCCCAGAGAAGTCCTAGGGTTCTCGTGCTTTAATTGGCGACTCTGCTGGGGAGGTGTAGAATTCGTGAAGGGTATGCCCACAACTCGAAGTGGGAGAACTACAGGAAGAGCCGCTTCACCAACAAAACAAAGATTACCTCACCGGATCCAGTCCAAGGCAAGCCACTCAAGCTTTCCAAGCGCAAACACGGATTTTGACCAACCACTTTATGAAGACGCTTCGGAAGGAAGTTCGACGTCACCACATATGGCCAATCAACAACAAACCAACGCAAGAAGGCAAGGCGAGGATGCGGTGGAGACCCGAAGCTTAATGATGTGCTGTTGGAGATGCTCAAGGCATTGAAGGAAGCACGAGAAGGGCAAGGAATGATGATGGCCATGATGCTGGAAATGCAAAGGAAGCAAGAGGAGATGGGGAATTTCCGCCATCAGTTGATGCAGATTCCTACTTTCAAGGCCATGTTCCCAGGAAGTTTGCATGGGGAACAAGCAGGTATGGAAGATAACAATAATGGTAGCAACAACAAAGAGAACCACATTGTACCTCCATTAACGGAAAATCAATTGGTTCCAATAATCAACTTGGAAGCCCAGAACAGTGGTGACGTGCCACAACCTAGGATGGAAGCAAGCCAACCTCAGGCAAACATCATCTCAAACTACTTATTCCATCATTTTCACAGTGCAAATGCCAACCATTCCAAGCAATGTCCAGCGAATGAGCCAGCAACTTCCACCAGTGCCAGCTATTCATGATGCAAGTGTCCATCAACCAATTTCTCTACCATACACACCGCCGATGCAACAGTATATCACAACACCCCAGAGAGTTCACGCTACAAGCCCGTATGTGACGAAGGATGATATGATTGACGTGATCAATCAACTTCGCAGACAGACATCTCGACCCTCGGTGGAATTTGGACCTCCCTCCTTACCTGCACACATTCGGAGGCAACCTTACCCAATAGGGTATATTGAGCACCCGCAATTTCCAAAATACAACGGGGAAAAAGGAAATGCTAGGAACATATTGCCGGGTTTGTAGAAGTCAATGTCTCCGTGGATCGGACATGACGAAGTGAATAACCACAACTTGTTGATCGAGAATTCAACAAGACTTTGTGAGAATGATGCCTTTAGTTGGTACTACAATTTGGAGAAGGGTCATCCATGATTGGGATGACTTAAAATTACAATTTTCAAGAAATTTTTCTATGTGCGAAGCAGTAACCATTGTGGAGCTTATGCGGTTCAAGCAGAAACCGAATGAGGAGTTGTCGATTATGTTGTGAGTTCGGGCCCGTGCACGTAAATCGCGCAGAACCGATTGAAGAAAAGAACTTAGTCAGCATTTGCAACAATGGTGCCTTGGATTCTTTCAAGCCCCACCTCATCACCAAGGCTTGTGATTCCTTCGCGACCTTCTCATCCTTTGCACAAGACTTGGGAGGAATCGTGACATTGCCCACTAACCATCGCGCGGTTACATGGAAGGGCAAGAGGATAAAGAATCGTGGCTTTGGTGACGACTCTCACCAAAACCACAAGAAGCGAAGGAGAAACACGAGAAAAATTTTAGCAAAAGGAGAGGAAAGCTGAAAGACAAATATGCAAGAAAGCCGATCCGGAGGCTATCACATGCAGTGAGAAAGCATTCGAGGGTTTGTATGAACAATGGGTTGAACATGGAGTGGTGAAACCACCAAGGCCTAGATTTGCGGTGTGGAAGAAATAAAGAAGACGGACTTACGTGTATTCCACCAATCACGGGGGACACTCAACGATGGATTGTTATAGCTGCGGAGGATATTCCACGAAAAGTGGCAAATGGGGAGATTGAACTTGGAAAAGAAAGTAGTGTTCATGACAAGCGTTGCCTAAACCACAAAGGGAAGGAAGCGTGCAACACTTGTTATTCACAATCTGAGCCTGAAGTGGAGATGATGATGGAAGAAAAGGAGGAGTGTGATCCGGACTGCGGTGGCAAAGATTGATGAAGCGGAGCCAAGTTTAGAATTTTTTTTGAGCAGATAGGATTGGCAAGGAAGCAAGGATTGAGGCAACCAGTGGCAATTATCAAGGCTTCCAAACGCAGGAGACTTGCGTGGCCGTAAACAAAGGATTTATGAAGGCGATGGAGGAAGAAGAAAATAAGATATCTTTCTCTAAAGTCGATAGAGAGATAAGATACTCGCATAACAGCCGTTGTATGTGAATGGTAGTAATCAAGCGGCATTGAGGTGCGGAGGGCATTTATTGACAATGGGCGTCGTAAATATTATGCCTACACCGTGTTCAAACGATTAGGCTCTGGGAGAAGAAGATTGTGAAGGAACAAATGAACATTCTGGATTCGCATAATCAAAGCACGAGAACCCTAGGACTTCTCCGGGGATCAAGACTTGGACTCTTGGAAGATCAAAGGACCCTTTTGGTGACTTAAAGGCTTGGAATTCCACCTAAAAGCACCAAAGGGGTTTGGACATTCTCTCAACTGGAAGGACTCGAGAAGGTTTGTTGGAATCCTGTTACCCTAACACGGTTCCCGGATTCTAGGGTTACGCCGTGCGTCGTTAGAGTAATCGCCACCGCCGTTCTCCCCTCTCAATCAATCAATCAATTCAGTACTTTTCGTGGATTTCTCTCCTCCTCAGCCAACACGAAACCCTAACCCTAGCAAGGTACGATTTCCTTGCCCACAAGCATTAGGAGCTATTCAAATAAAAAGGGTAAAAGAAGAACGGGGAAATGTGAAAAAAGAGGCCATTAGGTCGGTTCCCCTAAGGGTTGACCCGTAGGATTTAGCCACCTAAGGAGCTCTCCCCTCTTACATTTAACTTCTCCTTACTCGTCGAATCAACTGATCGGAATAAATTCCTCCTCCTTGCGGTGTTCCTTTCTTCCAGAATATCCGAACCAATGACCTTGTTAAGGTGAAATGGCTCGGAATAGATCCCTTCTCTTGCGGTGTTCCTTTCTTCCGAATATCAAGCCAATGACCTTGTTAAGGTGAAATGGCTCGGAATAGATCCTTCCTCCTTGCGTTGTTCCTTTCTTCCAGAATATCCGAGCCAATGACCTTGTTAAGGTGAAATGGCTCGGAATAGATCCTTCCTCCTTGTAGTGTTCCCTTTCTTCCAGAATATCCGAGCCAATGACCTTGTTAAGATGAAATGGCTCGGAGTAAATCCTTCCTCGTTGCGGTGTTGTGGTTCAAAAAAAAGAAATACTACAGTTACCTGAAAAGAGAAGTCGTTGAAGCAATCACAAAGAATTAACCAAGCGGAAAATAAACACGACTAGAGGTTCACGGTTATGTTACGAACATGGCACAACAGGTGTAGCATTTCAAAATCCACAATCTTAAATGTGCATTTGCATATATATCACTCCTTGTGGGAAACACAAAAATGTACTATTACACCAACTCTAAGAAACTAAAGGGGTAATAGTTCAGTTATAATAACAAATTTTCCATGATAATTAATTCCGTTTTAGCCTTAAGACCCCATTTCAAGAAAATTAACAACTATATTATTCAATAATGTTATATCACTTCAAAGTCTAAGGAGTCACTTTCCCACCTTAATTAGTCAGTGACTAAAGTGTAAAATAAGGTTTATTCAAATGCGAAGCAATTCGACATTTTCCATAGGGTTTTAGAAAGATTGTACCAGACAGGTGGGAATTTGCGAACGAGTTCTTTAAAAAATGAGAGAAGCATTTACTCTGTGAGATCCACCGGAGAAAAACATCTCGCACTCCAAGTAGCCTCAACCACCACCACCATTCTCAAATGGGTATCCACCAATTGGGTTTCTTTCCATACTCCAACCGAAGTCAAGATCTCGCCCCAGACTCGCATTTGCCAAGCCAATAATTGGTCTTGCGACTCACCGCCAAGCATCTCTCTTCTTCCCCAACCGGGTGCACCGCCAACATCTACAAGAACTTCGGTGTGGCTACCGCCGGAGGATAACGAGAGACTCCGTGTGACAATAATATGCTCATGTCGAGCTAGCCCACATGAGGAAGCTATATAATGACATTATATATTTTGTTCGAGAATCATGTCAAGCTCGCATGGCGCCTAGTAATTCTTACCCTTCTTCAATTATTTTATCAAACACCTTACCGCAATAACCATCACATGGTAACCATGGTTCAATAGTGCGGTGAAAAGCTTCGTAAATGGTCAACAATTTATTGGGTATCAAAATCATCATCGGGGTAATAACCCTAAACAAGGTAATGAAGGAACAAAGTTATTTGGGGTTCCCATTCGGTGCTTTCTAAGAAAAGAGTAAACCCCATGGAGATCATAAGTACTAACAAGGCAAGATTGGTGTTGGAAAATGATGATCTTGGGTTGAATCTTATGCCCCTTCTCAAAGTATTAGTTTTCTTTTTTCTTATACCCATTTAAGAAATCCGAGTTTTTTTTATTAAAAAAAAAAAATAAAATAAAAAATTAATGGATTTTATTTTCTTATTTTGTTGTTTATTTGTGAGTGTTTATGAGTTTATGTAGTGTGTAAATATAAGTTTAGAGTTGAGATATACGCAGTGGGTTTTGGTAAAAAGAAGATAAAACCACAAGTTTAAATTAACAATATTTTTCTCTCTCTCTCTCGATTTTTTTTTGTTCTTTCTTTCGGTCATTGTATGTGAATGTTTTGATTGCATTCATTAATGAGGAAGAAAAGAGATTTCTTTCCATTGTATATGGGAGGAAACTTATAAGGGTTTGTTTGATCGTCGTTTTTTCATGACAAGTTTTCTCTGGGTTATTTCTGGATCAATGCATTAGGGCCTTCTTTATAAGGTATAAACAACATATATATATATATATATATATATATATATATATATATATATATATATATATACATACTGAAAGCATCGAGAGAAAGCAAGACGACGAAGCTTTCCGGTGGCGATTTCGTAAAGGCGTGAGAGTCTTCTTAATTTGCCATGGATCTTGAAAAATAACAGGAGGAGGGCCTTAAGCGGAGAAATAAAAGATTGTGGTGGTGATGGTAGTGGAATAATCTGACAAACAGGTTGGCATGAAGCACAATCAACTACGCAGGTTCGTTATTTGAGGCTAATTTTAAGGATTTCATTTTATAAACTGATGAATCAATTACATTATCAAATCATCAGTTTATAAAATCAAATCATCTTTTATTTCATTATATCTTTTTGAGTATATATATATAATTATCTTTAAAAAAAAAAAAAAAAAGAGACAAAATTGATTATATAATATTTTTTGGTTGGGTGGAAGTTGGCGGCAAGGCTTACTTAACCGAATACATATAATTGGGATCTTGAATATATACAAAATTGATTTTTTTTTTTTTTTTTAAGTTTCCAAATTTAATTTATATATATGTATACATAAAGAGAGACAAAATTGATTATATAATATTTTTTGGTTGGGTGGAAGTTGGCGGCAAGGCTTACTTAACCGAATACATATAATTGGGATCTTGAATATATACAAAATTGATTTTTTTTAAGTTTCCAAATTTAATTTATATATATGTATACATATATATATATATATATATATATATATAAATTAAAAATATATATATATATTATGGAAACACATATTCTATTTCTAAATGCAAAAGATTTGATCTCGTTTCCAAATAAAGATGATTTTATTTTATTTTCAAAATAAAATAAGATCTTAATTAGCATGGAAATTCCTTTCAATTCTTTCATGCATAATCACCGTGCATATCACTAAGATTGAGGATATTACTTTGAATATATCGTGCTTCAAGGCACCTAGCTAGCCCATATAATCAAGTATACATGGGTGATTAGAGATCACCTATGTAGATCACTAAGATTGAGGATATTTTTTGCTTGACTAGAGATCATGGTTAAGTTTATATCATGTATACATATAGATTAATTATACTTATTTGCACATTTGATCATAATAAGACTCGGATATATATATATATATATATATATATATATATATATATAAAATTAGATCCTTGTTTTTAAAATAAAATAAGACCTTATTTTATAATTTGATTTATCTTGAATTATTTTCCACAAAAAAAAAATAAATAAATAAATAAATAAATAAATAAATAAAAATATATATGTATATTAATGATAATAATAATAATATATATATATATATATTATGGAATCAAATATTCTATTTCTAAATAGAAATGATTTGATCTTGTTTCCAAAATAATGTAAATGTTTTGATTTTACATAAAGAGACTTTATTTTATTTCTCAAATAAAATTCGTTTGCACACAAAAAAAAAAAAAAAAAAAAAAAAACCTTGATCCATATTTATGCATTAGATAGATAGATATTTGGTATGTGTTATGTGATTGATGGATATGGATGTTCTTTAGTCTTAAAAGTTTTAACCAAGTACATCCATACGTATATAATCTTGAGAATTAAATCTATAGAATGTGAAGCACTAAGTAAATTTGTCATGTATAGTGTATCTGGATCTTTAATAAGTATTTTCACGACTTCAAATCAATTCTCACTATGAGTCTGTCTTATCATATATATACATATATATATATATATATATATAAAATATTTATGTACATATATATATATATATGTATATTTGAAGGAAACAAAGAGTGTGCAGGATTTGGAGAAGATTTTTAATATTTCGTGGGTGAGCTACCCTAAGGGGTCCCCTCTCCAAGAATTTTGTTGTTTTCAGGACTTGCAAGATCGAGCTCCGCACATTGTTCAAAAATTTGAAACATGATTTCAAAGACTTGAAGAAATTTGCGATCATCACCATTCAAGGTGTGACCGAGCGTCTGAGGGGGCAAATGTGAGTCCATGTACAAATTAGGGTTCACATGACCTAATTGAATTGAATGTGCAATTAGGGTTCCACGGCTTCATTAAGGGTGCAAATTAGGGTTCGCATAACCTAAGGAAATAAAGACGGAAAAGTCAGAAATAAATGTGGAGACCTGCGAAAAGCCTCCACGTGTCCCGAGGCAGAAGACTCGTGGAGGCGGCTCGTTTTGGGAATTGATTGAGGGATTGGATTGGCGGCTAGAAGGACAGGGCAATATGGGCATTACTCGAAGGACTAAAGGGTATTTCTGGAATTTTCCTGAAGGCATGTGCCTTGCACATGACTACTTTCCAGAAAACCCTATAAATACCCCTTCCATTCCATTTGGAAGGAGGACTTCTCTGGGGACTGAAGACTTGGACTCTTGGAAGATCAAAGGGACCCTTTTGGTGACTTAAAGGCTTGGAATTCCACCTAAAAGCACCAAAGGGGTTTGGACATTCTCTCAACTGGAAGGACTCAAGAAGGCTGTTGGAATCCCTGTTACCCTAACACGGTTCCCGGATTCTAGGGGTTCTGCCACGCGTCGTTGGAGTAATCGCCCACCTGTCGTTCTCCCCTCTTCAATCAATCAATCAATTCCGTACTTTTCGTGGATTTCTCTCCTCCTCAGCCAACACGAAACCCTAACCCTAGCAAGGTACGATTTCCTTGCCCACATTTAATTGGTACCACAACACTTGGCGCAGCGGTAAGTTTCCACCTGGGGTGAACCGTAAATCCGAACATCTTGGGATCGATTCCCGCCTGCAACAAGTGTGAGGGCCAATTAAAAACTCGTCCGTCAAAGTCTTGTTGAATTCTCGCATCAACAAGTTGTGGTTGTTCACTTCGTCATGTCCGAGCCACGGAGACATTGACTCTACAAACCTGGCAATATGTTCCCTAGCATTTCCTTTTTCCCCGTCAGATTTTGGAAATGCGGGGGTGCTCAATATACCCTATTGGGTAAGGTTGCCTCCGAATGTGCAGGGTAAGGAGGAGTAAAGTCCAAACTCAGGGTCTAGATGTGCATCTGCGAAGTTGATTGATCACGTAATCATATCATCCTTCGTCACATACGGGCTTCAGAAGCGTGAACTCTACGGGGTGTTGTGATATCTTCTTTGCGACGCATGTGTGTATGGTAGAAATTGGTTGATGGACACTTGCATCATGAACAATTTGGCTTTGGTGGAAGTTCTTTGGCTCATTCATTTGGACATTGCTTGGAATGGTTGGCATTTGCACCGTGAAAATGATGGAATAAGAGTTGAGATGATGTTTGCCGAGGTTGGCTTGCTTCCATCCTAGGTTGTCAGGCACGCCACCACCTATTCGGGCTTCAAGTTGATTATTGGAACCAATTGATTTTCCGTTAATGGAGGTACAATGTGGTTCTCTTTGTTGTTGCTACCATTATTGTTATCTTCCATACCGCTTGTTCCCTATGCAAACTTCACGGGAACATGGCCTTGAAAGTAGGAATGCGATCAAGCGATGGCGGAAATTCCCCATCTCCTCTCGCTTCCTTTGCATTTCCAAAGATCATGGCCATCATCATTCATTCCTTGCCCTTCTCGTGCTTCCTTCAATGCCTTGAGCATCTCCGGTTACACATCATTCGTCGGGTCTCCACCGCATCCTCGCTGCGCCTTTCTTGCGTTGGTTTGTTGTTGATTGGCCATATGTGGTGACGTCGAACTTCCTTTCAAGCGTCTTGATAAGTGGTTGTCAAAATCCGGGTTTCATACTTGGAAAGCTTGAGTGGCTTGCCTTGGACTCGGATCCGGTGAGGTAATGCTTGTTTGTTGGTGAAGCGGCTCTTTCCGTAGTTCTCCCACTTCGAGTTGTGGGCATACCTTCACTTAATTCTACACCTCCCAAAGCAGAGTCGCTTGATTAAATGTGGGCAAGGAAATCGTACCTTCTTTAGGGTTAGGGTTTCGTGTTGGGTGAGGAGGAGAGAAATCCACGAAAAGTACTGGAATTGATTGATTGATTGAAGAGGGAGAACGACAAGTGGTGGCGATTACTCCAACGACGCTATGGCAGAACCCCCAGAATCCGGAACCGTGTTAGGTAATGTGAGGATTCCAACAAATTTCTTGAGTCCTTCCGGTTGAGAGAATGTCCAAACCCCTTTGGTGCTTTTAGGTGGAATTCAAGCCTTTAAGTCACCAAAAAGGTCCCTTTGATCTTCCAAGAGTCCAAGTCTTGATCCCTCAGAGAAGTCCTCCTTCCAAATGGAATGGAAGGGTATTTATAGGGTTTTTCGAAAGTAGTCATGTCAAGGCACATGCCTTGAGAAAATTCCGAAATACCCTTTAGTCCTTCGAGTAATGCCCATATTGCCCACGTCCTTCAAAGCCGCCAATCCAATCCCTCAATCAATTCCCAAAACGAGCCACCTCCACTGAGTCTTACCTTCCGGGACACGTGGAGGCTTTTCGCAGTCTCCACATTTATTTCGACTTTTCCGTCTTTATTTCCTTAGGTTATGCGAACCCTAATTTGCACCCTTAATGAAGCCGTGGAACCCTAATTGCACATTCAATTCAATTAGGTCATGTGAACCCTAATTTGTACATGGACTCACAAAGTCCAAATTAGTTTTTCTCTATAAGGCTTTGATTCTCTATGTAATTTGTTATTTTGTGAGTAAATTTAAATATAAGCCTCTCTTTAAGATATATATATATATATATATATATATATATATATATATATATATATAGGGATTCCATTCATGAACCCAGGTTGTTGAGGAACCCATTTTTAGCCATAGCCACAACCTGTAGGGACTTGTTATAATTTTTTTTATAAGCCATGTCAGGTTGTGGCCATTTAAAACGCAAGCATTCTCCCAACAACCTAATACATGATTGATACCTATATATATATATATATATATATATATATATATATATATTACATAGAGGTGTATTATATGGTGGGGGGAGGTGTTGGTGGATGTGGGGGCTTGAGGCGAGAGACACAAGTTACTGGCATGCAACTTATATATAGCTAGGTTAGGGATGGGTAGATTATTGGAGTCTACTGCGTGGGTGTGTGTACTTGTGTGAGAGAGAAAGAAAATAAAAGAAGGAGAAGACTGGCAGAGTCAAGAGAAGCCCGTGACCACCCTCTCTCCATAATGACAACAACAAGAGCCTTTCTTTTTTTTGTTTTTATTACCCGCCTTTCGCATGTTAATTATATGAGAATTGGTATTTTTATATAAAAAATTGATATTTTATATAATTATTTTTATATAAAAAGTGAATAAATTTCATTTTCATGTGAGATATAATTATATGAAAATATCATTTTAACATATTAAAATATTAATTTCTTAATCATATAAATATTTCACTTCTTTGGCCCCTTTATTTCTTAGTATATATTATTATTGATATATATATAATATTTTTATATCTTGGCAAATATGGACATTACCAACTCCACCGCACAATCAATTCCTGCAGGAGACAAAAGTACTTTATATACATACAAGATCATCACCAATTCTCTCTCTCTTTACATACACTCGTCGTTCAATCTTAACTTTTAAAATTATACGGTCTACGATCGTAGAGTAGTCATTCTATGATTTGTAAATTCAACCTATTATCGTGGACTATTCTACGATAGTAGAATGAATTCATTATCTTATCGTAATGATTACTCTCTACATGATCGAAAAGTGAAATCACTTACGATCGATCGTAAACTATATAAACTTTAAAAAGTTATCGATATCACATATCTCTATTTTATTATATATATATATATATATATATATATATATGGGTAACGCTTTCTTTTCTTTGCTATGAAAAAGCCAAACCATGTCTCACTAGAGAACTAAGAAACATTGACATGCATGGGTCCTAAATAAAAAAAAACTTTTAAAAAGAAGGAAAAAAGAAAAAGAGAGATAGTTGTTATAATAATCCATTCAAAAACTTTCTTTAGCGTGTGGAAAAAACGTACTAATTTTTTTTACATTTGATTTTTTTTTTAACATTTACATTAGAATGGAGAAAAATAATTTAATACATGCCTTAACTTAGCTTGACTAAATCTATTTAACAAAACATATATATTTATGTATATATCTATAAGCATATTTTGAGGGATGTATATAATTGTAAACCATAATAAAGATTAAAGAACATATTTGAAAGAAAGATTAAAGAATTAAACCCTTAAAAATCATCCATCATTTTTTAGTTAAACGAGTGTGTATTGCAAATTATTAATAGTATGAATATGTAAGGAGATACACAGTCCGCTTCTTATGTGGGTGGTCCACGTATCTTTAGTGACGGACAAAATTGTCGTTAAACTCGTCGTCATATGGTCTGAACTGGACTATAGCGACGATTTTGAATTATCGCAACGATTCAGACCATATAACGACGAGTTTAATAACAATTTTATCCGTCGCTAAAAATGATCCGCATAGAAAGCTCTCCGCTTAAATACGTTATAAATCTTTGAGTGTTTTGCCCATTTTAAAACTTAATCATCAATGTTTCAATTGTAAAACATAAAACCTTAGTATTTAAATTTCAATAAACAAAACCATCCACGTATTATAAATGATTGGAGTGATAATATTTTGAATAATTTCATCCTTAAATACCTTTAAAAGCACCTAAAAATTGTAGGAAACTTAATTAATTATTAGTGTGATGAAGGAAATAAAAGAGAGAAAATTAGTGCCCGTATAAACGGATTAGGATTCTCTCCATTTCAAATGAAATAGAAACTCTACATTCTTTGTATATTCTTCATTATCATCTCTCTCATCATCATGATGTCACATTCTTAACACATTTTAAATCTAAACCACGAAATGAAGACTGTCCAATTTATTTAAAATGGAGAAGATCCTAATGCAATTGCCCTTTTATTTTGAGTCTGCATACAACACATGACAACTAACATTTACTTAAGTTTAAGTTTAGTATATACGCCAGAGAAAAAAAGGGCAGCTGATAATGCTATAACAATTAACATTTACTCCCTCTTGTACTCCAAATGATGTCCAAAATATGTGTTGCCCATAACTTAAAAAAAAAAAGTAAAATAAAATAAAGAGAATAAATTTTTTTTTTAATTTTATCCTTAGTAACCCCATAAAATAATGAGTTTTTAATTTTCTATATGTCGGTGGATTCCACTAAATGACTTGTTGCCATCCTTTGGAAGACGAACAAAAATTATACCTTAGGCAATTCTTTAAAGAGTATATTGTCAAAACAAATGCTGTAATTCATACTTATTTCAGCTATATTATAAACTCTAACCACACTTTATCACTTTGATATTTGGCATCGTGAAAGATCCGAAATTAAAAAAGGCTGATAAAATGTCAACATTATAGAAATGGAAGTCTTAGTTTTTGTTTGTTCTTTCTTTATTGATTGATTCAAATGGACGGAAAAAAGAGGGTAGGGGTGGTGGGGGAGTGGGGGAGGGTGGAGTGGGGGAGGGGGTGGGGGAGGGAGGGACGACGGAGTTGTTCCCAAAGAATTACTTCTTGACTGTTCTGCATGCTGGGCGGCTGGCTGGCTAGATAGGAAGACAGCCAGACATGAGGGAGATTATTGATCACACAAGTTTGGATGATTAGGACAAATATTTGCATGCATGTATATATAAAAACAATGATAGATATTATAATATTTTATTTTAATGTATTTCTTTATGTGGTCTCTATTATTTATGGAATTATTGGACTTAAATATTGTATTAATTTAATCACTTTATTTATAGATTTGGTAATTATGTGGCCGATAAATAATATTATTGCTAGTATTTGGCATAATGGGTCCTAAGGTTTCATAATCTTGATGGACGGTTTTGACCCTTAGTTATTCTATAAATAAACAATTGTCGTCTCAAGAATCTTATACATCTATATATACATCTTAAGATAAATTGAGAGAGACAATTGAAGATTTTAACTCTTATGCGCAACAAAAACGTGATACATATTTTCTCTCAATTCATGTAAGTAGATAATATAATGAAATTAATTTTATTCTATGAAATAGTAACTTTCCAATATAATTTATTTATCAATAATACCAAAAGCTGAAATATCAGAAAGTGAACTGATGCGTGGCCTGTCAAATTAGCTAGGATTAATCAAACCTAACAAGAATTATATATGCTTTAACAAGAATGATATTTCTAAGTGAGGCTCATAATTCTCTCCAACTTCTGAAAAATACTCGATAAATTAATAATTTTTTTAAAATAATATTTTTTTTCAATCTCGACTTGGGTTAATAGGATAAATTAATAATTTCGATAAAATAATAAAATAATAATATTTAAAA